>CAXKWD010000001.1:52124548-52442433 GCA_964059195.1 Ectobius pallidus | reverse complement strand
AGAATCCGATGAAATATTATAAACAGGGGCGGACATTATTATTATTAGTAGTAATATATAATGATATTCAACACAATACAAAAGACTGAATCTGTAACAATTAGAGAAATGCATGTAACAGTATAAAGAACATAACACATGAATGTAACGGAAATAATTAGCACTTGACTGTATGCGTTTTTAATGCATTATCACTCACCTCTCTGTAACAACAAAGCTGTAAAACTGTTTCTCCTGTGATAAATCTCTAACTCTTTTCCTTGATTCAGCTACTACTTGTTCTAGTAATCTGTTCTGTTTCACCTTATATGTAGAAAGCTTTGTAGTACACTGAGAAGACAAAGTAAGATGCGTCTATTTATACTAGCTGTCGAAATGTTATTTTTAGAAAGTATGAATCTTTGGAATTTTCCTGTGTTGTATCGTATTTGCTATGTTTGCGTTATCTCTTTCTCTACTTACTTAAAGATATCTCAAGGTAGCTGTTACTACGTCATCGAAAAGTTATTTAGAAAGCATAACCATGTCATAGTGTTGGTCTGAGAGTTTTGTATAAAAGACATGTATTTACAAGATCTTATCCTAACTTAGGAATGTACGGAAAAATGTATCTATACAAGTCATCGAAAAGTTATTTAGAAAGCATGACTACGTCATAGTGTTGCTCGGAGAGTTTTGTATAAAAGACATGTATTTACAGGGTTATGTCAAGTGTGTAAGCGGATCTACAGTTGTTCAGTCATCTTGTTCTTCTCCTACTTTAAAAACTTATAAGGTAAGACTACATCTACACTATTTTATGATATAATCTTTACAGCTTTGTGTGATACTTTTATTATTAATATAAATAAATAGTTAATCAGACTTCGTTCTCGTTTTTTACAGATGGTCTCTCTAGTTGCGAAATTTAACTCAGCATCATCTTTACCAAGGTGTGTAGGAATGTCAGAGCTCGTAGAGAACGTGCCTTACAATATTGTTTATGCGGCCGTAAAGGAAACACGATATGGCCGTTGCGTGTTATTACATATTCGAAAGAGCGATAGTATAGATATGTTATCGGTATTCTTACCTAAAAAATATACAGCTGTATTTAGCGAAACAGAGATCTGCGGAATAAACAGTGATGAAATCAGGGTTGATCTGATTTATAAAGGAACTTTCCCGAATTCTAGGACATATAACCTATCCTTGGTTAATGCCTAGGTACTAACGCAAAGCGAAGTGTTTAACTACATAAACAACAAACAAAGTGTTCCTGCAAGTTGTGAAATTCTGTCTTTATTAGACATGGTTACCGATGAAATAAATCATCCAGCTCTATTACTGTGAAACCATTTGTTTATACACTTTATTTCATAGGAGCGTGACAACCTTATTGACAATAATAATAATAATAATAAGGTTGTGACGTTCTGAAATGAAACTATAACCTTAACCAATTCCTATTCCTTACAAAGTCATTTCACTTAGTCGATAGTAATAGTAAGAGTGTTCATCTGGAAGAAGAAAGGATGCTGAAAGGAAGAAGAATTGCTTATGTAAGTATAAACCTATTTTATCTTTTCATAACTATCATGTGCCCTTGCGCAATATTGTACGTATGTCACTATTACACTATCTAGCTATAATAGCGTCACGTTGGTGCATGTCGTGACATGTTTCAATTCTAACCCCATGACGTCATAGAGCAAAGGACCTAAGTATAGGTGTGGGGAATTTTTGTCAAAAGGGCACAACTAGGGCGTCGGGGGTGGCGTCGGAATACCATAGGACGAAAGGGCACATCTCACGCTTTCATATGACACCCATGACGTATTTTTGCCAAAAGGGCACAACTAGGGCGTCGGGGGCGGCGTCGGAACATCTCAGGACGAAAGGGCACATCTCACGCTTTCATATGACACCCATGACGTATTTTTGCCAAAAGGGCACAACTAGGGCGTCTGGATGAATCGGGAACAGCACAGAGCCAAAGGGCTTAATTACATTATTCGAATCGACTACCATGACATCACTGGACTGTGACGGATCAAAGGGCTTAAGTATAGAGACTGTTCCTGTTGCGTAACGGGAATACTAACCATAGGGCCTAAATCCTAAACAAGGAGTCTGGATGAATCGGGAATAGCACAGAGCCAAAGGGCGTAATTACATTATTCGAATCCACTACCATGACGTCATGGCGTCGCCGGTACAAAGGGCACAACTCAGGCGTCGGGGGCGGCGTCGGAACATCTCAGGACGAAAGGGCACTTCTCACGCTTTCATATGACACCCATGACGTATTTTTGGCAAAAGGGCACAACTAGGGCGTCGGGGGCGGCGTCGGAACATCTCAGGACGAAAGGGCACTTCTCACGCTTTCATATGACACCCATGACGTATTTTTGCCAAAAGGGCACAACTAGGGCGTCTGGATGAATCGGGAACAGCACAGAGCCAAAGGGCTTAATTACATTATTCGAATCGACTACCATGACATCACGGGACTGTGACGGATCAAAGGGCTTAAGTATAGAGACTGTTCCTGTTGCGTAACGGGAATACTAACCATAGGGCCTAAATCCTAAACAAGGACTCTGGATGAATCGGGAATAGCACAGAGCCAAAGGGCGTAATTACATTATTCGAATCCACTCCCATGACGTCATGGCGTCGCCGGTACAAAGGGCACAACTCAGGCGTCGGGGGGCGGCGTCGGAGACGTCGGAACCCCATAGGACGAAAGGGCACAACGCGGGCTTTCATATGATACCCATGACGTCATGGCGTCGCGACGCTGGGGGGCGGCGTCGGTTGGCGGCCATTTTGATTTATAGCTTGCCCCTTACTACTGGTGTACCTCCTACCATTACAAACTAATATTAACATAAAAGCCTTGAGAACTTACAAATTTTGGCATCACTGTCTTGCTGTATGTGCATTACTTATTTATAAAGCAAAAGGATCAACACACTTGCTCACCTAATTCTACGAAGGTGGATCGAAAAGTAACGCATAATATATATACTTTTTTTACAAAAGGTTTAATAGGTACAATTACAAACAAATGTACACATGAAGGGGCATCTTTTGTCTATTTTCCTATATAGCCGCCAAGTTTCTCAACACATTTCTCCCATCGTGATACCAGTTTCAAAATACCCTGTTCATAGAAGTCTGTTCGGTTGGAGTATAGTCCCTTGCGGACTGCTGTTTTCACTTCTGCGTCTGACGCAAAGCGTTTACCGGCCAGGAATTTCTTCATGGGACCAAACAAATGAAAGTCCGAAGGTGCAAGATCTGAACTGTATGGAGGATGCTGGAGCACCTCTCAGCCAAATTCGTTCATTTTCTCACGAACAGCTGCAGCAACATGGGACGAGCAATGTCATGAAGAAGTGTGATACCATGCATGTCCCTCTTAATTTCACTCGGGTTGTGTCCTTTAGCCCATAGAAATCGCACTACACCTCACTGCTCTTCTTTGTTGCATAGTTCACGCTTCTCTCGCTAGAGTTACACATCAGAACAAAATAGCGACCGTAGCGGAAGCTTCAAACTCCATCCTGATTAAAGTTCAACATCCCAGCCGCAATACCAGAAAAAAATTATTGTGCTTTACTTTTCGATTCACCCTCGTGGGATTAATTTCCCCCATTTTCTTTTTACAATGTATAAAAAGTTCCCCATTTCTTTCAAAGTTTTCACATTCTTCGTCGTTGTTTATTTCTTATATCCTATTTCTACGTTAACGACTAGAAACTTTTTATTCATAAATTTTTGTCAGATCATTTCCGTTTCCGGACATTTAAAAATTACGTGTTCAACGTCTTCCCTATTTAGACAGAGAGGACATCGTCCTTTCTCAAAATTCCTTCTTATGTCTCTGACTTTCCATATCCCATCCGCCACCATACCAAACCAATTCATTGTTTCTTGGAGCAACCTGAGACGTACTTTTCCGATCACCACACTTCTTTTATTTTAACATAGAATACTAGGAATACTTTTTCCCCTCATTATAGCCTAAGTTAATTTATAAAAATGTGGTCAATAAATCTCTCAGTATGAATTCATACGGGACAAACCTCTGGCAAACCGACGATGGTTAGAGGCCTAAGTAGTAGTGAACTGTATCTGGTACCTTATGATCCTCAGGTGGGGCGAAGGGGCCTCCAATGGAGGTTTCATTACCTATACTAATTTTGATTTGCTTATTTTCCGAGAGAGGGCAGAGGGACAGGTGGTAAGCCCATCGCCTCGCAACCCCTCTCTGGAAACTAAGTATTTCTTGGACGTGAAAGGGCCGAGAAATTTTGTCCAGAGGCTCTAATTTAGGCTTGGAGTTCTTTTACGTGCCGTAAATCTATGACACGGCACCCCCAGCTTAAAGTCCCTCCCGGAGGTCTCCGTGCCCAGGATTTTTACGTCCTGAAAAATCCAACGACCGCGGCCGGGTTTGATCCCGCGCCCTGCGGATCTAGAGGCGGTCACGCTACCTCTAGACCACCGCAGCCGACGTAGTAGTGAACAACCTTCGTAAAAAAAAGAAAACATAGCCTATAAGATGTCAATGTATTACGATGGTTATTAGGATCTTTTACTAGAAGTATCCTTTATTTTTTACTTCTAAAGAAACCAGAATACAGTGATTTTACGTTTGCATTTATTATCTTAATCTTGAAGCGTTAATGAAGCATTAATGAGGCTAATGACGTTGATAATGTTGATGTATTGTTTCAGTAATTTTGGTAAAGGAAGAATACATAGGACGGCTAATCGATAAATTGCTAAGACTTAAATTGCATCAGAAGGTGACTGTCCGTTTGTATTTCCTTTCTTGGACAGGCGCAGATTGACGAGGAGCTGAAAAAACACAATACGCATTTTCTGCAAAAAGGATCTTATCCTGTAGGGAATGGGAAGTGAGGAAGTTGAACTGTCCACGAAATAAAACTGACATCAGCATGACACTTTAGGCGTCCATAGAAATCCAGAATACTAAACAAGATAAATCGATTCATGACACCATTTAGGCTATACGTGATTTACTAAAGTGATTTAAATCTAATCACATCTTAAACTGAGAAAACCAGTGTTTCAAACAATGAAAAAATATAACAACAAAATCAATAGGCCAGTCACCAGGTACTTTTGCCTGAAAAAGGGTCCGAAGTAAATAATTTTTTAATATTTTGTGTGTGGGTATTTTGTGGTGCAGAATCCAAGTTTTCCAAATCGAGAACCCTGTGCGAACTTCAGGGCAGTCGAATAACCCCGAAATTTTGGGGTTTTTTCAGTGTTTTCCTTATAATTCCTAAACAATGCATTTTAGCCTAAAACACTTCATTACAAAAGTTAAAGAACATAAAATTTAATATTATTTTCACTATTTACTCATTTTCTAGAACCAAATATGTACCGAGATATGGCGCTTCAAAGTTTTGAAATTTTTTCAAAATATTGAAAAACTGCAAAAATGGAGCATTTTCCCTAGTAACTTTATCTTTAAACATTTTTGTATGAATAACGTTCAATAACCTACACAATAGAAATCCCATCCTTAATGAGATGTACATTTAAGAATAAAGTACACAATTATCGTTGTATAAAAATGTATTTTATAAGAAATTATACTACATGTGCTTATATTAACTAAGTAGAAAATGTGTAAATTATTACAAATTATCGATTAATATTGATTCATAAAAGCCTTGACCTCTTTGCTCCCGATGGCAAATTGGTATCATCTCTCAGTAATTCCTCCTGAGCAATGATCTTATCGATGATGTCCTCCTTTGCTGCCATTTCAGCATTCACCTCTTACAGGAAGAAGACCTTGGCAGCAGAAAATGTGCAGTAATTGACTGCGTAAGGTTGTATGGGGTAAGTATACATCACACACGTTCGACTCAGTGTGCAAGACCTATGTGGACTACGTACAGAAACACTTTGGGTATAATGCCATGGTAGTATTCGATGGATACCTTAGTGACATCGCTTATCAGAACAACAAAGCAGCTGAACGATATCGCCGGGCTTTGCTGCAATAGTCCAGGAAACTTTTATTTTAGTTAACAACGGCCGTTACAGTGTCACAAGAAAAATGTCTGTCCAACGACAACTTTATTTCAATGCTGATGACTGAAATGGCAGCAAAGGGGTATCGAGTTTAACCAGGCAATATAAGATGCCGATGTCATTATAGTGAAAGCTGCAATATCCAAGAATGCTGACTTCGATAGTGTTACTTTACAAGGTGAAGACGTCAATCTCTTAGCATTGCTAACAGAATTAGGCATTTCCAAAAGATTGGGAGAGGTAATGCCCCCAGTGTTTTGTCTTCGTCAGCTTCGTGCAAATAGAATACTCAGGATATTCTTTTCCCTCATGCAGCAAGCGGGTGTGACAATACATCAAACCCATTTGGACAAGGAAAGAAGAAAATGTTCACCATTTATGAGAATAACCTTTCTCTGTCTGACATCGTTAGTGTTCTCAAAGATGGCTAAGCAACACCACGCCAAATTTCGAAAGCAGGGGCAAAGTTTCTTGTGATACTGTACGGTGGAAACATGGACACAGATACTCTGGCCGATCTTCGCTACCGAATATTTTCCAACCCCGTGGCAAATCCAAACCCAACCTTGCCAGATTTCCCCCTGCACAAGATGCTGCCCAGTACCATTCTTTTCGTACGTAACTGCAAGTGCAGACGTGGCTTGCCTACGAGAATTTATTGTCAATTTAAGGATGCTGCTCAAATTGGATGCTGCTCAAGAAAAGTTGTTGTACATGTTACAATGCAAGTGAACGGCAGGATGTAACACCGGCGCTTGCAGCTGAAAAAAATCAGGACTCCTGTACTCAGCCATCAGCAAAAATTGTGCAGAAAATGCTTGAGAAAATTCACCTGAGACCAACATCAACGAGGGAGACAGTACATGAGTGCGACGAAGAGGAGGTCATCATCGATGAGATCTTTGCTCAGGAGGAATTACTGAGAGATGATGCCAATTTGCCATCGGGAGCAAATAGGTCAAGGCTTTTATGAATCAATATTAATGGATAATTTGTAATAATTTACACATTTTCTACTTAGTTAATATATCTACATCTAGTATAATTTTTTTATAAAATACATTTTTATACAACGATAATTGTGTAGCTTACTTTATTCTTAAATGAACTTCTAATTAAAGATGGCATTTCTATTGTGTAGGTTATTGAACGTTGTTCATACAGAAATGTTTAAAGATGAAAGTTACAAGGGAAAATGCTCCATTTTTTGCAGTTTTTCGATTTTTGAAAAGTTTTGAAAACTTTGAAGCGCCATATATCAGTACATATTTGGTTTCAGAAAACGTGTAAACAGTGAAAATAATAGGACATTTTATGCACTTTAACTTTTGTAATGGAATGTTTTAAATTGAAACGTGTTGTTTAGGAAGTATAAGGTAAACACTGACAAAAGTCCCAAAATTTCGGGTTTTTTCGGCTGCCCTGAAGTTCGCACAGGGTTCTCGAATTGCAAAACTTGGATTCTATATCACAGAATATCCATATATAACATATTAAAAAATTATTAACTTCGGACCTTTTTCCTGGCAACCCCAATTTTCATTACTTGGTGACTGGACTACAATGTTGACAATCATAAATTATTCTGTAATATACATATTGAGAAAGTTATGTGATTGTAACACATCAGATTATTTATGTGGATATATTGCATATATTTAATATATTATTATACAATAATAATCAGTTAGGGTGTGCAAAGATTTCCACAGAGTTTGTAACTTTGACGATTCTCATCCCTTTGAGTGTCAGCTATCTTGAAGTGATTGCCGCTGAGGTTGTAGACTTCACAGTCGCTTGAAAGACGAAAAGGAGTTTGTGATAAGATGAGTTGAATGCCAGCGACTCAGTACCTTCTTAATTAGCGTTAAGAGCACCTCAAGTTTTGGCGATATCTGCAATCTGTCTCCAGAGTTGCGCAACAACTTATCCTTTCTCAAGTGGATTCAAGTATGAGATGCATTTACCATAATTAAATAGTAGTACTTAGCACAGAAGGCCGGGCCACCTTTTACTTATCAACGTTCTAGCTAGCATAATGTGTTTACTTTAGGTTCAAAAATAGTTATTAACAATTAAATGAATGTTTTAATAAACACGTATCCCTAAACGAATTAATTTTATTATTAATAAGTATAAGCAACAAACTTCATGCCACATTATGCCATTGGTGTTACAACTATAAAAAATATAATGTGATATACTCATAACTTTCTCTATCATAAACATGGACAATAGAACTTTTCATTTCAAATTCTGCTGTGAGGCCGTACTCACTTGTTTCTACCTATCTAAAGATAACGCTCCGCACGACTGAGTTTATACACAAAATGACTAACTTATAACTACAATTCAGAGAATTTCTACGAAAATTTTCAAATAAAGGTTTTATCTCCAAGTATTAACACTCAATGTACACGTTTAAACAGAATCGTAAGACCGCGCGAGGAAGATTCTGGGCTCAAGCCCCGTGGGCGTCCAATTTGAATTGGGTCTTTCAAGGTTTGCCTGGTCGTAAAGCCAAATTTCTTATTGGATATTTACTTAACATCACTGGTCACCGCTATTCCATCCCGTATCATATCCATTGAAATTGAGTATCGGCTCAAATTAACAGACGACATAAATACATGAACAATAGAACAGTTCTATATCAAAAGTTACATGCCCTACTGGTATACATACAGAATATGAACCCTTGATATAACCTCGACGTTCAAAGATCAAATTGAAGTTTAATTTTTAAAAAAGAATATGTAAGAGCCGTTTAAAAAAATCGCGAAAAATAAACTACCCTATAGTGGTAGTAAGAGTAAGAAATGTAAATTAATATCGTGATGAATTATTTATTCATTTCAATACTAGGCATAGGCTATGTGTGATGCTTTTAGGAGAATTAATAACCTGTCAGGCCTCTATCCTATTTATAATTCCGTAAGATCACCAAACCTATGTTTAGAAAGGTAATATTTTTCGTCTTTATAAAAACTAAATAATACATATAAATGGGAAAGTCTTTGCACTGTGCAGTATATTTTGTATAATTTTTAAGCCAGCTTTATAATATCTGTATTTTTATACCTTCTATATCGTTCTCAAACTATAGCCTACTGCAATAAAATACGTGTTACTGCAATAAAATTGTATGAAGAATAAGTTGTATACTGGTCCATGACTGTGGCGCAGGGGATGCGTTCATTCCTTTCATGCAGCTGAGTTCGATTCCTGATCGGGACAAGTTACATAGGTGGAATTTCTTCCGAAGATTTTCCGCAGTTATAAGACAGATGTCGGGTAACTTTAAACCCTTGTGCCCCCAGATATCATCTGGCCTTCATTATCGTCTTCATCCCATCCGCGCCTTGTTCAGAGAGTGAGTGTGAGCGACGTTTTTCATATAAACGTCCCTAAAACTGGAGAAGTTGAACTAACAGATAGAAGAGGATTTACCTAGGTATAGTGGAGCTATGATAGAAGAATTGGAGATAATACGAGAATATCCATTAGATCTGTTGGTACAAAATAAGAGAATGATATTGTTGTTCGTGACTGCAATTTGATAGCATAGAGTGATCTCTTATTATGGGTATATAGTGAACTTAATAAAGCAATTAGGCTATGTATCTAACGCTGTTCATTAGTGACATAGGATGTAATTAATCATGGAGGGTCAGTCTGGTGGAAATGTATGTGCGCCGCACATCTTAATTATAATAACTACCAAGATTTCAATATATCTTCCGGTGAACCTTCATGATGTTATAGAACCAATATTTTAATGAACCTAAAAATGCTAATAATGCCAGTAAGAGAGGCATATTTCCTCTAAGGCTCGTATTTCATGCAAATCTTGTTTCTTTGCTCTTTCGTATTTATTTTCGTGGAAGTTACAAGCAAGACTCTTAAAGGAGGAATAACAATATATAGAATCCACATATTAAATTTAGAAAGGGAAGGATTCCCATATGTGTGATCAGTAGGACGCCGGGCCTCCTCCTGACCTGGGAAGTCACAAACATAATGATAAAAAGGGCAGGGAACTGTAGGAGTAGAGATTAGCAAATTTCAATCCAGTATTCGCCTTACCAAATGGAGGAAAATCCTGAGAAAATCCACTTCAATTCTAACTTTTCCGAGATTTGGTTTGTTTGTTAGTTCGTCCGTTCCATTGTAACTTCATTCATTTTTCCTTTCTTTTTGTCTGTCTTTCCTTCTTTCCATGTTTGTTGTGGTAATTTAACAGCAGTTGTGCTACCTAGGAGATGTTTTAAATCTCCGGACATGGGATTGTCGCATTTATGTTATTATTACTGGGCCTTTATGCATCAAGTACGGTATTGAACTTGTAAACGAAGCCTTTGCGCATGCTCTGTCCACAGGGATTGGAACCCTAGGCAACCCGAATATGAGTTATTCTCTGTCACCTCACTTTTATTTTATTGGCTACTATAGGCGATTACTAATTTAATTTAAAGGTATTTTTGCTGTCTAACGTTTAATAGAATTCATAGCAGCAAACGACTCTAACGAAACACTATGCATCTGACTTTCTAAAATAATTTATTATGATTTTAATTTACAATTCTAAAAAAAATCGTTCAGAGATCGAACTTTGTTCCTCTTATTTTATTACTTCAATTCTTATCCCTGTACGCTTACTGCTCTTGGTATATTTAGAACACGTGAACGCATATTTGCCTTTAAAGTTATAATTATTACTATAATTTAAAAATTACAAACTAATGTAATTCATATGATACATGTGTTTTGTGTTTAATTAGGATAATGTTCTAAATCTTATTTCATACGATTTTAATACTTTATTACTATTATAATTGCATTTAGAAATAATAAAATATAATTATTTGGTTGTTCTAAAACAATTAAAATAAACTGCCGAAATAGATGGTTCCCAGATGAACTTTTACCACAAAACTACCGTAATATATTTTATTTTCGTGCTTCAAATTGGCCTCCTTGAAGGCTGACGTGAAGTTTCAGTCTATAACATCTTATCTTATGTAGGCCTACGTATAAACGAACCAATAGATATGTTTTTTAAAACGTGCTCCTTTTATTAGGTACACTTCAGTACATACCGCGAAAAAAGTAGATTTTGTCTCATTGAAATGATATTGAAGGAGAAAAGGGTATAGGCTATAGAAGTTGTTTAGTAAGATATTTACTTTTGTTATCTATTATTAATGCTTTAATTGAACTAAATTAATTTTATAAATACCATTGCCAATTCTTTAGTCGTTATTATGAATTTTGCCGCTACTGTTCCAATTCACTTCTATCACTTACCTTCACTTCGATACAAATTCCAATTTCAACACAAGACACAGTTTTTTCCGGCAGCCAGCTAGCTTACTATACCAAAATCTATATAGTCTACTCATGTCTTGAATTATTTAATTTTTAGTTTAATTACCGGTATTGGTTTAGTATTGATATTGGTATTGGTTATTGGCGCTTTGGGCGTCTTTCTTCAGCTGTTTATACGTTTTAGATTAACTGCTATAGGGCTAATTGACGGACTCATGCAAGAGCGGCAATGAACCTCCGGGTACCATAAAATATATCATTTTTTTAGCTTGCTTAAGAATTGTCTATTGTCATTCAGTAAGTATGTAAGTTCCGCTATTGGTATTGTTGATGTATATTGCAATCATTTGTGGCCTAATTCATTGCATACCATTTTCTTTGCTGTGCAAAACCAATATATATACCAGGCTTCATTTTATTTTTTTCTTTATTTTATTGTGCACTATTTTGTAATTTAACTAGCCTATGTGTTTTACTTTCCTCTCATTCTCGTATCCCCATATGTAGTGTTAGTAACTTAATTAATTTCACATTATCATGGGTAATGAAACGAGAAGTTCGAATTTTATTGATAAATTCGTAGGCATCTTCGTCGTTCGCGAATTCATCTGGAGAGAATTCGGACCTCGAGTTACAATTATGGTCACTATTTAGTGAATTAAGCAATATTATAACCACGATAATTAATTATAATATATAAATAGTTTTTCATTGGCGATAATGGCGCTTTGAGCGCCTTTCTTCAGCTGTTTATACGTTTTAGATTAACTGCTATAATGGTTTAACTAATAACGTCTATTAATATTGTATTTGCTGGTATATCAGACTTGAAATACTTCATCACCACACAATTAACTATAAATTATTTTCCTATATCCTTTTGTTCTTATACAGCTTATATATATTACGCCGTAGCGTAGTGGTTGAGGCGCTGCGCTACAAACCGGAAGGTCGCGGGTTCGATTCCCGATGAGGTCATTGAGATTTTTCAATTGGCCTAATCCTTCTGGTGGCACTATGGCCCTGGGGTCGACTCAGCCTCTAACAGAAATGAGTACCAGGAGCAATCCTGGGGGTAAAGGCGGCCGGTGCGTAAGGCTGACAACCTTACCACCTTCATGTGCCGAATGTCCAAAATCTGGGAGCCTCAACCTCCTGGAACCCTCTGGGCCTCCATGGCCTGTACAGGGATCACTTTACCTTTTTTTTTTTACAGCTTATATTATGAACCCAATCGCTATGTTCAGTGGTTGTTTCTGATCAAAGAAGTTACAGATATGGAAATGTTTAGTGTTAAGTTCTTGTGCATTTGCTAGGTGCGATAAAATTATAAGGATAGACACTTGCGATTGGTTGAAATTTCAAATATTCTTATATTGAATGTATCACTTATTCAGAGGCTAAATGATCGTTATTATAAATATTATTGTTATTGTAATAAATAATACTGTATTAATAACACTAATAAATAATAATTTTAAATAATATTAATAAATTACAGGCCTACTAATGTTATTACTTTCTTTCTTTGTTTCTTTGTTTCTTTCTTTCTTTCTTTCTTACTTTCATTCTTTGCCGTTGCTTTACCTCTCCCTTTCCTGGTATTCTTGTACTTAACTGTACTGTTCATTTAATTAAAAATTACTCATGTTGTATATAATTTTTATAATCTTTCCCCAAGTAAGCTTTATAATTTGTTAAAAATATTATTCTACTAATTTTGCTATCGTAATTATATAGAGCTCTACAATTGTAATTTCTGAACGTGGTTGAGGGGTAAAAAGGTCTTGAGGCCTAGACTCAGTCAGGTCATTATCGTCATTGTTATTCTTCATGTCTCCTGCCGATCAAATAAAATTACTGCTAACTCGGTTCACTTGTCTTCCTCTCACTTCTAAATTCATTCTTGCGGTCGTGTTAATGATACATTTTTACTTTCTCCCCTTAAGTTTCTTAAAGAAATATAACAGGGTTTTTAACCATTTTAAGTTATTTAGCATATTTTGAATGGCATCATGTATTTAGTATTTATCATGAATATTCTTTGTGATAATTACGCCGAGATTATATTTTTGTGACACTCGGATTCAAGTAAATATATAATGTACGTTTAATCTAGTGCTTATAATTTTCATTGTTATTCTTGTACTCGTTTCTGTTAGATAAGTACGGCATTTTTTACGTGAGATCGATCAGTCACATTTATGGTGAAGTGTAGAAGATTTTAGATATATAATATTCAGCTGTTGGTAAAGGTAAAGAATTAATAGTGACACGCCCAATAATATAAAATGCAACCCTACTATTTGGCCGCCTACAATGTGGAGGAAAATCATCTGGAATATCACCGCTGTTCCATTGACTATGTACTTATATTTGTTAGGGTTCATTTTTTTGTCAAGAAAACTGATGGTTCAGTAACTCGTTCTACTTTGTATGTAGTATTGTATTTTTATTTCATTATATGAACGGGTCCTCATCAGTAAGTATTTGAGCAGTTAATTTCTCTGATGCGTGAAAAATAATACGTATTTGTGATTCAACTAAGCGCTGGTCGGAAAGGCATTAACCAACATAGAACAAGGACAAGGTCCGTCCGTAATTCCATTTTTCAGTTTGACAGCTATAATCCACTCCAATTAAAGATTCATCCCAGATTTGTGTTTATTAGATTGTACTCAATTCAATTGTCATCCTATAGCAGACCCTAATGGACACTTCACTTTACAAGTGTCAGTTAACCATATCCTTGTAACACGTAATAATATTAATTTAAAATCGAATGTGTCCATTTTCATTTACATTTTACTTGTGATTGAAAATGAGATCAGTACAAATAGCAGTTGTTCGTCATTGGCAAACGTAAGACGTACAATAAAGTATAACTAAGTTTTTTTTCCAAAAGTTTGACTTATGATTTAGAAATATTTGGATTGTGAAAACTTTTATCGTGGTATTAGATAGACTGTCCTTTATGCAATTCAGAAACTCTTATCTTCTCGTCTTATATCCAGAAACCTGAAAATAAAGATTTATAAGACTATTATCCGGCCGGTTGTATTATATGGATATGAGACATGGCCGCTTATAACATAATCTGAGAGTGTTCGAAAACAGGGTGCTTAGGAAAATGTTTGGGCCTAAGATAGATGAAAATGGGGACTAGAGAAAACTGCATAACTACGAGCTTCATGACCTGTACTCTACACCGGATGTAGTAAGGGTAATTAAATCACGGAGGATGAAATGGGCTGGACATGTTGCAGGCATTGGGGAGGAAAGACATATCTCAAAAGTATTGACTGGGAGACCCGAAGGGAAAAGACCACGTGGAAGACCTAGACGTAGGTGAGAGGACAATATTAGAATAGTTTTAAGGGAAATAGGGTTTGCGAGGGATGATTGGATAGAGTTAGCACACATTAGGGTTGAATGGCGGGCTCAGGTAAGCGCGGCAATGAGCCTTCGGGTTTCATAAAATATATAATATTCCTTTAACTTGCTGAGGAATTGTCTATTTCCGATGGGTCTATTTCCCTGATTTTAGTCAAGATTTATTATTATTTGTGTCTGTAATTATTGTTCCCAGATATTTGAATTTTCTCACATGTTTGAACGATTTACCGGCTATTCTAATATTATGTAATGCAACATTTTGACGTTCCATAATATATTTACTTTTTTCTGTAATATTTCCAATCCAACATTTCTGCAGGCGTCGAAAAGACTTTCTGCATTTCTCTCGATTGTGTTTATTATTGTGTTTATGTCAAAGGTCATGTGCATAAGCTAAAATCGGGTGCCTGCCATTTAATTCTAGGCCTACCTTGTTTTCCTGAACTTTCCTAATTGCATATTCCAAAGCGAAATTAGAAAGTAAAGGCGATAGTGCATCCCCTTGCTTCAAGCCGCTTCTAATGGCAAACCTATCTGATATAAATTTTTCTACCCTGACTCTGCTATAGGTTTCATTTTGACACATTTTGATCAGCCTAACTAACTTCTTTGGTATCCCAAATTCAATGAGGATATTGTACAATTTGTCTCGCCTAACTGTATGAAATCTATGTATAGTTGGTGAACAGGCTTATTATATTCCCACTTTTCTCCAAGACTTGGTGAATACAAAGTAAATGATTAATGGTTGATCTATTTCGCCTAAATCCACATTAGGGGCCTAGTGATCTCCATTGATTTCGTCCGCATATTGGGTTAATTTTAACAGCAGTAGGCCTATATTAAATAGGATTTTGTATGATGTTGATAAAAGAAAAATTCCTCGATAGTTATTACATTCGGCCCTATCTCCCTTATGGATCGGTATAATAATAGATTCTTTCCATTCCCTTGGCAATTCCTCCTTTCTTCAAATCATAAGAATGAGTTATGGATCTCTGCGTTTAATCTATCTCCACCTGCCTTGATTAATTCTGCTGGAGTTTGGTCAACGCCTGGAGATTTGTGAGTGTCTAGTTTACCTATAACTGTTTCTATTTCTGTTAAGAGTTGGTTCAGCAGCCAACGGCTCTTCTGTGAATATTTCACTTTCTACACTTTGGACATCTTCATGTACATTTAATAATTGATTAAAGAAATTTGTCGCGAATAATGCCAACATTGTCCTTAATTATGTTTATTGTTTCTTTCTTTCTTTCTTTCTTTCTTTCTTTATTTTTTTACATTAGTTTTACCTCTCCCTTTTAGAATTTTAGCGACCCAAGCCACCCGGGCCTTACAGGGCCGCGACCTGTCGGGAGAGGGATTATCTTTGGATCACATACATCCTTTTTTGCGGCTACTTGAATATTCTCTTTAATGCATTCCCAGGTTTTATCGATATTCATATCATCCCTAGTTTCTTGTTCTGTAGTGCTTTCTAGAACTGTAAATCTATTTGAAATCTCGACTTGATAAGCATTCCTACTTTGGTCTTCACCTAGATTTTTCAGGTTGAATCTCTCTATATCGAAATTTTGCCTAGTTCCTTTGTTTAAAGAAAGTTTCTCCCGAACTGCCGCACTACCAGATAGTGATCCGCATCGCAGTCAGTACCCCTAAAGGTTCGAACGTCGATTATACTAGTCTGCCTCCTTGCATCTATTAGCACATGGTCGATTTGATTATGAATCTTTCCATCTGGCGAGGTCTATGTGTATTCATGAATATCACGATGTGGGAATTTTGAACTCTTTACGATTAAATTTTTAGCGGTGGAAAATTCACTAGTTTAACCCCATTGTCGTTGCTCTGCAAGTGGAGACTTTCGTTCCCAATCGTGGTCTTGAAAATATCATCCCTTCCTACTTTAGCATTGAAATGTCCTAGCTCAATTTTCATGTGGTATGCCGGAAATTGATCAAATGTTCGTTCTATTTCCTCATAAAAGCTGTCCTTGTCATCATCTTGTTTATCCTCTGTTGGTGCATGGACATTCATAACTATGATGTCACACCACCGTCCTCTTAGAATAACATAAGAAAGTCTATGATTAATAAACTCTACTTTCATAATGGCTGAATTAATTCTCCTATGTATAAAGAACCCGCCCCTAATTGTTGGTTATCGTTCCCTTTCCCGTAGAAAAAGGTATACGCGTCTGTCTGTATTGAACCTTTACCCTCCCATCTAACTTCCTGTACTACTACTACATTTAACCTGTATTTCTTTAATTCTCTAGTTACCTATTTAAGTGCCCCAGGACTATATAACCTCCTAATATTCCATGTTCCCAATCTATAGTTCCTACGATTTTTAGACTCCCTCAGTGTGGTCAGTACCCGGAGATCCGAGCGAAAATTTCACGCTGGAAGGATCAATAAATCAAGCAGCGTTACTGAACAATATTTTTTACTGTGAGAGGTTGTTAATCTCACACCAAACTCCCAAGCTGGAGGACTACTTCATGTCGTCTAGCCGCGACTGCTTATTCAACATATTCGCAGCTATCCTCCATATCTGGAGGCCGTATCCTTCATCCGCAACCTGAGGACGATCCATCCCGTGGTGACAGAGAGCCATCCCTTATATACGAGGGTTGGTCAATAAGTAAGGTCTCCAACACTCTAGCCCAAGCTCATAACGTTGAACGATAGATTTGGCGCCACTGCCATGTCCCGCTATCTCCCCTCTTTCAAACTAGCCATTGCTGCAGGCGCTGAATTTTTTAGTGTCCTAGATAGAGCTGTTTGAGGTGGATCTCCCGACTTCCGTCTCCACCAAGTAATAAGTAAGGTCTCCAACACTCGAGCCCAAGCTCACAACGTCGGACGAGAGAGTTGGTGCCACTGCCGTGTCCCGTTATATCCCGTCTTTCAAATGAGCCATTGCTGCAGCCGCTGAACCTTTTATTGTCCGAGATAGAGCTGTTTGAAATGGATCTCCCGATTTCCGTCCCCGCCAAGTGCGGCCTCCGCGAACACACCTCGCACAAACCTTATGGAACATCAATTTGTCACTTAAAATGGTCTGTATGGAACCTTTAGTAATGTCAGGAAGCAATAAACAAAGTTCATGGGTAGTGACGCGTCGATCTTGTCGCACCAATTCATCGACTTTTGCCCCCATCTCATCTGTGACGGCTGTTATTGGTCTCCCACTTCGTTCTTCATCATGAATATTTGTCCGGCCCTGTTTAAACTCACGAACCCATTTACGCACATTTTTTATGTCCATACATCCCTCTCCATAAACTTCGCAAAGCTGTCTGTGAATTTCAATCGGCGGAACATTTTTTGCAGTAAGAAACCGTATGACTTCGCGTAGGCGCACTTGGCCGGGATGGAAATCGGGAGATCCATTTCAAACAGCTCCAACTCGGACACTAAAATGTTCAGCGGCTTCAGCAATGGCTCGTTTGTAAGAGGAGAGATAGCGGGACATGGCAGTGGTGCCAAATCTCTCGTCCGACGTTGTGAGCTTGGGCTAGAGTGTTGGAGACCTTACTTATTGACCAACACTCGTATATTATATGTGTACGAACCGATACATAGGCCTATATACGAAGCATGGTCTTCACTTTACCTAGGACCTCAAAATGAACATAATACGCTGAAATGCAACTTCCTCTAAAGTATACTAGCGTACTTGGTTTTAAGAGATTGGGCCAGTAACAAACGACGAGCAACTACTTCTCATACAAGATTTCCCAAGAAGATGATATATTTTATGACTAGCATGTGCCCGCGGCTTCACCCGCGATAATTATTTCAAAAATTAAAAATTAAGAGCATAATAGTAAAATCATTATATTTATTAACTCCTAAATCACGTGGACTACATACCACGATTAGATAGCATCGTCTGGTAAAAGCGACCTCAGATTCGAGTTTCTTGGCCCAGAAAACCTCTGTATAGTGAGATTCGTCCAAATAAAACAACGTTTGACCATATTTAGGGCTTTCAACATTCAAGCTATCGCGAAAGTTTTATTTTCAAGGTATGACAAAAATAGCCAAAGCCAACTGTAATTGATTTGGCATTGAAATGTATAACTGAAAACTTACGTTTTGAAAACGCACATAATGCACGTTTTTTGCCCGTTTTTCACTCACAACTCACGAACGAAAACTAAAATTAAAATTCCGGCTTCGAGGTGCATTTTCCGACCCTTCAGCCAACCTATGTTTAAAATTTCAGATCTCTGCGTTCAGTAGATTTCGCTGGACATCGAGGACAATTCCTTTTATTAATATAGATAATATGAATTATAATGATACCTTCTCTAATTTGTCAAACATCCATTTCATTTATTCCAAACCCACCTATACCATTGCCAACAATAAGTTCTGTGAATTTGTTTCGATAATTCTATGTAAAAAGGGATTAAGTATTTTCAAAAACATTTAATTTTTGGCATTTAGAATCAGAATTTTTCAAAATCTCTTCTTAGTGAGCATCTACATTATGAAACGAAGGTACTATCAAAATTCCAAGTCTCTACCTGTTATAGTTTAGGCTGTACGTTGATTCCTGTCAGTCAGTCAGTCATTCATTCAGTCAGTCAGGACAAAGCCTTTTATATATATAGAGATTGTTAGTATTTTATGAAACAGCATTTTTATGTATTCATTTATTAGCTATAATATATTAATATTAATGAACATTTTCTGTTTATGTTTTGAATGTAATAAATAAGGATGATGTTTAGATAAGAAATATATTAATCTAAGATTGCAATTAAATATTGAACTACAAATACATCACTTAATAAAAAAGGGTTCTGACTTATGCTAAACAAATTTTATTTTAGAGTGGGCTAACAAAAAGAAAGCAATTTTAAGCAACCTCAGACGCTCACGGCTACATCCACTAACACAGAAAACAAATCACATCATTCTGTTGCATAGATATAAATAATATAAAATTACAAACATCAGAAAAAGTTACCTAACGTTGCTTTTAAAAAATCTAACAATCTTATGAATAAGCTACACAAATTCAAACGAGAAAATTACATTTTTAGTAAACTTTTTATGCAACGTAGATATTCTTAATACTAAATATTGTAGTTAAAATCTCAAATATTTTCAAAGAACCTTTATTCATTGAATTTATTCTCTGCAATGCAGAATATGCAACACATTTATATCTAAAACAATGCTGTGTAGTTTTTGAAATGTTTAGTTTCAGAGTATATTATGGCATCATTTGTGACTCGTATTTTTACAATACTCATTTTTTTATACTGCTGTGCGAATAGTCTAATACCCTGTGACTCATCATGGAAATATATTATGTTAAACAAATAATACCTCAATAAACTTGATTTAATTGAGCTAATTTTTTAATCCCTTGTACTTTCGTGTTTTTCAACGTCCGATGGGGCATAAAATGAAGACAAGTGTGAATCATAAAATGGTTTTATTACCAGGAGTCAAGTACAATCACAGTTACTTGTGCACATAGTCACCGTGAATATAGACATGTGTTATATCAGTGGACGAGCTTTTTGAGATGGGTCTTCACGGCATTTTGAAGTTCTTCGTCGGCGTGGAAGAGCTGTCCTCCCAGGTCTTTCTTCAGCTGCTAAAAACGATGAACGGTACGGGGACGAGTTTTTGAAATCCATCGTGACAAGGGATGATACGTGGATTCTTTACGACAATCCAGACTCAAAAGAACAATCCAAACAGTGGATACGCACAAACTCTCCGAACACACCCAAAATCTTGAAAGACAACACTTCCACACCAACGAGGAACTTCAAAATGCCGTAAAGATCTATCTCAATATGCTGGCGGCAACCTTCTAATGGTAAGCTCGTCCACCGATGTGACACATGTCTTAATATTCTCGGTGACAATGTGGAAAAGTAACTGTGATTATACTTGACTCCTGGTAATAAAACCATTTTGTGATTCACACTTGTCTTCATTTTATGCCCCATCGGAGGTTGAAAGAAAAAAGTCCTCGTATATTAAGCTCAATTGAAAACAGTAAAATCTATTGAAGTGTACTGTTAATTTATTAAAGAAACAATACAAAATTATACGACAGGCATCAGACATTTAATAAATAATACAACATAAGGATCAACATTAGATATTATTTTTCTGATGCAGCCAATTAAAAAGGTTACCTAGAAAATTGAGCTGAAACAGTAATATGACACTTCAAGTTTCACAACTTGATGCTGTTCAGACACATTAACTTGGCGAATTCATTTATAAGTTTAGTTATTCCATAGCTATTGAGTTAATTATATTCTAACATAATTAACTAAAGTAATTTGTTGCTGATTTGTTAAAAGTGTGCTTTAAACTTGACGAATTCATATATAAGGTGAGTCAATGTACAATTATCGAACACTACACTTAATCACTTAAATAGTTAAGAAAAGTAACTTGATTATGGTTTCATTGTAATATACTACACATAATTATATTCTAAAATAGTACACAATAGTTGGAAGAAAATGTTACTGTAGATCTACAAGTAATAACAACCTAATTTAATGACACAAAGATCAAGCACATGATAATTTTGTACAACTATTTAATCCTATTCGTATGCAATAAGGTGCAATATTAGCAATTAATTCTTTTCACATAATATAAAAACTGGTTGTTACAATTAAGAAGTTATTGTTATAGCCTACATAGTTGTAGTCTCTCATGAAAACCTAATAAATAAATAAATTAGCCCATAACATCTCTAGCGGGCAAGGGCCTCCTACCTTCCGGTTGAGCTAGATCAGTCAAACTCATAGGGAGAGCTAGTCCCTGTGAGCTTTGATGTAACTATTTACCTAACTTATGCATTACCTATTTAGTATACACATGTCACTTCACTGTAAGCGACCATGTTTGGCAGCCGTATAAAAAGACCGGTATGACGCAGGTATTTAGGGCTTCCAATCTTAGTTTTATATTAATGTCGCTGTCCATTAGAATGAATGTGAGATTCCAGAACTTCCCCATGCCAGACTTATTCTTCTCCGGAGTTCTTTGTCCCTGCTTTCAGTAAGACTGATTAGTTGGTCCAGGTAGATATATTCGTTGCAGTACTGTATCGTCCTGCCGTTTATCATGATTGGTGCCTCTGTTGAGTTGGTCATTACTTTTGTCTTATCTGGGTTCATTTATAAGGCTACTTCTATACTTCGCTTATTTAGTTCTTTTGTCATTTCCTGTAGTTCGGCCGTTGCAAGTGAAGAGCTTGGGAGAGAAGGGGTCCCCTTGTCTGACACCTCTTTTGATTTTGAAAATGTCTCCTATTTCTGTTCTTACTCTCGGATTGCTGTTGGTGTATATTTCCCTTATCACTTGATTGTGTGTAGATGGTCTGTCGTACTGAATTGTGTCCTGAAGCCGGCTTGTTCCGGTGGCTGATTCTCATCCATTACCTTGGCGAGTCTGTTTGTGAGTATTTTTGTGAATAGTTTGTATAAATTTGATAATAAGCTTATCGGTCTATAGTTTTTTTTTTTAAATCATCTCTATTTCCTTTTTTGTGTATTAGTATTATGTCACTTGTATGCCATTGTTGGGATAATATTTCAGAAGTTATAATCTTGTTGAAAAGGATAGTTATCATTGTGGTGAGTTCTTCCTTTCCCAATTTCAAGCATTCGTTGATTATTCCATCATTTCCGAGGTCTGTTATTTTTAGATGATTAATCGTATCTTCTACTTCTCTGTTCATGATGGGTGGGACATCCTCTTCTATTTCATTCTGAGGTCTGTGGTATGCTTTCCCAGAATCATCGACATAAAGTCGTTCGTAGAAGAGTGTGGCTGCTTTTACTATCCCGGATCTGGACTTTGTATCTCTTTCTTCGTCCTTTGCTCATAACAACCAGTGTTTTCTTTTTTCACTTTTTAAATTGATTTTGAGTCCTCAAGTATGCTGCGTGTCAAGTAAATGTTATATTCTCTTAAATCCTTCCCTATTTCTCTCTTAGCTTTTTTATTTATTTCTGAATAATCTGCCATTCCCTCAGTTGAGTTTTGTGTTAGGCCTGTTTGTTTCAATTTCTCTCTATTCTATTAGCTTGATTGTATTTGTGGGCAGTTTGTGTCTATTTTTAATCTTTTCTTCATTTACGGAGGATGTTTCCGCTGCTTGTAGTATGCAAGACTGTAGTTGATTGTAAATTTCTTGAACTTCTTCTCCTGTTTCTTCATGAAGCTGTTGAATTTTGTTTTGCAATGTGGCTTTAAATATCTCTTTGTTTATCTTCTCCACTTTAGGCTTGTAACCTAATTCGCTCATTTTATTAATTTGCTCATACTTGGTCATTCAAACTAAGATATATTGAGGGATTAAGGTAGAACTTACTGAGTAGATTATAACAAGATCTAGATAATCTTTTTTTGTCCAAGCTAAAAGAACGTTTTTCTGTGTGAAAAGTAAGAAATTATAGCCTATACAACAATTTTAGTGTGCTACGTCGCACAGAAGTATACAAAGTGAGAGAATAATAAACAAGGTGAAGGCATGAAAGTTTATGTACTTGAAGACGAGCATAACAACTTCAAACAGTAAACACCTACAACCGTAGTAAATTGAATAAGCACCTAGTTCCTTATGTTTCAGAGTTTGGAGTTACTGTAAATACAGAGGTACACCTGCTTAAAAGAGTGAAGAGAAGTTACGTTGCCATTATTTAAACCCCTCAGATGTAAGTCTGCTTCAGAGATCGAAGAAGAGAATTTATTTTTAGCTATGGCCAAGACACTTTGTAAGAATGGGCCAATCCAAATGGACCTAAAAATATGTCATTATGCGCAGGAATGGACTATTCCAGATGGACCTACAGTACGACAATATGGATCCCCCAAGAGGAAAGAGGAGGCATGAGATGGGCGGATGACATTTATGATTATGATGAAGTATATCGCTATTTAAAATCAGGCTACAGAAGAATGAAGCTGATTTATATTAAAACTTACCTTTAAACAAGGAAGCAACAATATATTTTTGTTCCACCATACTATAATATGTTTCTTAAGTTATACGTAACGTAACAGTATCATAATGATACCAATTTAAGGAAAGAATTTGATTATAACATTGTTGTCCAACTATAGATTAATATCGAACCGGAACAATCTTCAAGCTTTGAAAGGAAGACTGCATAATAATCAAACTGTTCACGTTAAATTTAATATAATAATAAAATTGAATTCATTTCATGCGTATTATTGTGCGTCAAGAGATGTCCTGTGGACTGCTAGTCCAGTCAACGAAGGGGTTGTAGAGGACATGAAAGGGGGGAGAATTTTTTCTTCAGGAATGTGTTGGGGGTAGTTAGGACGTAAACATACTAAAAGTCCCCACCCCTAGCCCTTCCGCTTCAGGGTTGGAAGGGGGTGGAAAAGGCACTTTTTTGGGTTTTTTGTTTATAACTTGAAAACGGTGAGTCCTAGTAAAAATCTTTTTATATACTAAATTAAAGCTGATAAAAGTTGGTACAAGTTTGTTTATATGCATTGTTGTGGTATCTAAAACTATTTTTGAGATATAAGCTCTTGAAAATCGCCAATTTTCCGAAAACTTTATTTTACCTCATGTTTTTTGTTAAATTTGCCCTTCTAACTCCTCAGACTTTCGTTTCACAGAAAAATCGTCAGGAAAATAGTTGTAGAGCGTTAAAGTTTCTTTAAATGGGTATATAGATATTTAATTTATCTTCAACAATACAAAAGTTATGGTAATTTGAGGTTTTGGGGTAAATTTTGTGATTTTCAAGAAAATTTTACATTTGTTATTTCCTAATTCAAGATATGTATATACATATAAGTTATATACATATATACATATATATATATACACACTATACATACCATATATATATTAACATATGTGTGTGTTTTAACACGCTGGATCCAAGAAACCGCTTTCATCTCTGTAGAGATAGGTCTAAATTCTACCAAAAGTTCGTAATGATAGTTAGGAATGGGCAAATTATACAGTTCTAACTATTTTTAAATGGTTTAATTTCGAAAAAAGAATACTAGAAAGAAATTCCAGATTTTAAAAGTATAAAATTTGGAAATCGTTGAAGTAGGTGATTGTATAGTAACGAACAGTAATACACAAAAATTGCATATATTAAACAAATAAATCAATGTGCATTTGCTACGAATATTAAAGAAATACAGTATATTCAAGACACTAATGTTGTCCTTGCTCTCTTGGGACGAGAAAGTCCGGCTTCTGGCTGCATCTCCACAACTGAATGTAGCAGGAGCTGAGAATCTCCGTTATCTTCCATCACATTTTTGATATCGGATTCAGCATCTGCAGGGGATGTTTGGATGGGCTAATTTCTTCCTCATCGTCGTCTTCGTCCATTAAAGGTGCCTTGTTCAAACAGTTCCCCTGGCAATTTTGGCATAAAGGGGAACAGTTTAACGAAACTTTCTTGCAGCCGCATTTAAGACTGCTACAATCCTTGGTGCATTTACAAAAAATCTTGCTTAAAATTTCTTGTGGTGCTGCTGGGTCTTTGGTCGGCACTGGAGCAAGATGATTACCCTTGCGTTCCCAACCCCATAACTCTGGGGGTAATTGGTTTCCTAACCAGAGCTGCACTTGGTGGTATGTCCGAAAGGCGTGTTCTTTCGTTGCCCCCTCGCTTGGTGGAAGTGACGAGAGATCAGGTTTTACATTGGTCATCGATTTTAGAAATGAATGGTAACGGTAGGTGTTAAGGGAGCACTCCTTAGGATGCACGTTCGTCCAATTGAACTTGTGAGGAGGAAGGGTTGTAAAATACTTCGGCTGCTCTGCGAATATCTCGGTGCTTTTGGTAGAGTTTGACAAAACCAAGTTTACTCTTTCGGAATGTTGCTGACGTTGAATCGCAGCCAGTAAAATCATGCAGGAACAGAATTTGTTTCAGACCAAGCTGCTGCATTTGGCGGGTGGAGTAAACATTGGTTACAACTTTTCCTCTCCCTGGTTTCATAAGTAAAATATTGTGATCGGGTGGGGTATTTGCAGTAAGTAGCAATGCGAGACCAACATCTTCCCCAATGACAGCCACATTAGTTGTTTCTCTAGTTGGTTGTTCAACAGCTGTACTTATAATCAGTACATCAGCATCGTCTGATGCTTGATGGGTTGCGATGCCGTTTTCCTCAAGTTTAGACCTCAGTAGGTTGATCAGTCTGTCTTTATTGTGCGGATTGGAGAGGAACAGTTCTTCATTTACTGTTATTTCGGTGTCCAGATTGAAATTGATGTCTATCGACTTTCTCAATCGGTAGCGTCTTCCTTGTTCGGCCGCCTGCTTGGTGAGTTGCTGTATCCATCGAACACTACAGTGCATCTCCTCCCGGGGTAGTGGGTCTTGACGAATTTGACGTATCCATCACAAATTGCGGATACTGAGGATCCTTTTTGCCAGATTACTTTATGTATGAGAAATCCCCCATCAATAACTACATCAAAGTTTGGTAAATGTACGGTCTCGTCAGTTGATTCAAACAGTTTGTACAGTACAGATTTGATGGTTTTTCTCATACCACCTTCATTGAAGAGGGCTAAGGGAAATGGAGCCAATTCGTATCGTAAATAATCCTTCAAGTCTTCATCACTTTTTTTGCTAATGGAAATCCTTTGGAAGAGTAGGAAAGGGTCTACTGAAACATTTTGGTCATGAATATTGATGGATGAAGTAACAGAGGAAATAGGGAGTGCCTTGTCTTTGCGTGACAACTTGATACCTTATAAAAGCTGATTTTGAGTGGATCCAGATAAGTTAAGTTTTGTGTTAAGGGTTAAGGCGGAACTTTATTAAAATATATAATATGTATATATATATGTATACGTATTACCTGTTCATTTTACATTTGCAGATTGTGAAGGAGCGCTGCGAACTGTTTACATGGGTTCCTATTGGTGCTACCTCCCGGTAGGGGTGACGTGATGCGCGCGCTGCCGAGCTAGGGTATTACGGTCTATCATTGCTTTGTCGTCGTTAGCCCAGTGAACAACGTAACGCGGCTCCTAAACAGAAAGACCTCTGTGCTCGGAAGTAAAGTAAATACTACTGCAACTGCATGCACACTTGATAATTTAATTTATTCGTATAATACCTTAGTCTTGTTCATCTAATTGTGATAATCTGACGAATTTGACTTTGAATCATATATGAGATCGGCCCCTTCAATAAACCCCATCTCTCCACCTGCTGTTTGTCCAGAACTCTCATTTTTTCGCACACCCGATATGTCATCGTGTTGCCAGCATTTACTTACTGTGTAATGAGTGTGCACCCACGTCTCATCTGTATAAATTCTGGTCTCTGTGCACCTCTCTCGTTCTCTCTCAGAGAAATTTTTCCCGACGCGCAACAATGTCCGACCTCTCCACCAAGAATGATCTTCTATTTTTTACATTTTTTAAACTTAAATCCAATTTCCTTTATGGTTTTCCAAAACGTGGTTTTGTTCCCTGTGAAATGAACATCTGAGTCCTCCTTAACAGCATTGTAAAGTTTTCGAAGAGTTGGAATTTCTCGTCGAATTTCGTAAAACTCCAGAAATTTTCTTTTCACCAAGCATTTATCAAAATCGTCTAAACACTTTTGTTTCTTTCTCTGTCTCTTTTTTCTTGGTGTCACAACTTTCTGGCCACTCTGTTCAGCTTTATTTACGTCGTCCACTACGTTGTACACTGTTCTCAAACTCTTCCCTACTACTACTGCTGCTGCTCTGTCCATAGCCCTTTCCAAAGGTATCAATAGACCTTTTTTCTTTTCCTCACGACAACATTGTACAACATTATTTATAATTACCTTCCCATCCGATCGCACTCTTCCATAGTAATGCGGTTTTGATTTTTTTGACTCCATAACGCAAGTGTGTAGCTCACTGTACCGCACTGCACCGTATCACTTTGCGTACTGCGGGCAGTTCGGTAATGTTCGTGCATCGTCGGCACGTCGTACGCTCGGCTATGTGTTTTCAACGGTAGTTCCTCTCTTTGCCGTCTGCAAATGTAAAGTGAACGAGTAATATGTATATTTGTTTATATATATAGATATATATATATTGCAGCGTAATTGAACTGCAGCACAGTGTATGTACCGGTGGCCGCGCGTGCTAAGGCACTAGGCCACGGAACTGAACTTCGCGAGTTCGAATCCCGCCTTCTCCTTATAGAAATATTAAAATCATTTAGTTATTCTTTCTAGTAATTTCTAGTCTAGTCTATTCTGTTCATTTCCTATTTCTGTTAAGTTCTAGATTATTCCTCAGTTTGACATGTTAGTATAAATACCCCTGTATGTACAACTGGGAGTTCAGTATTGTACCAGAGAGTGAACTGTATGCTTCAGTTAATAAAAACTCAGATACATAACTATAAGTGTTGTCTTCTATCTACGCAACAATATATGTATCTGTTGAATTGGGAAATAACAATTGTGCAATTTTCTTGAGAAATCACAAAATTGACCCCAGAATTTCAAATTACCGTAACTTTTGTCTCGTTGAGGATACATTAAATATCTATATACGTATTTAAAGACAATTTAATGCTCTATAACTCTTTTCCTGACAACTTTGCTGTAAACCGAAAGGCTGAGGAGTTAGAGGGACAAATTTAAAAGAAAACATGAGGTAAATTTAAATTTTCGGAAAATCGGCGATATTCAAGAGGTTGTATCTCGAAAACAGTTTTAGATACGACAACAATGCATATAAACAAATTTGTAGGGAATTTTATCAGCTTTAATTTAGTATATAAATAGATTTTCACTATGACTCACCTTTTTCAAGTTATAAGCAAAAAACAACAAAAAGTGCCTTTTCCACCCCCTTCCACCCCTGAACCGGAAGGGATAGGGGTGGGGACTTTTAGTATGTTTACCTCCTAACTACCCCTAACACATTCCTGAAGAAAAAAATTCTCCCCCCTTCCATGTCCTCTACACGCCCCTTTTCGGCATTCATTGACTGGACTATGCATGCCTTTTAGTCTGTTATATTTTTGAAAAGCGGAGAACTACTAACATCTGATGATCTAGGCTTCTAGGGTAGTTTGCTTCATCACTTATGAGGTATCCTAAAAACACAAATCTTAGACATTTCATTACGGTCGAACAAAAACAGTCGTACGAAATTTGCCTGTAATGGTAATTACAAAAATTATGAAACTCGGTATGCTCGTTTCATAAACATACTCTTGTATTAAGGGTATATGTACGTGAACTACCACAAAAATATAAAAAAACGCAGGTTCTAAAATATTAAAATTTTACAAGAAAATGAACTCAAAAGTGGACTAAAATTACAGGATCCTATAAGAAGGCTTACTAGAACATAACTAGCTGATAAAAGTATAAAAAATTGACCAAGTTATTTTTAAATTACATGTTTTATAGGAAGGAGCATGAAGAAAATCAATTCAGATGCACTTATCACTTCCTGTAGAGATAGCATTTTTCTGGTTTCTCTGACACCTTTTATTTTTTAATGCATATAATGAACATATTTTTCTACAAAGTAGACTACTTTTATACACCTAAAGTTAGTATTTTTAATGCAATTAATTTTTATATATCGCATATAAAATATATTGAAATTTGATCAATATTCCATGACACATTTTCTTTAATTTTATACCTATGTGCATCATTGTAGTCTACTTTATGCATGTAAAATTAGTGTAAAAAATTTCAGCCTTCTATCTCTAATGGTTGTGGAACTATCTAACAATATGTGTGAAAAATAAGTTACCGGGAAATTCAATTTTAAGTTCATAGTGAATAGTAGCTCAGAGCACGTAAACATATTTAATTGTCCATTTAAATTACACCAATAATTTCTAAACCTATATAAACTATATACCAATGGATGCAGAAAATTCAGCACAATTTTTTAGTGCTATAAACAAAAAAACATAAATTTCAAAATAATTCACGTACATATACCCTTAATGTCATTATATGCTCCTTACGTAATGTACTATTATATTTTACAGCGAAAAAGATTATCTTCAGCAATAACAACAAAGAAACAGTGTAAAATTAGGAGGTCAATCCAGGTTGATTTTAGAAAATGAAGCAGTGAGCCATAGTATCTAATTCAGCCTATAAACTTATGGCAGAAATATGATAAAGGAGTGAGGGATATTAAGGAACATTAATTTAACTAGTATTGTATATTCGCATTCATAAATGTATGTTGATCTTACACATCTTGAACTTCAAAGGTGGACTTGCTGTGCAAGTAATGAGTAAATATTAAATAATCAAGTTCAGTATGATTTTTATCCATTTACTTTAAAGTTTGTAAATCTAATGAACATTACTTTTCGTACATATAAAGGATTATCAAGTAAAATTTATAATTAATGTAAACATGTATTTTTGTGTATGTTTTTATTGAGGTTTCTTCCATACTCTATCTCTTTTTTTCTATTCATTAAATATTGAAACGAAAGTTTAATAGCAACTAAATTATTTCGACATTTTATTACTAAAATCAATTAACATTTTAGGGATAAGAGTCACAATTTTTTGATAAATTTTGTTAGCCACTCTTATGTAATCCCATATGGAGTCTGTTTTAGGATTAAACTATGGGAAATCTTCAAAAATCAAAAAGTACCTTTTCATTTATACACGTACCGTACAGAAATATGTTATTGTTGAAAAGGGTTCCTGCAAATATTATTACTTCCTCCTCCCTACCATAGGTACTACAGGTAGAGGAAGTATTGTTGTTGACCCCGAAACTCGAAGTCAACATTTTAACATAAATGCACGTTTTGAGGTATCTTGAATCCAAAAATGCTATTTTCATAAACATGTCTGTACGTGTGCCTGTGTATCTGTGAACCGTATAGTTTGAGAACGAAAGTTGAATAAAAACAAAATTTGATATATGGGTTAGGTATCATCTGTGGATGTGACACGAAGATTGGCGACGACTTCCTTTTACATTGAACGTCACTTTACGTGAAGAAAATTTCGTTTTTCGCGATTTTCTCGAAAACGGGTCTAACGATTTTGTTAAGTTTTGTACATGTGGTGCTTATACTAAGAGCTAAAACTTTTATTTGAAACATTTTCTGGTATAAATTATCTGAATATACGGTGTATTATGTATATAACATACAGTATTACTCTAAGATCCAAAACTTTTAATTGGGTAGAGGAAGTTGTGTGTTTCACATCAGATCTCTTATTTTTATTTTGAGGAACTTTATAACAGCTTACAATAGAGAACGCAGATTGATATGGGGAGCCTGATAAAAGTGCAAGAATTTGGAATTAAAAAGAATCCATTAACTTGAGCAAAACAACCTCATTCCCAGGGGAAACTGGATTTCACTTTAGTGATGTAAGATTTTAGTTTGAACTATATTAATTAACAAGTTAGTGTGGAGTAGTTCAGGTATAATGTTATGAACACATGGTTAAGTGAAATAACTCAAGATATTAGGAGGGCAATGTTGCTTAGTTTGCTATCCCAGCAGCTTAGCGAGAACTTCTGAGTTTGCGTATGCATTGTATAGTTGTGAACAAGGAACACAGATGTCTCTGAAGATAGGGTGAAGCGAAACTTGGCGAAACTTGGCACTACAAGAACTGCCGACATCCATTTCTGGTTCGAGGAGTCTCGCAATTTCCGACCGCGTACGGAAGCTGAGGTCAACTTAGTTCGTTATTTACATAGACTAAGCTCTCTCAACCCTTTGAACAATTTTAAAGGACCTTCGCCAACTCTAATTAAGTTTATGGTATACGGAAAGACTCACCTGCATGGAGATATAGTCGATTGTATGTAGGCTACGAGTATAATACCATTCCAGTGCTCAAAACCATGCCATATGTTTAAATTGTACACTACTAACAGGTGCCTCGGCTTTGTCCACCTTTATTAATACATCAGTTTTAGTAATTTAAATCATTTCATATTTTGTTCATTAACACTTAACGCAAATCATTAATAAATAACTGATTCATAAATAAAAAGTTAAAATTCCGGGTTCGAGGTGCATTTCACGATTAGAAAGCGCTGCCTGGAAAGAAAGAAGAAAAAAACTCAGATTCGGGTTCCCTGCCCCTAAAATAAAAAGAAAAACGCGTAGTGACCTTCGTCCAATCGTACAATGTTTTCCAATTTATGCTTGCTTTCACGATCCCCCTATGTAAAGAAATTCAGATTTCTCGCGTGCCGTAACATTATAAACAAATTATTCAAACAGAGCGGACAAACAAAATCGAAGCAATCGACAGCAGAGTAAGGCCACCTGCAATTATTTTTACAACCGATTTTCTTCCAGTTTGTAGCTCAGAACTCTCGAACGAAAGCGGAAATTAAAAATCCTCCTTCGAGATACATTTGGACACCCTTCAGCCCATCTATGTTAAAAAGTTCTGATCTCTGCGTGCGCTACATTTGCTGGTCATCGCACACAGACAGACAAACACTTCTTATTATTATATAGATTCATTATCAAAACGTTTGAAGTGTACACTCTTTATTGCATTTAGCATCTAGGTAAGTGGATCCCCCACTTTGTTATTTTTTTATGATTCAACATTTTCGAAGTATTTACAAATTATACTTATTATTTACTCGAAGATTTTAAGGGATAAAATAATTTGGTAAATCTTGTAGGTTGTGTGACTCGTCTTCCATTTTCTAATAAATAACCTATACCCTCCAAATAATCCCTTGGATAGTATTCATTATTACACAGGGGTTGATTTTTTAGTTCTGACAACTATTTTATTTCCCCACATATAGCATACATACATGGTTCTAAATTTTACAGGCCTTCGACGTAATCATCACCATTGCGTACAACATGTTGCGGAAGTTTTTGGATCCCGTTGGCACTACCTAATCTGTTGATGGTGCGAAGGAATGGTCGGTTGCCTGTTAAAACATGGTTGGGATGGCGTGCTCTTAAAACATACCGTTCCCCCAAGTCAGAACGTCATTGCGGAGCACTGTTGCTCGTTTTTGCAAAACAATCTGCGAGCAGCTCTAAAGAGAAAACGGCGACACTTCATGGACAATCCACCCATAATTCTGCATGACAACGCTAGGGCGCATACAGCAGGAGTTGTGCCTGAACTGTTCAATCTCTGGGGCTGGAAGGTGCTCTATCACCCTTCGTACTCTCCAGATTTAAATCCCCGTGACTTTTATCTAATCCTGATCTAATTCGCATGGTTGAAGATATTTTACAGGCAACCGACCGCTCTCTTCGCACCATCAACAGATTAGGCAGTGCCAACGGGACACAAAGACTTCCGCATCGCTGGGAACATGTTGTACGCAATGGTGGTGATTACATCGAAGGCCTACAAAAGTTAGAACCATGAACGTATGCTATATGTGGAGAAATAATAAAAAATCAACCCTTGTATAATGATGAAGTGTAAAAAGTAATATAAAGAGAAGATAATAAGAACGATGATCATTCATAAACAATATGAATACGAAAAACAGAACTGATTGCACCTGAAACAGATATTGGTCGTTTAATAGTTATGTGAAAAATAATATGGTGGTGTATTTACTATACCGCTACAGCTACCAATAGAGCTGAGAGATTTTGGATCTTTCTTGTTCCTAGCATACCAAGTGTACTTTGTATGTCTTACGTAATCAGCATCAAGAGTAGCATAGTCGCTCGACTATTGTAGCAGTAAGCACTTAAGCTGTACAATAGAAATACCTGTGTAATAGCGTATTGCTTTTGTTCTCATATGTGGCATCATATAATGTGGAAAAAAGTTTTAAAGAACGCCAGGATTGCTTAGATGAAAGAAGGAAATGTTGTACCTTCGATATGGTCAGAAAATATACTTCTATTCAATTCAATAGGCTCAAAAATCACGTAGAAAACAAGGGAAAAATTTGATTTTCAGTCCATTTGTGCTGTGAGTATACACCCTGTTCTGTACACTTTACCATTTTCTTTCTCTCATATTCCTACAGCATAGTTTAGGCGAAGTTATCGTGAAGTTCCTGAATGTATCAACACTACATGTCACAATATGCATATTACTTGTGATTAAAAATAAGTAATATATTGCATATTAGCGTAATAGCAGCTGTTAATTAAATTTAAATATATATTGTCATATATTTTTAATACCATGACTTGTGAATTGAAATAGATTTATGTTCAGCTGCCGTGGTGTGTAAATTTGACATATTAATTATATTTTGAGAGATTTATAGTTTTACTTAACTCATTAGCACATAACAGAAAACAATGTGATTTATTTTCTGACATGTTCCCGCTACTGAAAATTAAATTAAAATACCCAACATGTGTTAACACTCTGGACTCACGACCCAAAGCTACATGATGTTATACGTCTACTTGATAGTCTACAATCTAAGAAGAAAACTTATTCTATAATATCATTACTCAGTGAGCATCTGGATTAGAATAATGACACCTTTGTGTAAGTAACGTTATCAGCAACTTTTAACATCTAATACAGTAGTTACTTTTCAAGAAAATGTAACAAAAAATCGCATGAAACTATACATCCTATAGTCAAGAATACCAGCAGACCTCAAAGATTTAGAAAATACTTGCACAATACTCTCTAATTACTGGTATGTTATATCTTATAAGTAATTTGCTCCGACAGAAGATCAGCTTGTAACTTAAGCTTTCTTGTTTGAAATAAGTCTATGCTCTTGCCGATTACTTAGCGTCCCCGCCTCTGGAAATGAGGTTCGAGGAGACAAACCCACCCGAGATCGCCAGATTGTTCAGGGCGTAAAACTTCTGGGCACGAAAGTCCTCGGAAAAATATTGAAAACCTTGGATCCGTGGAGTAGAATTACGGCAGGTTCACGTACTCCAAGCCGAAAATAAAGCATCTAAAAACATTTTCATAACCTTTCACATCTAATAATACACCTTTGTTTCCTCCTAAAGGACCATTGTCGCTCTGCTGTCTACAGGAACATAATAAGCATACTATATACCTAAATTCCACTTCGGTTATGAAAACTCTCCTGGGAAGTTCCGGTGCTCCATGCGTGGATTGTTTGTTGCCGATCACTAATCCTAGATTCTAGTTTTGTAAATTATGCAGCAGAGGTGGGTTCACTTCCATGCGCTCCCTGACTGTTACATCCCGCAATGAATTGTGCACTTCTAATGAAAAGGGTTAACAGAAATTTGTGAATCGAAAGGAAAGAAAATTGCAATTCAAACCAATTAAATATTAAGAATTAGCCGATAACCATCCCAGTACAAGCAAGGGATTCTTCATATAATCAAGATTATTACTAAAGAAAGCATCTCGAATTAGCCTACCCTGAGAAAACTAAATTCTACAATTACCATAACTAATTATGTTTTAGCTTTAAATAACAATAAACTGATCCTAATTAAAGTAGATATTCTATCGAGTTCATAAACTGATTCACAAGGGTGGTCCAGTAATTTCTGTCTGGTTCTTCTTGACCACAGCCTCCCCAGAACATAATTAAACTCATCACTCTTATGTTGGGCAAAATGCAGAAACCCATGTTCAATTCCCATCCCCAGACGTATCTTCCTCTATAAAGTAGGCTAAGTATGTCTTCTGTAACGTAAGACTGGAAACTTGACAGCAAGAAATACTATTCAATGATATCACCTTAAAAACCCTGTAATTAAATTCGGTAAAGATACGAGTTAAGTGGTCACTGTAGATCTGCTAACGTTTGTTGGCTGGTCAGTAGTATAGATATTATGTACCATGAAATCACATGCAGGCGCGGGCTGGACCCTTAACGAGGTCGGTATATGTATGACTCAAGAGGGCGCCATACACGGGTGGGGGGTCTGGTATCTGAGTGGTATGTAAAAACTCCCAGGATTAAGGGAATAAACCTTCATGGTAGTTAATAATTTTTTTGTACGAAAATTATGAAAGTTCCAGTAGCCAACAAATGAAACTATTACAATTCGTTTAAAAAAATAAACTTGCCATGTCCAAGTCAATCGATTTATTTGAATTAGAGATAGATCGAATACTGAATTTTAATTTATCAAAGCTCGAGTTCGGAACATTTAAAATCTCAAATGACTTGAAACTTGAAACATCTGAAACCTTATGACTGAAATTTTATATATCCTTATACAGTACGGAGTTCAGAAAAAGGCGAGCGGGGTCCAAAGGTGGGGGACAATGTTACGCTTCTAGCATTGCGATATGCATTCCTGCTGCTCGCCTTCCTCTGAGTTCCGATCTGTATCCAATTTCGAGTGTGCCACCACTGATTTATATGCAAAATTGTGACGGGCTATTCTTACTTTATACTATAAAGTTCCCTAACTTCTTGGATTAAATCTTCGCCAAAATTCTTCGCCAAAATCTGTGACGACTAATATGTGATTATTCTCAATCGTAGTATATAAGTTTACTGAACTCCTACAAAACAAGGTCACTCATACACCTGTCGTGTCATCATAACACTGCCTGCATAGTCCACATTCCAACGTTCAGTACGACTACCTTCGTCACCGGGTGATTGCAAATTTCCTACTCTTAGTCTACTTTCTCTCTCTTTTAACAAATTACCCAGTTTTGATAATATTGATGAAAATTTCTATTAACGGGCGCCATCATCAATACGCTTCCTCTTTTCTTTTTTTTTTTGTTATGTATCAGCCCAGTCACAAATTAAATTATAGATACACAGGCTATGTACCTACATGCCCCTCGACTAGCTTTTAAATTAACAGTGGAGACGGGAGTTGGGTTCGGATTTACCTTTCGTTTTTTATTCTGCTTCTTCTTTTTCTCCTTTTTCAATACTCACTACCAAAGTATGTAACTTAGCACAAAAATCAGCGACTCTCAAACCATTACAAGGATAAGGGTCAAAAATCTGAACTTCACGTTAATTTACTTTGCATAACAATAACCATAATTTATTTAATATATTATTATTTTTTTCTTTTTTTTTCAACAATAACAATCTTATATACAATAAATTACATTTACACTACATTAACCATTCAACACTTTTATTGGTAGGATAATATTTGATTATTCAAGGTTAGTATACCCAATTTTAACTGTATAAGTACGTTCTCTGTTCAACAATAACAAATCCTTAATTAATTACTTTAATTTTCTTTCTTTTTTTTTCAGGTATCTACTAGAACGTCTTGTATTATTCTTCTAATTTACTACTGACTTGTGTAGTCATTTACATTTGCAACTTCAGGATAGTTCAATATATATATTATACTGGTTTTTTTTTCTTGAATAAATAAAGGTTTTCAATTCATAATCCAGTCCTTACTCTACAGATTACACTCAATAATCCCATCTATGTCTCCTATATTAGTCTATTAGTCAGCTTAGTCCATGAAGAATTGTATTTAAAGATAGATAGAAAAGACAGTCTCACGAAGAAAGAAATAGAAGTTTAGGCCTATACCCACAGAGTGACTGTGGCGATAGACCACCGATACAGGAGCGGCGTCTAGATCTTGAGTTACAAACAATCTGACTCCTCTCCTGCAACCGGGAAAATATTAATGGGCCGCAAACAAAAACAAAATTTTGTAAATCGATGTCAGAGGTCCCTGACACTCTCTCCTAGAGGCACGTGGGGCCGTTGTTCGCCTCCAACATCGATGGCTTTCACAATCTCTCATAAATTTCTTTACTTTATCTGTTACTGGTATAGGCCTTGCCTACTACCAGATTTTATTTGTTTGATTCGGGATACTTCCGGCGTTCCCTCACCTCACCCTTACAATCTCTAGTACTTGTTAATGAACTACTTATCATCAGTACACTACTCGCAATTACCTATTCTCCTCTTTCTAACCTAACCAATCATTTGTTATTATCTTTCAACTCACTCTCCTCTTTCTAACCTGACCAGTCATCAGCTATTATCTTTTAACCCCTTTCTTTCTTTAAGTAGAGTTCCCTTCAGCTTATACCATTGATTTAATTCACTTGGTGGTTATTCTAGTTTTCCTACTTCTTACGTTACTACTCTTTAGCATGGGCACCCAATCTTCTTTTGTCTCTAAATTCCCTAGAATTCTAACTGAAACTAATTCACGCCCAGATTAGTAAGCTTCTCTATAACCCCTTTAGTGACTTCTACTTCTACCCTAACATGTAAATTTTCCAATGGTATACACCTAATGCACTACCACTCGTAGGCCTTCTTTTGCCCTTCAATCTTTCCACTTCTTATCCCCCTCTACCATATTCCATACACCTTCGCTTGTAGATAAATCTCTATAAAAAAACATAACTTAACATTACAGGCCAGCATGAAATCTATTTATAGATAGTCACCCGTCACCTGAAAGAAACCCAAGTGGGAGGGGCCCTCGTAAGAAGTACTAAGCATGCCCCTTAATTACCTTTCTTCCTTACTCCCCTCGCGTCCTGTCTCAAAAATAACAAAGTTTCTATGAGCATCACCAATTACCCCTAGCTATGTATTCATTCGTGGGACAATCACCCATAAAACCCCAAAGTGAAGAGATCTATCTGTGGCCTTCAGCGGTTAGGCTCTTGACTGCTCTTTTATAATTAGCTTAGACCAGAAATAGAAAATAGTTGGATTACTGGATTTCACCACTTTACTTCTAGAATTCTCACTTCTATATTTCTATTCTATTCTTCTATCATACCCTACGGCGTCTAATCGCCATACATGACTTAGAAACCATCCTTAAAAAAAAAGGAATATCTCAGTTTTCTCACTCCCCAAACAATAAGAAAAAGTCTAGACGATTATACTCAACCAGTGATGTCCAACTTATCCTCCGATCCTGAGTTGTCTTCCATTACTTCCTGATGTCCATATCTGCTCTTATTCAGAGCGAGCAGTCACAACTCACTCTCACAGCTGGTGTTCGCCGTAGCGGTGTCTCGTACTGGCCGACTTGGTGTATTCTTCTGATTAATGACTATCTCCATATAGTCGTGTCAAGGAAGTTCACAACCAGAATTTCCTTAGATGAAAGTCTGACACACCATCATGCCAGAACGCCTCTACCGCTGTCACACATCCCAATCTCGTCTTCTCCCTTCTGCCTTTTCAACTTCTCTCTCTCGTAGTCAGGCACGTACTCCTTACTGTCTTTTTGGGATCAGCTCTTCTCCCGTCGACTCACCGTCGGCGCATGCGCACTTCTCTTTTTTCTGTAATTCAAAATAAATTCAGGGCAGTATCGATAGTCATAACAGGGTTCAATATCGATTAATCGAAGTCTCCCCAACCCTTCCTTTGTTTAGAAATGGTTTCCTATCGTCAATTATGCACGCAGCCATTCGCTACGTGACATTCTTCCCCCACTCACCATAAAAAAAATAATGTTAACACTGTTCACATTTTTTTTTTTTTTTTTTTTTTTTGTTTAGTTTACCAGCCTTAAAGAATGTTTATCCAGGAACAAAGGGTTTCAAGTCTTTGACGTGCCACTTCCCCAACTTTTTACCAAAACGGTTTGTCAGTTCGTAGCTATTTTCACTGAACTTTTTCTTTATAATATAGGGCCCGACAAACTTTGCACTTAAACCTGCTGTATAAGCTTGTGAGGCATCACTTAATTTAAAGTTTCTTCTTAACACTAGATCTCCTGGACGAAATCTCATCTCTCTCCTCCGAAGATTATAATAATGACTCGAATTCTTATAGGCGGTTTCTAAGTTATGTCTAACCATTAAACGTACCGTTTTCAATTTATTGAGTCTCTCCACCCAAATTTTTGGAATTTCTTTATGAATCGGTTGGTTTTCCACCTTTTCAATCCTACTGATAATTTCAGGCTCCTTCCCATAATTTAGCATATAAGGAGTGCATCCAGTGGAACTATGCTTAGCCGTATTTATAGCAAAATTAAATTCTCTCAAATACACGTATCAAACTGTTTGATCCTTTTGAATGTAACTAGAAATCATTGTTTTCAATACTCTATTGACTCTTTCTACTGGATTTCCTTGTGGCGAATATACAGGTAAATAACAAGGAGTTATATTAAAAGCTTTAGCTATCTCTCGCATTAATTTACTAGTGTATTGCGGTCCATTATCCATCAGCAAATATCCCGGAATTCCCCATTTAAGGATGATCAATTCATAAAATGCTTCCGTAACTGCTCTACTGGTTGCTTTCCTTAACGCTTTACATTCTACATACTTGGTAAAGGTGTCCTGAAATACAATCACATATCTGTTCCCTTTTTTGGAACGTGGGTAAGGTCCCAACAAATCAGTAGCTACAGTCATCCAAGGTTTCTCTTTCTGGTAAAAATGCATTGGTCCTGCTTGAGCCGTTTGTAACACCTTCTGTCTCTGACATATTTCACAAGCAGTAACATACTTAGCAACATCTCTAAACATTCCCGGCCAATAATACTTGTTTGCTATTCTAAAGAAAGTTTTAGCGATCCCCATATGTCCTGCAGTAGGTGCATCATGACATTCCTGCAATACTTTAATCCTAAAATCTTGCGGAATAACTAATTTCCACCTATTCACTGTTCCCTCTAAAGTTTGTTCTAACTGATCTAATCTTAAATGGTACAACTTCTCATCTACGACCTTCCAATCTGGCCAAAATTTAGGTTTACTTTGTACTTGCTCCTTCCGCTTAATATACCAAGCATCTTGTATATTTTCCCATTCCACTACTTCAGAGTTATCAGTCAACAAGAGGCAAAATTCTTCCTCTACCGTTTTCTCTTGAACTTTCCCTTCGTGTATTCTAGATAAAGCATCCGGAACTTTTTGTAATCTACCAGGCCTATGTATTACTTCAAAATCATACTCCTGGAGCAATAAACTCCACCTAGCTAATCGTCCGGTCGGATTCTGTAATGTATTTAACCATTTCAGAGCAAAATGATCAGTATATACTTTAAAATGATAACCTTCCAAATAAGGACGAAACTTTTGAACTGCCCACAATATAGCTAACAATTCTTTCTCGACTATTGCCCACTTTTGCTCGCCTACCGTTAAAGTTCTACTAGCATAAGCTATTACTTTTTCCTCTCCTTCCTCTCCTGTCTGAATTAATGCTGCTCCTAGTCCTGAAAAACTCGCGTCGGTCTGTAGCACTAGGGGTTTAGTATAATCTGGACAAGTGAATATAGGACTACTAGATAATTTCGATTTTAATTCATCAAAAGATTCCTGACATTCCTTAGTCCAACGCCATTTCTGATTCTTTTTCAGAAGTGCAGTGAGGGGCTTTACAACTTCAGAAAAAAACGGAATGAATCGTCGGTACCAAGAAGCCAATCCTAAAAATGCTCGTACTTCCTTGACTTTTGTAGGGGCTGGATACTCAAGGATACACGAGATTTTATCTGAATCTACAGCAATTCCTAATGGAGTAATGATATGACCCAAATATTTTAATTCACTTCTGCAAAACTTTGATTTTTCCCTATTAATTTTCAGGTTAGCTTTTCTTAATTTCTCTAAGACTTTTTCTAACAAGGACAAATGTTCTTCAAATGTCTCGCTAATAAGTACTATATCATCCAAATAACAAAAGCATTTCTCTCCTATCTCTTCTCTTAATATAGTATCAACTAATCTTTGAAACGAGGCTGGTGCGTTATGGATTCCAAAAGGCATAACTCGAAACTGATACAATCCTCTACCAGGTACGGTAAATGCTGTTTTTTCTTTACTTGCTTCATCTAATGGAACTTGCCAATACCCATTTTTCAAATCTATTGTACTGATATACCTAGCATGTCGTAATTTACTCAAAACATGTTCAATGTATGGCAAAGGATAACTATCTCTTTTAGTACAATTGTTTACTTTTCTGAAATCTACGCAGAACCTCCATGTTCTATCTGGTTTCTTTACCATAACTACCGGAGACGACCAAGGTGAATTTGAAGGCTCTATAACTTTTTCCAATAACATTTTATCTATTTCCGCGTGTATAACTTTTTCCAAAATGGGTGATACTGGATAATATCTTTGTTTTATAGGTTTTGCATCGCCTGTATCAATAACATGAGAAATCAGATCGGTAAGTCCAGTACACTGATCAAATTTCTGTAACTGATTTTCCAAAAACATATTCAATCTGTCCCTTTCCTGAGGTGTAGGTAAAGTAAGAATATTATGTAGTTGATCTTCTTCTTTTAAATCTATAGCCTTAACAAATTGAAAAATTTTTGCTGGTTCATCTTTGAAATACCAAGTCCCATCTTGCAAATCTACTACTAACCCAATCTGTTTCAAAACGTCCATGCCCAGAATCATATCTACTGCTAAATTTGGCATAATTTTACATTTTATCTGAAAGATCCTGTCCTGCAATTTCATCTCAAAAGTTCTCTCTCCTGTTATAGAACTATAAGTTTTATCTGCTAATTGCACCACCCTAACTTCAGATTCTTCTACTGCTAAATCTAACATTTTACACAAAAAATCACCCTTCTCTCCCACATAAGTTTTATCTGAACCTGAATCTATTAAAGCAATAAATGTAATATCCTCCAGCAAAATTTCAACAAAACATCTATCTCCATTAACTAAATCTGTAGGATTTATATTTAACATCACACAAGCCTGATTTTTAGTTAATTGTCATAAGGAATTTGTAGGCCTAACTTTTCTTTCTTGGGGCATCCTACAATCAATAGACCTATGTCCAAGCTTATTACAATTATAACATTTAATCGTAGTGCGTGGAGTAACTCTACGAGGTGCCTTACACTCGAACTGTCTATGTCCTGTTTTATCACAGTTCCAACATCGCTGGTTATTTGAAAAACGCGAAGTGGTGTTTTTACCATTATCCCTCGAATTATCCTGTCTCTCTTTATTTTCTATTACTTTAACTATTCTGGAATCATTTACAGGACTTGAATTTCGTTCTTTGTCCCACGTCTTTGCAGAAAAACTAACACTAGGTTTCTTTTGTAATTCAGACGATGGAAGTTCCTGTTTTCCCTGAATTCCTAACGCTGTATGAACTGAAGGTATAACAACTTGTCTCTGGGGTTTATAAGCCGTTTCTTTAATTGTAGCTCTAACCTGCGTTGGAGGAGGAATATATCTCTCAGAATCTAACAATATTTGTTCATACTGTCTACCTACACGTATTAAATCTGTTATAGTTTGAATCTCTGCAGGTCTAAGGTACAATTTTACATCAGGACGCAAATTTTTGATAACAGTCTTCATCATTTGTTGAGGACTCATTGGAGTACTTAGCCTCCTCATTAACGTTTGAATAGCATTAACATAATCAAAAATCGATTCTTTAGGACCTTGCGTTCTCTGTCTAATCTCATCCAAAAGCGAGTCTTCCTCATCAATAGGCAAGTAATATTCTCTAAATTCTTTCAAAAAAAGCTTCCCATGTAGGCCAATCTGTTAATCTGTTCCTGTACCAAAGTAAAGCTGAATCTTGTAAAATTTCGGGTAATACTGACAATAACTCTGCACCCTGTAATTTAGAACTTTGTTTTAAATCTTCCAATCTCTCCAAAAATAAGTAAATACTATCCCCAGGTTTGAATTTAATGTTCCATTTACGAACCAGATCCAAAGTATTTGGTTTATGCGGCTCTAACTGAATTGTAAACGATGGTACTACTGGTACAACTTCTTCTGAATCAGCTACCGCCATGGCCTTCCTACGCATTAACTTAACCCATGTATACACTACATCTCCATATGAATCTTGTGGAACCGTTATATTATGTTCAACTAAATCTTCTTCCAAAACTTCCTGACTCAGCGCAAAAGCCGTAGTTAACACTTGAAATGACTGAGGGTTCTTACGGGCATAATCTAACAAGCGTTGTCTCAACTCATCCCTTGTACCTGTGGTCGGTAACTTTACTCTATCACATTCTGCCTCTAAATCCGCCTTCCTCAACTTCCTAATAGCTTGGGTTAACTCAGCTGCTCTTATTTGTGCATACGGATCAACATAAGTAGCCATATTTATATATTAACAATACCACTGGAAAAAAAGATTAGAACACAATAGTTCAGTCGTCTGTCTTAGTCATCTATAGAAGTCCTTACTTTGTCAATAGTCATTATTCTTTTCCCAAAAATATGTTATTATTATTATTATTTTTTTTTTGAGAATAAATTGCAGCTATACTAACCTAACTCCCAAAATTCTTTTAAAACTATCACTGCCTCACGCTATGGGCTATCAAAATATGTGATTTCAACACAACTCAACCCACGCTATGGGCTCCAGAATATATGACGACTCGTATTTCAAGTTTCCAATTCTAACTGATTAATGTTTATTGTCTTTTCTTATATCAAGCCAAACTTTTGTAATTTTAACACAACTCGCCCCACGCTATGGGTCAAAATTACTATCAAAATTATCCTACTATGAAACTATCACAGCCTCACGCGATGGGCGACCAAAATATGGAACTTCACGATAACTTTATGCAGCACAACACACGGCCATACTTTTTATTTAACAATTTTAACTAAATTAAGTTGCAACAATTAGCAATACTGTTTTGTTTTAACACTACTTGGCCCCACGATATGGGCGCCAAAATTTGTGACGGGCTATTCTTACTTTATACTATAAAGTTCCCTAACTTCTTGGATTAAATCTTCGCCAAAATTCTTCGCCAAAATCTGTGACGACTAATATGTGATTATTCTCAATCGTAGTATATAAGTTTACTGAACTCCTACAAAACAAGGTCACTCATACACCTGTCGTGTCATCATAACACTGCCTGCATAGTCCACATTCCAACGTTCAGTACGACTACCTTCGTCACCGGGTGATTGCAAATTTCCTACTCTTAGTCTACTTTCTCTCTCTTTTAACAAATTACCCAGTTTTGATAATATTGATGAAAATTTCTATTAACGGGCGCCATCATCAATACGCTTCCTCTTTTCTTTTTTTTTGTTATGTATCAGCCCAGTCACAAATTAAATTATAGATACACAGGCTATGTACCTACATGCCCCTCGACTAGCTTTTAAATTAACAGTGGAGACGGGAGTTGGGTTCGGATTTACCTTTCGTTTTTTATTCTGCTTCTTCTTTTTCTCCTTTTTCAATACTCACTACCAAAGTATGTAACTTAGCACAAAAATCAGCGACTCTCAAACCATTACAAAGACAAGGGTCAAAAATCTGAACTTCACGTTAATTTACTTTGCATAACAATAACCATAATTTATTTAATATATTATTATTTTTTTCTTTTTTTTTTCAACAATAACAATCTTATATACAATAAATTACATTTACACTACATTAACCATTCAACACTTTTATTGGTAGGATAATATTTGATTATTCAAGGTTAGTATACCCAATTTTAACTGTATAAGTACGTTCTCTGTTCAACAATAACAAATCCTTAATTAATTACTTTAATTTTCTTTCTTTTTTTTTTCAGGTATCTACTAGAACGTCTTGTATTATTCTTCTAATTTACTACTGACTTGTGTAGTCATTTACATTTGCAACTTCAGGATAGTTCAATATATATATTATACTGGTTTTTTTTTCTTGAATAAATAAAGGTTTTCAATTCATAATCCAGTCCTTACTCTACAGATTACACTCAATAATCCCATCTATGTCTCCTATATTAGTCTATTAGTCAGCTTAGTCCATGAAGAATTGTATTTAAAGATAGATAGAAAAGACAGTCTCACGAAGAAAGAAATAGAAGTTTAGGCCTATACCCACAGAGTGACTGTGGCGATAGACCACCGATACAGGAGCGGCGTCTAGATCTTGAGTTACAAACAATCTGACTCCTCTCCTGCAACCGGGAAAATATTAATGGGCCGCAAACAAAAACAAAATTTTGTAAATCGATGTCAGAGGTCCCTGACACTCTCTCCTAGAGGCACGTGGGGCCGTTGTTCGCCTCCAACATCGATGGCTTTCACAATCTCTCATAAATTTCTTTACTTTATCTGTTACTGGTATAGGCCTTGCCTACTACCAGATTTTATTTGTTTGATTCGGGATACTTCCGGCGTTCCCTCACCTCACCCTTACAATCTCTAGTACTTGTTAATGAACTACTTATCATCAGTACACTACTCGCAATTACCTATTCTCCTCTTTCTAACCTAACCAATCATTTGTTATTATCTTTCAACTCACTCTCCTCTTTCTAACCTGACCAGTCATCAGCTATTATCTTTTAACCCCTTTCTTTCTTTAAGTATGTAACGGGTTTTTATTATTTTAATTTTGGAAATGGTATTGTAATATAAACATTATTTATTAGTTCTGAATAACTCTTGAAGTGGAATAGAATAATTGCTTTCATAAATTAAATAACACTTGAATGTACTTGTAATAACTTGACTTCATTACTTGTAATACTGGATGAAATTATTTATCATATCAAGAATAATTTGTAACTATAAATTCCAATATACTTATAAAACTTGAAGGTTAGGTTAAAACTCAGAATAGCAATAATTAAGCATAATATTAATATTACAACCAGCAACTAAACTGGATAGAAAATAATCAAATCAAAGTAGAACAAACTGGAAGCAACCACTGGGATCATTTCCCCAAGGAGAACATAGATCGTCTCATTCAGGGATCAAGAGAAGGAATGCGTAGAATACTAATTAAAGTCACTAGTGATGTATACTGAATATATTTGAATATCATAAGTGTATATATATCATTTAAATAAATACCAATCACAATTTTACATATATGAAATAAAATATATATTTACACACTATTTACAAGCAGCGATGCCAAAGATTCAGTTCTAGTCAAACCCCAAAATGTTGAACTACAATCCTAAGTACAGAAAACTATTTCACGACCTTCCAAACCATCTGGATTATGAACCTGAATAACCTAACAGAGAACTAAATACATGTAATATCTTAAATAATAGCAAAGTAAAATAAAAGGGGAAATTTAGATAGATTTACTTGAGCTTACTAAATACTTACTATGAAAAATATTTAACGTAGCAGAAATCTAAATTGGAAAAAGTCACAAAAAATAAATAAGAAATAGCTAAACATGTAATACTCCAAATAAGAAAATATAAATGTGAGATATAGACTGGGTAATAATTATACAAAATTTAAATATAAGAAAAATTTCAAGTTAAGAAAAGGAACAGAGAAATACTGGTTAAGAAAATATTTGATAATAGCAATAACTGTTTCACAAAGAATTCCTAACGGAAAGGTACAAGCATAAGTTAACTGGCGACAGGAAAAATCTAGAACACGCGGCGTGACGTCAAGTAAAGACAGAAATAGAAATCTCAGATTTACAATATAAAGGTGTAAATATGTCCACAGTTAATTATGAGCATAACATCCGGAACTGTACTTAAGAAAACTTCACTAAGAAAAAAGGGAAAAAGAGAACTAGCCTCACACGAAAAACGCAATGGCAGTTAAAATACGGAAATGCTGAAATATTAGCTACAGTATAATAAGAATATAATTCTCAAAATCTTTATTCATAGACAGGTAAAAGAGATTTCAATTAAATACACAAAGAACTGTGAATGTCTATATATATACACGCGAGCAAACATTAAAAGGAAATTCTTACGTAGCAACGGCCTGAATCACGGCATACTGAATCGTACATATTTCTGTACAGGAAAAATGCACGCAAGAAACCAGGGGAAAGTTACGTAGAATGAAAAATAGTAAGCTTGCTTACTTGTTACTGTATTAGCTTAGAAACATCCTTACTTCAATGTAAATACAAATAATGGGGAAAACTGGAGTTGGCTAGAACTGATTCTAATTCAAAGCATAATAATCTGGATTAAGTAAAATATCACGGCATTCTCAACATGGCCGAGTGAACTTTAACTATATAAATCGCGAAACATGGTTTGTGAGAAAACCACAGACTGATATTTGACTGGCATGGTAAAATGCATTAACTACCGAAAAATGTACTCGCAATAAAGCATAACTCACCTCGAACAGCAAATGGTGAAACGGCAGAACACACTTCAAAGAACTACATCGGTGAACTCCAGGCAACATACTAACGTTGCAACTCTCGCTTCACGGCAACCCTTCCGAAAAACTAGCAAGGGCTGCGCGCGCAGCGTAAAGACAAAAGAAAATCGGGAACCGGCCATGTTTACAAATACTCGTGAACAACGATAACCACTTCAAGTAGAGTTCCCTTCAGCTTATACCATTGATTTAATTCACTTGGTGGTTATTCTAGTTTTCCTACTTCTTACGTTACTACTCTTTAGCATGGGCACCCAATCTTCTTTTGTCTCTAAATTCCCTAGAATTCTAACTGAAACTAATTCACGCCCAGATTAGTAAGCTTCTCTATAACCCCTTTAGTGACTTCTACTTCTACCCTAACATGTAAATTTTCCAATGGTATACACCTAATGCACTACCACTCGTAGGCCTTCTTTTGCCCTTCAATCTTTCCACTTCTTATCCCCCTCTACCATATTCCATACACCTTCGCTTGTAGATAAATCTCTATAAAAAAACATAACTTAACATTACAGGCCAGCATGAAATCTATTTATAGATAGTCACCCGTCACCTGAAAGAAACCCAAGTGGGAGGGGCCCTCGTAAGAAGTACTAAGCATGCCCCTTAATTACCTTTCTTCCTTACTCCCCTCGCGTCCTGTCTCAAAAATAACAAAGTTTCTATGAGCATCACCAATTACCCCTAGCTATGTATTCATTCGTGGGACAATCACCCATAAAACCCCAAAGTGAAGAGATCTATCTGTGGCCTTCAGCGGTTAGGCTCTTGACTGCTCTTTTATAATTAGCTTAGACCAGAAATAGAAAATAGTTGGATTACTGGATTTCACCACTTTACTTCTAGAATTCTCACTTCTATATTTCTATTCTATTCTTCTATCATACCCTACGGCGTCTAATCGCCATACATGACTTAGAAACCATCCTTAAAAAAAAAGGAATATCTCAGTTTTCTCACTCCCCAAACAATAAGAAAAAGTCTAGACGATTATACTCAACCAGTGATGTCCAACTTATCCTCCGATCCTGAGTTGTCTTCCATTACTTCCTGATGTCCATATCTGCTCTTATTCAGAGCGAGCAGTCACAACTCACTCTCACAGCTGGTGTTCGCCGTAGCGGTGTCTCGTACTGGCCGACTTGGTGTATTCTTCTGATTAATGACTATCTCCATATAGTCGTGTCAAGGAAGTTCACAACCAGAATTTCCTTAGATGAAAGTCTGACACACCATCATGCCAGAACGCCTCTACCGCTGTCACACATCCCAATCTCGTCTTCTCCCTTCTGCCTTTTCAACTTCTCTCTCTCGTAGTCAGGCACGTACTCCTTACTGTCTTTTTGGGATCAGCTCTTCTCCCGTCGACTCACCGTCGGCGCATGCGCACTTCTCTTTTTTCTGTAATTCAAAATAAATTCAGGGCAGTATCGATAGTCATAACAGGGTTCAATATCGATTAATCGAAGTCTCCCCAACCCTTCCTTTGTTTAGAAATGGTTTCCTATCGTCAATTATGCACGCAGCCATTCGCTACGTGACAAAATAGGCTAACTACTTTGCCGAATAAGTTCATATTGCAAGTTATCTGCAATAATTTTGTAAATGGAAAGACTTGTAAAATTTTGCGCGTTTGCATAAGCAAATTTCAATAAAATAGTTTTGCCAATATACCTAGGTATAAAAACTAGACAGTTAATTATATTGAACTATGTACAGCGTAACCTCTCAAGGACCCAACTAAGAGTCATGTAAGAAAATGATGGCAAATACTAGTATCATTTAAATATTTTAATCCTTTTTTTATACAGTAATTTAGTTACAAAAACAATAATTTTTTCAGGGTTACAAGAATAGGGGCCAAGGGCGGAATTGGTGCTTCAGGCAAAGGGCGCACGGGTCTGACCACTTAATATTGGTTCTGTTGAACATTACATAAACATATTTTAGAAGAAAAATTCTCCGACATTGGAATTCGAACCCATGACCTTCAGCTTTACGTGCCGTTACTCTACCAACTGAACTAACCAGAGTTCAAATCTCTGTAGTTTCATGAAACATAATATCTATATCTTAAAATGTTACTACACAGTAGCAAGTAAGCAGTGGAAACCCAGTCACAAAATCGCTAAATTAGTCTGATAACGCTGATATCTCATTCGGTGAGATCAACGAAGAACAAACTTCTAAAAATATACTAATAGAAAATGAAGTTCATCTTGCCTACGATCCTTTACTGCAAAGAGAAATAGCATATCATTGATTGCCACCCTAATTCAGCAAGCACAAACCACAATAATCACTAGAGGAATTTATAGCGAGAAAGGTGTAAATTATGCAGATTATAGAGTAGCAGGATATCCGGCTTGATTTATTACTCATCTTTGTTGAAATAACTATTTCCTCGATAATTCCCTTACCTGTTGCATGTTTATTCAAATCAACCCAGCCGCTGTCACTTGCTCATTCTCCCTCTTGCCTTCCTCAGTGGTGGGAGTGTTCATAATTTTAAATAAAGCAAGTTCAGGTATTTCAATGGCATAACAGTTTACCAAACTACGTATTATCGCAAAAACAACTCTCATAGCACCTGATAGCTGTTATTACTGCGTTCTGTTTTTTAAAAGGTAGTCTTTTATTTTCTGAATAAGCATACTTTTGAAGGTTAATATAAAGATTCACTTATTGAATAACGCAATTTTGTTTATCTTTACCAGAAAAAGAGCAATGCTTATCGGTGAGAAATTGTAAATTTCTAAAAATTGTGTATTTTACCCGAAAAGTTTAACAGCATCTTGCAAGATATTTACTGAACGAAGGATCTTTATTTCTGATTATATAGGTATAAAATCTAATATGGACGAATTTTTCCTTTATTATTTTACAATAGAATGGATAGTTTTTGTGTAAATTAAAGTTTTGAAGACCGATATTAATTTGATGCCTCCATACTGTGCCATAATTCGACATAATGGCATAGCTGCTTAGGGAATGGGGTAAAATTTACTTACTCCCGGACAATAGTCTCATGGCCGAGTGCACCAACCTCGGTATTCAGAATACCGCGGTAAAGTTGCTTAGTTTACCCCGGTAAAGTCATACTTTCGTTGCACCGTGCTCGGTTTCGACTTTTACAGCGGTAAGATGCAAACCGGCCGTGAAGGAGCTGTAAAGTGAGAAAACCGCGGATTTCTTTCCAAGATGGAGATCAGCGTAATGTATCATATTTACGATATCTAGGCCAAAAGCTAATTGAACATAATAAATAACGAGAGACAGGTGGGATCTATTTGAAGAATGAACGATGGTGCATATCTTTGCAAGTACTGTGCTGTAACAGCGATTGAAATGACCTTCCTTTCTTACCTCTACCAAACTAGGTCCATCGAGTAGGCTAGTGGGCGTAACCACGATTAGTACGATTAGTACAGTATTTATGGTGTTTGAATTCAAAGATTGAATTCAGACGACATATATACGCAATATAATATTCCATTTTATCCTTATGAACATTTATTACTGAACAATAAGGCAACAAATAAATGAAATATGGAAAATCAGTGGTCCTATGCCAAATTTAAGTGAATGGCTGCATGCATTACGATATAGCCTGTGTATCGGTATATTTATTTATTTATTTATTTAACCTGGCGGAGTTAAGGCCATAAGGCCTTCTCTACCACTCAGCCAGGGCAAAAATATGAAATACATAATGATAATAATAATAATGATTAATAATGAATTAAAAAAAGAACTGATATACATGAATACAAGAAACGTACATTAAATAAAAAGAAAAAATTCGAACATAAGTACTTGAATAATATGAATATATAATACAAATGACTAGAAATAAAGAAATAAAAAAAAGATGAAAGTCTAAACAAATACATTCCTAGTTATTACAAAATATAATGAAAATTAAAATATATTACTAATTATAGTAATAGTAATAGTATATAGGGTATGTAATCAATTTATCATACCTGCACGTACACGAACATAATTATAACAGCACTTTCATGGCTATGCACATGACTTTGCACCTAAAATTTCTACTAAGTTAGTCGTATGGGAATAATAGCGAGACAGAGATTTCGTGGTGTTGCTTTGTCTTGGATTGCACACGTGTGAGAATTATTCTTTAAAACATCAATGTTATTTTATTGAAATGTACAGACAGGTGGGATCTATTTGAAGAATGAACGATGGTACATATCTTTGCAAATACTGTGCTGTAACATCGATTGAAATGACCTTCCTTTCTCACCTCAACCAAACTAGCAGTAGGCTTAACCAGCTCATTTCACGATTGGTACGGTATCTACGGTGCTTGAATTCAAAGTTTTAATTCAGACGACATATATAAGCAAAATAATATTCCATTTTATCCTTATGAACATCTTTTTGATTGAATAATAAGGCAACCAAATAAATTGAATTTGGAAAACCAATAGCCTACGCGAGCCACCGTGACTGGCAGACGTGCAGAGAGAGAGAGAGAGAAACTAGTGGCAATGGAAGAAACCAAGACAAACCCAGACAATCCAACACAAAATTTAACCATGGGAATGGCTTCGTAGCAGAGTAACCGCGATATTTCCAAGAATTAGCAACCCGCAGTATTTTAGCAATGGTGTACAGAAATTTTGAGAATACCCCGGCTATCAGTGTGTCTCAGTAGTAAAGTGACACTTTAGGGTAGTTTTATTGACATGTTGTGTCAAAGAGAGGTCATTGCTCAACTAAAAAGTTCTCCTTCACCCCAATGTTGCCACTTTCTCTAAATTTTAAACTCCATTATTTAGATTAACCGTGCATTTTATTACAAAAGTATTATAAATTTTCGCTCTATTACTTTCTTTCAGTATCTCTCGCATTTTCAATGAGTTTTAATGGAACTTCAAGAGATTTAACCAGTCTGCGATATTATGAAACCTCCTATATTTATTTCTGAGTCTCTAGATGCCACTTTCAAGGAAACAAGACTAACTCGGAAAGACGGGACGATTTTTTTTTCAGTTCAAACCTTTCTCTCAAATACGTTATAAATAATTTTTTATGTATGAAGGTGTAACTTGATGTTTCAACCTTGCGCAATATAGGCCTACATTCTCACCTTTGCTTTGCGACCTTCATATAATATGATAACAATTATAGAACTAATACAAAAGTTTGAATCGAGTCCGCAAACTTTGAAACAGAAATCCAGTGCCTAACTATTATTTCACCCAGACTGTGTTGATTTCAAACGAACTGAAAATTTGCATTCAACAAGAAAATTATATTTATGAGAGAAATCGTTTAATTTCTGAGCTTAATTTAATTAAATAATAGATTTCTCTTCCTAAACTAGATGTTGGAAGATTTTTCAGTATTTCCATATTAGTTTCCATTGAATAACGCAATTTTAGCTTTCAGAACAATTTGTCCATGAAAGCATCGTACACCATTGTAAAACACTTTATTGGATTCGTACAAAAGCTCAATGTAACTGCCGATACTGTGCTTTTTTTAAATTGTGGTTTTGTAAAGTTACACAAACATACAATGAAATTAAATCTATTCCTGTATAAAATGAATTCTGTATGGAAAATAATATCTGTGAGGTTTATAGAAATTAATCGAACAATGAATACATACAAATAGCTGAATGTCCGTTTGAAATATCAAGTTGTTTGTCATGCTGCACAAAGTAGCCACTGGGTGTAAAACGTGCTAATGAGACAGAATGTATAGTCAATTGTCCATTGGACATTGACCTACAAGAGAATAGCAATTGCAGACTGCGATAGACAACGTATATCTTATTGCAATAGTATGGTGCAAGTAACTATTATGACACTGGTCAAATAAATTATAGAATGGAATATTATTGACTCCTGGTGTTAACCCGGTTCAAACCAGATTAACCATAAAACCAATTAAATCCACAAACTTCCTGCTTTCAAACAGCATAGCAGTAGTTCTAACAAGTAAAATAAGCATTTTTGTTTTATTAAAAAACCAACATATTTTATAGTTTAAAAATATTGGTTTGTTAAACCCTTATCATATTTTGTGGTCTGTTAGCAATACCGACGGTTTCCATTATATTACCTTCATCATAAACATTTCCGCAATACGGTACAAAATCATTAAGTGAAAATAATATTTTATAGTAGTTGTAGCTATGCCGTTTAACGGTGAAATAGTACTTTACTTACTTAGGTAGGTGCGTCGTTATGTTTTATTTACGTAGGCTTGCAAGTAAGTTTCCTTTTTACGTCTTTAAAATATAGTTCTGTTTTTCGTAATTCTGAACGTAACACATTTCCTTTTTTTATATATATAATTTAACAGTTTTTACTTTATGTATTAATTAGCTCATTTGGACTTTCAAACATAATTCACTAAGATTTTGTAATTATTTAGTTAATAAAAAATAATAAAAAAACTTACAGAACTTGAAATTAACGTGAATAATAAAAAAGCTTAAAATACGTTCATTAGATTTGAGTTCCGTTTAAACTTCTTCGCTAAAATTAAATTAGGCCTACTGTACAGGTCTAGATAGAAAACATTTAAAAACATTTTTGGATAATAATTAATTAATAGCGTCTATAATAGAATCTATTTACCAATACTGCACAGTATACAAAGAGTGTAATATTTCGTTATTCTCAAGAGTTTTTGTTAACTTTCAGCAGTTGATCAAAATTGTTTAAAGTTTTTAACATAGGAACAGAATAGCGTACTTGAGATTTTTTGTTCTGGACATGTTCATCGCTGACTGACCTTGATATCCGTGATACATGGCAACCCTATTTAAGGCGTAATCGTTTAATAGAGTAGCCTACGCACCATTCCAATCCCTCGCAGTTTCAATATTCTAATATTCAACTATTTATTATAACTCTAATAATGGAACATGCAATCTTACTTTAGAGTTATAGCTAAGTGTAACAGCCTATTGATTCAAACAAAACCCATTATTCTGAAACCTGCAAGAGGTAGTTGTGAAATACAAACGAATGGCGTATATATATATTTATATATATTCATGCTATATACAAGTATTCATATAGACTCGTGCTCCTCTCACGCAGCGGCCCCGGGTCTGATTCCTGGACGGAAAAAGTTACCTAGGTGCTCTTTTTACGGAGTTTTCCTCACCTGTTAGACGAATGTCGGATAACTTTAGGCCCTTGTGGTTCCCGGATATCATCTGGCTGTCATTATCATCTTCATCCCATCCACGAGAGTTCAGAGTGAGTGTATGAGCGAGTGGTTGTCTCGTCCTATGTGTCTGAGGCCCCGGCACTTGGAGATGGCCCCGGCATTGGGCTGATCATTCATCCCCTGAGGTCCTTGATGTCCTTGTATGATCAAAACAAGGATTTCTGTGATCCAAAGTAAATCTCTGTCGTGATGATTCCCGGCGGTCCTGTATGGCCCAGTGTAATTGTATTGAAATTATTTTAAGCTAATTATTTGAACAATGTAATGTAAATTGTTGTATCTGGCTGAGTGGAAGAAGATCGCCTCAAGGTCTTAACTCTGCAAGTTAAAATAAAACTGTTTATTATTATTATTATTATTATTATTACAAGTGGAGAGGTTAAACTAACAGAAAGAAGAAGCTAGTCTTCTGAAAAACATCGTATGCTGTTAATAGGCCAAAAAAAGAACTTCCAGAAATATGAAGTAACCCAAAAACAAGCAAAATGAAATAAGCCACACGGAAAAAATGTAATTTGTTGTGATCGCTTGCAAGATACATGATCAGAACCTAATAATTAAAATAGCTAAGGATCGTTTGAGATTCCAAAGTTGAGCCAGTCGTTTAGCAGGTCAACTATTTAACGACTGTACCCACTTTGCTTGCAGATACAGTAAAGTCATAATGTGGCTTTATAATTCTACGAGTATATTGGCTCCAATGGGTTTTATGTTTCTTTACTCTGTTCTTATTACCGCCGACGTGCTCTTGTGGTCAGCGTCGCTGACTACAGATCTGTCGGCCCAGGTTCGATCCCCGGTATCTCGTCGGATTTTTCTGAGGTAGGGAGGTCTGGAACGGGGTGCAATGAGCCTATTAATTCAAACTTGATAGAGAAGTAGCGGCTCCGGTCATGGAAACCACCATTAACGACCACATGCTGAACACATGCCCCTCAATCCTGCCATCTGCCTATGGTAGATGAAGCAGCATCATTTTTTCAGCCGGCTGTACGTAGCATTGTCACTTAGATCTATTGCTTATCTCATATGTCTAGTTTTTTATTTTAATAACATCATACTACAGTAAATAATGATCCGGAAACTCCACGCGGAATGGGCGTAAAGGCTATCACTTATTACGAAACTATGATTCTTTTCATATTCTGTAGAGGAAAATGTTGCCCATAGAGGAAATCGAGCCCCAGTTTTCAGCTTAATACGCTAAAGTTGAGACAGTTCATACCCAGATTCATTCCAAATAGGTGTGGCGGAATTTGTCCCACAGGAGTTTTATATTCGTGTTAATCTACAGGGATTGTCGCGTTTATGCACCGATGCACTAAAAGGCATCGACCTGGACGGGGGTGTAACTCAGAAATCGGAGAATAGAAAAACTGTGCCTTATCCCTTAAATTTATTTTTAATCTTATCAAATGAAAATTCTGGCCAAAGGCTACATATTATAGAATATTTCTTACCTAATTACGTATGACAATTTTAATAATACTTCCTAATAAAACCAGTTTTTTTTGTTAGAATATTTCTAGAAAGGAACAGATTATGTTGTCATGGTCTATAGCAGGGACCTTTTTGTGGTAATTTTCCGTCCGAAGTTGAAAGTGATGGACTGATTTTCTTTTGTCATCATGGGTAACCCCAGGAGAGATTACGAGTTTATCGACATATTTGCGAAAACCAAGCTAGAGCAAATTTTATGTGATGAAACTTGTAATCTCGATTAGGATTTATTAAGACTATTCCATGAATAAAAAGTAACGTATTTTGTAATAATTACTTTCTTACTTTTTTCAATGTTCTGCCCGCTGTGAGATCAGGAGAATGAACAGTCCATGCATCGATTCGAGTTACCAATGCTACCAACAGTGCTTATCACAAAATGGGAATGTCGTTGTAGATTGTTAACAATCAGATCGCAATAAAGCACACCAACTGGCTTGCACCGAATCGAAATTGTGTTTTTAATCAATGCACATTTACTTTATTTCAATTTCTAAACAAGTTATGTTGTATAAAATAATGTGTTTTCATTTTGTTCACTGGAAGTATGTGCCGTATTAATCACTGCACATTTCATACCGTACGTGTCAAGTAACGAGCTGAAATTTAGTCAAATAAAATTGCATCCTTAAGTTCACAGCAAGCATATTACAACATGAACGAACGTGATTGTTCTACATCCAAGGAATAGCTAAATATTATTGAACAATATCAAACACGCGGCTTATGAAGGGAATAGTCAATATAATGTACTACTTCCACACCATTAGTCTGACATTCGTGGCAATTAGAATTGAATAAATGACTGGCGAAAACAATATAGTCAGTTTCGCTGGTACCTAGGATCAGTGATCTACATTAGTAGCAATCACAATGATAATAGTATAGGCTAATAATAACGACATTATTATAAATAAGAACAATAATAATACGGAAGTAATAATACGATAACTATAAACAATGACGATATCCTTCCTAAGTTACTATATTGTACCACATTCCAATATTTATATTACAGTTTATTTAACAGCAGTCTTTTTCATTAAGTTGAGAAGAAAAACTGCACAACGTTACATGTCATTGAAAGGTTATTTTAACTTGCCATTACATTTTTATAATAAACTCATCTTTAAGTCATTGGAAAAAAGGTAACGAAAAAATAAAATTGCATTATTCTCCTTTACTTCAAGATTACAGCGTGAAAGGCATGTTTTATGTGTTCTGCGTCTTAATAATATTACATTGCCTGTCATATAGTAATATAATTCTCTTGTTACAAAAGATTCTTTCTCAGCGTAAGAGACTTGTCATTCTCAGAACGCATGCATCCTCCACAAGCAATGGGGGTTATTCCATTCAGTGTCATTTCTCCGTAAACTGACAGAGCCGGGCTCTTTGTTATATGGAAAGATATATTTTTATATTTGATTTATAACTCCATAAACTCAGGTGTAAACCTTCAATTATCCAGTGTCCAGAGACAGACAAATGTAAAAGTGGGTAAATAATGTTTTTACTTTATTAAGTAATTTCGTCTATTATTTCTACTTACAGAAACTGATACATCTGAGCTCGCCTTATTTACCTTAGTTACGAATACTAATGTTTGTGACGGTTCAGATTGGCTGTCCTCAAGAGACCGTTAACATAGCCTGTATTGGTATGAGAAAAATCTTCCGTTCCTAAGCTTTTCACCAATATGAATATGTTCTAAGCCATCGCAACCACAATCAAGTAACGAAATCCACCGTCTATGGAAGCTTGTTTTGAGGAATCGTTATTTTCGTATCGTTCGTCAGTTTTATCTTATCCTGACATCCTGACATTCCCCCACAGGGAAGATTGCCAAATTGGACAAAGCAAAGTTGTAAAATCTACAATTACATTTAATTTTATATACATTTTTTTGCGATTTTCTCGAAAACGGCTCTAACGATGTTGTTTAAATTTTCTCCGAATTGCATAATATAATAATACATTATAATATATTATGGCTTACTAAGGAATTTATTATTTTATAAAAGCTGAGATTTTAAGATTTGCCTCACGAATGATCAGACTTTGAATGAGGCTGAAACCAAAGTGGACATATTTCTCAAATCATATTGAAGTTAGGTTCGAATGCAGTACAACATTGTCATCTAAAATACTTTTGTTTTGAAAATAATCTTTCTTTGAATAGTTAAATAAAAAGAATTAGCGACCTTCCTGCCTTAGATCACTAAAGTGATGGTTACGTTCCTTTCGTTTAAGAATTACACTATTCTTGAGAATGTCCGCTTTATTACCCATAGAATTAAAATGTTTCAAGAAACAACAAATCATATTCCGTAATATTGCCTTCAATTGTAAGTATATGATCATGGTCCAAACTTACGTTAAATCATACCCAAGTTATATATTTTAATACAATCTTCTTAGTAGCGGATTTGCAAAAGTAGACATATTTAATATGATCTATGTATTTTCATACTAGTGTGAAATATAGGCTATCCCTGATCGTATCACAAAATTATAGCCAAACCTCTCCGCGAGTTAAACCAGATATATTCATACATCTTAATCTTTGATTTTATGAGACTTCTAGGTCCTATACATATCACGTTGATTTACCGAAGCGGTAAGTCGAGGACTCATATTCAGGTAGTTGTTGTTTCAAATTCCAGGCCAGCCAACCGAATTAGTTCCTTTTTTCCCCTCCACTCATTAAAGCTAATCCCGGATTTGAATTTATCCTGTGCCGAACTTTATCTGATGGTTGTCTCAATGCATTTTTATGTTTATTCGAGGAAACACTGTCTTGTGCTGATCATTAATACCCGAGGGAAACCCCGCAATATGCATGTGACCCATAGATATGAGCTCCTACAGATTTGGCTTGTTAAAAACGAAGAGGTTAAGGAATGAAAATTAACATGCTTAAGTATAAAACAGTGCCTGTCAAAATATATACGCCTACATTAATTTAAGAAAAGCTCTAGACTTGAGAGAAATAATGTTTACGAGTATAGAAATCCGAGAAATGAAACATTATTATTCTATGAACTATATAGATCGAAGTATCATGTAACTTCCAAAGATTTTTTTTGTGTATTGGCTCTCAAATAATTGTAAAATGACCGATATATCGGCTCGTCCCTTAATATTCTCTCACATAACCGATTCACTGCTATCCCCTTGAATTAAGTAAACTCAGAACGAACAATAGGACAGGAAAATCAACTCCCGAAATCCATTTTTCAATTCTCCTCGTTTTATGGTATGCCATTCTTTAATAACACTTGATTAAGTAGTTTAAATTTTACCTCCGAACATAATGTGGACTCAAATGGTATTTCGCTTATTATCTTTAACCATTCTCTTTTTCATTAACATCATCATACTTCTCATCATTTTAAGAGTATTATATAATTTTTCTGAAATACCACTCATAAAATGGACCTAATTTAGGTTTGAGTATTTCATAACATTCAAATCTAAATTATTTTTATTTTGGAATTGAACGATAACTTTTCTAGACTATACATCATCAAGATGATTATATTATTTATTGAAAGCTAACTTATATAGTTTATGCTAGATAAATTAATTTCACTCGCGGTATAAAAAGTATGGAAACAGTTCTAAGAAAATTAGGAAGAAATTGAAAACACAAAAAATCATTTGAATGAAAAGTAGGGTTAAAATGGAATATTACCGTTATAACGAAATATCGATGTAAACCAGATATGTAAAGAAAAACATCAACCTAAGTCCCCAGAAGGCTTTAGAAGGGGTGCCAGAATAAGAGTTTCAGACGTTTGGCATAGAAAGTGAAACAGGGAGATGGATGATATAATTATTATTATTATTATTATTATTATTATTATTATTATTATTATTATTATTATTATTATTTAATCTCCAGGGATGGAAACCCTATTTCGCCACAGAAGCACGTTAGGGTTGTAGTTTACAGACTAATCTTAATAATTATATAAATTCAAACATTAAATAAGTAATTAACTATAGTTGAGCGTGAATGTACGATATAAAACTGATAAATTCTCTAAAACAGCAGACTTTGAAGAATAAATAGAGACATGAGTGGGAAAATGTTTTCTCACACTGAGAAGCATGCAATTTAAGATTAATCCTCCTTCTTTCGAATAATGGACAGTCAAATAAGACGTGTTTCACAGTTTCTGGTGACAGCTGACATCTGCAGACGTGGTTTCTATCTGTTATAACATTGAATCTTGTAAAATGACTACCAAACTTTCCATGGCCTGTTAGAAATTGCGTTAAAATAAAATTTGGTGATATTAACAAGCGTAAAACATAAAAATGAAGTATTATTTACTATACCAGTAAACCCTTGCGAAAAGTTTAGTACATTCCGTCTTCCCTCCCCCCCCCCCAAAAAAAAAGTCAATAGTCTGCAGAAGAATCCTTCATTGAACTTACTACATGAAATTCACACGTGTTAGTGTACACAGTTAATTATCAACGCATACATAAATGACTTCGTGTTTATACATTTTAAATAATCAATATGTTTTATCGTAAACTCGGTTTGCTAATTCTGAAGTATGGAAAAAGTCTTATCCACTCGTACCTTATTTATTGCCGCATGGTTTGTATTGCTTGAGAAAAATGTGTTTATTGACAACATAAAGGACTACAGTAGTCGTACAATAGAATTCTGTATCAGTAAACTATTCTACTAATACTTTAAAAAACACGGTTTATAACTAACTCCGAATGATATTAGTTTATAACTTTTGGTCGAATTAATATTAATAGCCTTCTCCCTGGCCAATTTCAGTTGAATGATTTATTACTAGCAGTCATTTTAAAGGATATAATCTTTTCTGCTATCAGGAGATCTTTAAAAGTAGACAGCAACCATTGTTATATAGCATAGGATAAAAATATTTGTTCGCTTTTTAAACATATTTATTTTAAATTCTGAACTTCTTTGATTTTTCATAGTAAACAGCTAATCACACACGTTTATAGAACTGTTGTTAGTAACACTTATTTTTATATGGTAACGTAAAATAGCCTACATCAATTCTAATTCATTTCCTTCTATAACGTGGCTTTTTCTTATGCTATCACTGACATAGCCTGCAATTTATTTTTTCCAGTTATCTATAAATAATTTATAATAAATTTATATGTCTAACATAAATTAGGGCGATAATTCCATTCGTGAACTTCGAAATCCAGTAGAGGTAATAGCAATGTGTCGTGCGGAATTAGATTGTTATTAGTGTTAGACAACAGCTGGAACGTTTTCTAGAAAGATCTATTGCGGTGAATTAAGGTAAATGACATTTACATTAAAACTTGAGACCATTTAGTTCCTTCTCAGCAGTAAACGGAATGCAAGCCAGTGTGGCCAACTTTAGCACTAGAGCTGGACCGCAACGTGAATGCCAGCAGGATTCACCAAGTGCGAGAAACTCCGGCCCTAAGGGAGTACAGTCACATTTACCATTAGGAACAGACCCAAGTCATCGGCTCCCATCGTAGCGTATATTGTCACTTGTGAATGTATAACTTGCACATAGAGATGGAAATGTGTCCAAAATAGCAATGATAATAACAATAATGAAATCAAGTAAACTGATAAAACAAAGTGTCAGAGAGAGATAATAGGCCATATTTCAGAAACTATTACCGTTGAACCACGGTTTCTAGAGAAAGTTTGATCAGCGTGTGTGAAAGAATTAGCGAAGTAACTAGAATGTTAACAGAACGAATTTACAAAAGTCATCCTCATTATTATTATTACATGAATGTTATTATTTACTTATGACTTCAAGAATCCTGGATTCCTAAAGTCACAGATAAATAAATGACGATTGTTTTAACCCGAGAATCATGGAACAAATTCTAATAATTCACAACCATATGCATAGCTCAAAAGCAACGTGTTACGAAAATCTTCAACTGAAGAATCAGTATCCAATCCACTATAACAATAATTGTGTTAAATTTCTACCAATCGCAAGTGTTTTCATAATTTTGTCGTTTTATTTTAATCACTTTCTTTTTATCGTTTCTACGTTTTTGTTTGTTTGTTTGTTTGTTTTTTTTTTTTTTTGTAAATTCGCATGGACAGAACACAGAAATATCTTTATACATGTAGCTTCTTAGATATGATTAGAAATAGTATTGATCACAGCGGTTGGGAATATTGCGTGAGTGTGTGTATTTATATGTATATGTGTATATGTATATATATTGTGACAAAGCCCAGAAGAGCCTAGAGACTGATAGAAGAAAGACTCGGCCGAAAGCGCTAGAATTAGAGACATCCAGAAGGGACGGCCCTCTTATTGCTGATTGGAGCCGTGCGCCGACGGGTGCGGCCTACTCCCTGGCACGGCGCGGTGAGTGACGGTGCGCGCTCGTGGGAGGGGCCAGAGGTGGAGCCACGCGCTAAGGGCTGTGACGGCGCATCGCGCGGACATTCTAGACCATGCGCGGGCGGAGAGCTTTCCAGACCTCGACTCTGGAATATTCGTCGGGCCTATATATAGGGCGGCGAGCGAGCAGAGGCAGTCAGTGAATGAAGATAGTTCAGTTCAGTACAGTGAAGAGTCCGTGAAGAGTCAGAGTCAGCGAGAGGCAGTCCATGAGTAGCGGCGAGCGTCAGCGTCAGTGGGTGAGCTGGACGGAGAGGACTGATCAGCGCGGCCTCAAGTGAGTGTGTCTTGGGAAGCTGAGGAGCCAGTGACCGGAGGGACTAGTGTGACCCGAGGGACCCGAGAGCGGAAGACCTAGTCAACGGGGAACTAGTGACCGGAGAGAAGGGTGAACGGAGGAACTAGTGAACGGAAGAGCTGGTGAGCTGATCTGGGCTGAGGCAGTGCCGTCCCGGGGAACTCTGCGCGACGGGTGGATCGTACAGCGGCAGCGAGGACTGTGGAGCTGACCGGCGCGACGTGGGATTATCTCGACTGGGAGTCAGCACAGTGTGTGCGAACGGAAGAGTGCTGTAATTAGGACTGAGCACAGTGAGAGTGAGCACTGAACAGGACAGTGAACTGGCGAACAGTCTGGAGTTTTCTGACTGTATTGACAATTGTTGTAGGAAATAAGAGACCTCCATCCTTCAATTATAAACTCGGTGTTCTGATTTTGAACCCCTACGAGCCCTTGTTACAATATATATAAAAAAGTGTTCCCTATTACAGGCCATGGAGGCCCAGAGGGTTCCAGGAGGTTGAGGCTCCCGGATTTTTAGACAATCGACACATGAAGGTGGTAAGGTTGTCAACCTTTCGCACCGGCCGCCTTTACCCCCAGGTTTGCTCCCGGTACTCATTTCTGTTAGAGGCTGAGTCGACCCCAGGGCCATAGAGCCACCAATTGAAAAACTCCAATGACCTCATCGGGGATCGAACCCGCGACCTTCCGGTTTGTAGCGCAGCGCCTCAACCATTACGCTACGGCGTACCCCCATATATATATATTCATATGTTATATGTTAGTGAAGAAGTTTTTTTTCTAAATCTCGTATTACAATAAAAATATAATATTAGTAAGACAATATTATTGTTAGTTATACCAAGAAGGTGTATCTAAAAAGTAAAACAGCTGATGAATGTCGCACCAAGTGTGACTATCACTGATGGCGAAATGATCTACGAGTGTATACGAGGGTCATCCAGAAAGTAAGTTCCGATCGCCGATAAAGAAAACAATTAATAAGTACGAAATGTTTATTGCAATATTTACAGAGGTTCATTGGCTACCACATAGTCCAGACCGTTATGAGGCATTTATCTTAGCGGTGTACCAACAATTGTATGCCCATGTCATAGGACTCTGCCGCCAGCGGTACGCAGAGAAAGGTGATGAGTTTCTGGACAATGTTGTCACTGGGGATGAAACATAGGTGAAAAATCTGAGGAGGGCGATCCAAAACAAGAGACGTGGAGTGCTGAAAAGAGGCATTGTGCTTTTGCATGGCAATGCATGGCCCCATTAATCCAACGCCACACGGAATCAGTTGCTTCAGTTTGGAGGGAGATCTTCGACCATCCACCCTACAGCCTCGACTTCGTGCCAATTGACATCACTCTTTTCTGTCTCTTGAAGCGATTTCTGGCAGGAAAAACGTTTCCACATCGACGCTGAGGTACAAATGCCAGTGATTTCAGGGCTCCAGACGTTGGCGGCAGTGTCCTATGACACGGGCATACAAATGTTGGTGTAGCGGTACGATAAATGGGTCAGTAACTGTGGCGACTATGTAGAGGAGTAGCCAGTGAATCTCTGTAAATATTGCACTACACACATATATATATATATTTTTAGCTTATTGATATTTTTGTGTTCTTTATCGGCAATCGGAACTTACTTTTTGGATGACCCTCGTATTATAAAGTATCGATTATCGAGCCATAGGCTATCTTGCTTACAATGACACAAATAGCAATGTGTGTTAATCATAACTGTGGGTTTAATGGTTTATTCGCTAACAGTCACAATAAATGTAACTAGAGGTCCGGATTCTCTCAAGATAAATTCTCGAGCAACGAACTCACAACTTCGTTATGTGTCGATAAAATCCAGAACTCTCGTTACATTACGTAAGATTATTTGCGCAATAAATTTAAAGGTGTTATTGACATGTCTGCATTTCAACATGGAAACGGTAAATCACTCAGTGTTACTACCTTGTCTCGAAAACAATAACATTCCAAAAGTGGAGCGAAATTCTATCCCCGGTTCGATCCCTGGGCTGGACTTATTTTTCTTGGAACAACACTATGTTGTTATTTCGAGCTAGTTTAAGAGAAATTCGCTTTGTGCAGTATATTGATTTAATAGCGCAGGGCGTTGGCTATTCAGAACGTGTGTGACCTGGGAGTATATTAATAATCTGTACAGATAGATGTTCCATAGGCAATGAGGACTCTTAACAGGTAGGCTCGTTGTGAATTTGATGTGGGGTGCGGGTTTGACCTGCCCATGGGTTCCCTACCCATGCAAGCATTGCGCCGATATGAGACGCGTATGAATTCGAAAGCATGGGGTATGAGCCTATATGGCATAGACGTTCTGTAAATAATTTTATTTTAATACCTTAAAACTTAGATATATAAGCATTCATTGAACCACAGATTATTGTCTCTCTTGGACACTACATGAGAATATTGTAGGAGAAAAATACCTCCGGCATTATCTGTGGTTCATGAATGCTTATATATCTATCTTGAATATTAACTGTACAATAACAGTGGGAACCCGGTCACAAAAATCACTACTTAGTGTGCCTCACAGTACTGCATATGACATAACTTGTCTGTCTGTCAGGTAGACCATTTGGGCGTTTAGTCATAGGAGGGAGGTTCCATCTGGCGCTGTGAATTGAGCTCCGGCTTAGCTCAGTTGGTAGAGCATTGGCGCGATTAGCCAAAGGTCCTGGGTTCAAGTCACAGTGCCGGAGGAATTTTTTTCCTATAATATTCTCACCTTAAAACGTGTTATTAATCCTTCAGGTAAAACTTACCATTTGGTTCTGTGCTAAACCGATCACAAATAAAAGGGCTGAAACTTGTCCCTTTATGAAAAAAATTAAATAAGCATTCACGTTGGGGGTATTACTCCCAGAATCTTTACCTTTTGTGTCTGTCTACACGTAGTTCCTTCATAGGCTCATAACATCGCGGGTTCGATCTCGGTGGTCAGTGGTATTTATGTAGGTTAAATATTACCGTTTCATATCTGTAGATTTACGGGCATGTCAAAGAACTCCTGCGGGACAAATTCCGGCATTGCGGCGATACAACCGTCTTTGTGTGTCTGTGATACATCGAAAGAAAAGTCATATAAAAACTTTATATTTGGTAGGATCGCTTCTGGCGATATCACACAGTGATTCACTGCTTTCTCCAACTTTTAATATAATTTTTCATTACTTTCTTTTATAATTTGGAGGTTTTAATAGAAAATGACTCTAACGAATTTGTTTAATTTCTGTACACATGATGCTTTTACTAAAGATCGGAAACTTTTATTTTGCATAAGTATTCTCCGAAGGTTAGTTATTAGCAAGACACCAGTGCGTTGCGTTGCTTTGCGAACAATAGGCTACACTTTCGCATGAGGATGGGACAACTAAATAACTGTTCCCTACTTTCGTCTTTTTATTTATATGAAAATGTGAAGCGAGAAAATTGTATTGCCTGTACCTAATGTTTGCAAAGATGGCATGCGACGCTAACCACGGATCCGGAGGGCAGGGTTCGTTCTCTGGTACCTCCCCAGATTTTTCTTGACGCAGGGAGGTCTGAAACTGGTGCACTCATGATACAAACTAAGGAGCTGCTTGATTAAGAAGTAGCGGGTCCCGTCACAGAAGTCATTATTAACGGTTGTGGACCATGCCGGCATGCTGACCCCATGCCCCACAATCCTGCCATCTGCCTGTGGAAGGCCTAGGCCTTCCAGAGATGTAGCACCACGGAGTTTTAGTTTTAGGGTTTAGAAAGTTATATGAGAGTATCGCATCAGATTATTGTATCTTCTCCTTTCGCTAGAAAATGTATATAACAATAATAATATTATAATAGTATTTTATTTTTATTATTTTTTTATATTTGTAAAGTTGATTAATTTATTACTTAAAATTCTTTTACATCTAAAGACATTAAACAAAGTAAAAGATTTCTTCAAGAGCGAGATTTTTAGGGAAAGTACCCATAATGCAAGCGGCATTTCCCCTTTGAATAGCAATACTGATTCTCTGTCTCAGGAAAGTCGTAGATCAATAATCTCAGTTTTGAGCCGCACGTTTCTTTCCTATATCTGAGATCAATGACTAGCCTCAGCGCACCAAGGTCCCATGGTCTCGACTGCGAAAGCAATAAACTCAAACCTATGTAGCAGGTATTACCATTCAGCATTGTACAACAATAGACAACGTCCTGATTTTAATAATATCAAGATCATATAAATACAAACACCTTATCATAATACACAAAATAGTAACGTTGTGTAAATTTAAAAGATAACAATATTGATTATTAATATTTCATAGCTTAAATTCAAATTTGTTAAAATCAATTAAAATATGAACGTAAATACGCAAAAAAGTTGTTGTAATATTTACACGTTATTTTTTAAAAATTCTTATATCCATTAATGAGGCAATTGAAGTAGCCAGTTATGTTACTTTTGTTTAAATATATATATATATATAGTATACATATATATATATATATATATAAAAGTTACCTTAGAATTCGAACAAACCTCTTGTGACGATTTAATCGATCGATTTTTTATTTTGAAATTGATTAAGTAAAATTTGAAATGAGTAGTTTTATTTAAAAATATAAATTACTATAACATTAAACTTTCCATGGTGTCTATACAAAATAAACCATTGCACTGCAGTGGTTTTCATTCATCACCAAAGCTAAAAAATTGGGGCTATGAATTGGGAATTCAAACCTTAATTAAGGTGTTTCATGAAATCAGATATCATGGTTAACTTTCATTGATAACAGGTAATGTGGAAGAGGTGAGCTGCATTTGAAAGCCTGCCAATACCCCAGATACCATTCTCACCTGGGGTCATCTGTTAACGTTTTCCAATATCGACTTCATCCGGTTAACAATGGACAGAGAGGTTACTGTAAACATAATAATGAATTATCAAATGAAAACACACTTTTTTAAATCAAGGATTCTGTATAAAATAGTGTAATTAAATGGCTATCCAAAAGAAAATTAATTCATACGAATAATCATCCTCTACCTATCTGAATGCTATGATAACATCAAGCGATTTCAAATTAAAGTCCCCCGCTGTGGTGGAGGAAAATGCATTCATTCTTCTCACGCAATGGACCCGGGTTCGATTCGGGATAAGTTTCATAGGCGGGGTTCTTCCGATCCTGTAGATAATTCTGCTTTGTAGTATTTACTAATAATAATCGTAGTAACTTCGATTTTTTGGGTTGTTTGATGGTGATTTAAGTGTTCTTTTAATTAGAGATAGAATAAAATATAAAGAGAGAAGAGGGTGTCAATTAGGTCTACTGATTATAAGAAACTTTATAGAGAAATTGTTGAATGGTTGAGTGGTTATAGGTTGTAGCGACGAAATGCGATGGGACAGGACCTCCGGGCAAAAATTTTTTTTTTTTTTTTTACATATGTGGCATATGTTCCCTTCAGTCAACGTCCAGACAAACGTCGAGACGTTTCACCATCGTTGATGTTTGGCCCGGTTCGGTATAGCCTACGACTGACGTGTATGGGGAGACAATGTGCATCTAAAGTGATAGGCAGGATTAAGAACGCAATATGGCTTGCAGATGGATGTTACGGAAATAACGCAGTAAATTATGTAGTTAATGACCTTATTAGGTAGATTTCGAAGGAAAATCTACCTATTGAGATCGATACCATGTCATGACTTTCGAAAAATTCTTTCATATGTTTATGTTCCATGCCTCCCTAAGTATATATATATATATATCTAATATATAAAATCGAAAGTGTGTATGTATGTATGTATGTATGTATGTATGTATGTATGTATGTATGTTTGTTCCTTATACAAATCTACATTTCTTTACCAATTTACACGAAATTTTGCATACATACCCAGTTAAGCCCGGGAAGTAACGCGGTCAACATTAAAATTAAAACAAATCAGTCCTTCCCTTGAAAATTATATAATTTCTGAGAATATTATACTGAAAAAATGAAATGCTGTTCAGTTGTCAAGACAACAGTGTATTGTTTACACAGTTCACATAGGGCTCTGGACACTACATAATATTGGACTTTAACGAATTCTGATGCTAACGATTTGTAAAAATAATTCTTGAAGAATAAAATCCACGAAAATAAAGCACATTGTAATGCAGTCGCATAACTTTCTCTACCCTCGACACAAGAAATATTTTCTCACTTCACATTTTGATGTAGAATAAGAGGTCGTTTTGCAGGGACAACTGAAGTGTGTGAGTGTGCTATATCAGAAGTAGGTAAACAATCCTTTCCGCTTATACGTTATCCATAGCTGTATGCTTTGTATTAGTTGAGAAATAGGGATGTTTATCATAGGCCCTAAGCATGGGATGGAACATTTTGAGTCCTATGCTCGCAGTATTTTATGTCCCGGGTTTTAGGGGAGGAAAGTATGAAAGTGATACTGCATTTCTCTTTTATTTCAGCCCCGAAACGGTTGTATGGTAACATGAGAATGAGAAATAAAAGTTTCCGTCAAGTCAATACAATCTTATGTAATTAATGTTTCTTCTTATTTCAACCCCTCCCAGGCATGATGTGTAGAAGCAACGGAATGCAGCATTCGACATCCTCTATGAGCCATAAAAAGCTATATCTAGCGTTTTCTGATGGAATAGTTTGAGTGTGATAAATCTTTTTCTTCATTTCAAGTTTTACATACGGTACATATTATATAAGCACCTAGAGTTCAAAATCGAAAGTCCTCCATAAGTTAATTTCAAAATACAAAACACAAAGCCCGGGCGACGCCGGGCCTTTTCAGCTAGTATATATATATATTAGGGTGATCCTTCCTTTACTAATAAGAAAAACTTTTTCAGCAATTTATGAGCTTTGACCCCTCAAAAATGTTTCTTCTACATACAAAAAAAAATGTGTGCAAAGTTTCAGACGATTTAATTAATATTTAGGGGTAGCTCAACGAACTTGAAGTTTTACGTTATACAAATTACTGCCAAAATATTGGTTTATTGTATGTTTGATAAATTTCACATTCAACTCTTTATCAGTCTCAATTATGTCTGTAACAGATAACTTTATGTTCATTGTTATTACTGAAATTACCATAATCAAGTGTTTCTTGTGACCCTACTCAAGTTAAATTAATTTTTTCACCGTTTTCGAGATAACAAAGCCTATGTTGTTCCAAACTTGTAATAAATATTGTTTCTGGTCTTCATTCTTTGTTATAAGGGCATTATGCTCTTGCAAAAGAGCCACACCTCTTTCAGCATTATCATGAACAAATCTTAAATGTTTAACACTATTGCTCTTGCTTGCTTATAGTCATCTCTGAGATGCCATATTTTAGGATCAAAATCTAAGTAATTTTTGGGATGCTAAGGTGATGAAAGAAATTTGTTGTATTTTTTCTCACAAAATCTTCAATCTTCATATTGTAGGAACTCTTTCCACTCAGCTGGATATGTTTAAGAAGTTGACCGACCCTATCCATTTCTTTCAGGGAATAAAGCATAGCTTTTTCGAACTTGTCAGCACATTTTTACAACAAAAAAAGCCAAACCCAAAAGTTTTCCTATCAAATACCACAGATGACCCTCAGGTATCTTGCTGGCAACTTTAGAGATTTCAGAATTAATCTTTTCGTAAGCATTTAGTTGTTGCAGTAATTTCAGGCCATTAGAGGGTGCTGAAATAGGAAGATGAGCTCTAAACCAACTCTCAGGTAAACAGATACAAGAAAATTACAGATGTTAAACATTCCATTTTCTTCGTTCGTAGAGATTTTGAACTGACGACGAAACATCCATACTTTAAAGGAATGGAAACATGATGGAAGGCCGCAAGGAATATAAAGTGTATCCCACGTTGAGAAACACCTCTCAAAAACATAATTAAAAGCTCTAGAAATGCTTTGTAATCATTCTGAATTGTGTTGCCTCAAGCTGGTTAATTGCAAAATAATTTCTGCCAAAACTGTTGCAAGCATTACATTGCTGGTTGCACTTTCGTAAGGCGATTGATCTATCTCATTCCAGGACTGTTTAAAATGGCTAGAACAGGGCCAAATGGTGTACATCACATAGCCTCATTGAACACACTTGCAAGAATGGTGACAACATGATAGGTAGAGAAGGTCCTTTTGCAATTTCTATTCCAAAAGTATGCAAGCTCCATTTCTGTGACCTGTTTTATTGGCAGTAGTGTCAAAGCACATTGTGCTTACTTGGCGAACAAGTCCCCACTCTTCGTGTAATGTAGCTACTACTTCAGTAGCTGACTGCAATTTTGGTATACCTTTATCGACTTGTCCAAAGCAACCATGGTGACCAAGTATTCTTTGTGCAAGAATAAAATCCTTGTCCTCTGAAATCTTGATCATCTGCAGGGCTTCCTGATGAGAAATATAGAATAAATTGTCTAAGTCTCTTAAGAACAGAGTCTCATTGCTTTGCTGCACAGCTGTTTTCCTATTGGAAATTTTTCTGCAGCTTAGTCCACTTTTCATGAAGCTGCTCCAATTGTTTTATACAATGCTGCTCATGTCGAATAGGAATACAAGCCTTTTCTCAAAACACAGAGGTTTCCTTTACAACGGTCCTACAGCTCCCACGAACTGTTTTCTTGAAGGTTTTATGGTGGTAAAAACAGACACTTAACACTTGTTTTCTTAAAGGTAACTTGGATCCTTTCAGTTCACTTTCTTCAGAGTTCATTAAGCAAATTGTGGAGGCCCGTCTAGAATTAGTCGCTGCTGCCATGTTCAGTTTTCACCATTCTTGAAAAAATTATAAAAATTATAAAAAAAGTAATTATTTCAGATTGATTGAGCGACCTCTAAATAATGTCTGATTTGAACAAAATTGTTCACAACATAGTTTTTTACATCACAGAACAAAATAAGAGGGTTAGGTAACCACATTTCAAAACATCAAAAATATGGACCACCCTTATATATATTTACATGCTAGCGGCCGTAATTTTGAAGATATTTCAACCAAATTTTATTATGTTATTTCTAGGCCCCATAGTTCGGAAAAATACGTTAATGAGCAAAATTGGCTCAAGAGGGGGTCGGGGGACTGGATTGAAATTTTGAAGAGTTTATATCTCGGCCCCTATGAAGTATAGAGGGAAACTTTGTTGGAATAAATCAGAGTACTCCCTATGGAGTTCACAGTGACACCAACGATTCGGGGGTTTAGGGGTACGACTGGGGGTAGGGATGAAAATTCGAAATTTTTGAAACCACGTCTTGTGGGGTATCGTTGAAAAGCTCTTGATGAATACTACACAAATCAATAACTAGTTTCTCGATAGTTCTCATATAAGGCGACATTTGAATGTTTTAAAAAGTGCTCTTCCTCTTTTTTGCAGTTATAATTGCGGTTTTGTCATGCCAAGGCTAAAGAAGAAGAGTGCTGCGCAGCGACAATAAATTAAACCAAAAGCACTTCAAAATCTACCTCAGCCTGTAGGCCTGCCTAAAGGGAATTTTTCTTAGGTAAAGTCTGGCCGTTCTAAGAAGAAAACCTGAAGTAAACAAAAGCTAGTATATCTGTCTCACTCTAGCACATTACTCGTATGACCTAAGAGTGAGATACACATACTGGTTTTTGTTTATTTCAGGTTTCTTTCTTAGCTCGTCTCGGGTATAGGAAAGTATAACTGGGAAGCTAGGACCTGAACCAAACTCACGCAGAAAGCTTATCGTCCGCCGGTAGCAATGGAGTAGGAGCAGAAGAGATTGCATATACCATACAACTTTCAATTCCAAACTATGCAGTTCATAATAGCCCGTACCTATTGAAAACAAACATAAAGTCAATATTGTTTTTTAGTTATGACATATTATTTTGTTAATGGTATGTAACTCACAGAATATCGCTGTTGGGCCTACAAAGCTTCAACGCCAGACATAGTACCGGCGTCGCCGTCGTCATCATCATCATCATCATCATCACCATCGTCGTCATCTGCGTCACTGTCATCTCCCACTTGAATTACCAGGTGTTCTGTTACTCCATTAATGGCCGGTTCTTGGGCAATGTACGTTTCTTCAATGTCTCGAACATGTCGGCATCTTGAAATCCAATCTCCGGATGTCATAGACTGATATTTCTCTTCTATCAATTCCGGGGTGCGCGGGCAAAGAGAGTTAAGTCCACTTTCTTGTTACTGAGAATTAGAGTAACTTAACTCACTATACCAGCCCAACATACCTTTAGAGATGGATAAACCTATGAGGCACACATCCATAACTACCGTACAATTTTGACTATAACTTACTGGCCTTAACACAAATGTAGAGAACATTTTTATCTATAACTATATGGACATATCTCAATTTTTTTAGGATGGTGGACTTAACTCCCTTTGCTCGCGCACCCCGGAATTGCATTGCAGAGTCCAAAGTAAAATGTACATTTTTCTTACTCACGTGGTCTTCGAGTGACTTCCAAATTAATTCTATGGGGTTTAGGTCGGGGTGGTAAGATGGAAGTCGTAGAACAGAATGTCCATGTTGAGAAAGAAGAGCGTCAATTTTGAATATTTTGAAAGGGGACTTTTTGAGTTTAATCAGTGAATATAATTCTGGTTTCAGCATTTTCGAGTGAAATGGAATACCATGTAGTGTAAGCCAATCCATCATGACTGCTTTCCTACATGAGGAATTTGGAGCAAGGTTAAGTTCTACGTTGCGATATGGTGCATTATCGATTACCAGAACAGAGTTTTGGGGTAGGTTGGGTATTAATTTAGTCGTAAGCCATTTTTGATAATTGATAATACTCATGTAATCGTGGTAATCTCCTGACTCTGTACCCGACTTAAACATGAGAAGTGCATTGGGCACAAAAACGTCTTCACCACCTGCATGCACAATTATAGCCCGTTGTCCCTTCAAAACCGGAGCTAGCAATCCTGTGTTACTGTTCTCACTCCATGCGTGTTTTTTGGTGTGCGATGAATGAATGTAGGTCTCGTCCATGTAGGGAATTGGTCGCCCTTCTTCCACATACGTTGTAAGACATCGTAAATATTTCACACGTAAATTACGGAGGTCCGTTTTCTCAATTAATATCTTCCGGTTATTCACTGTTTTCCTCCACCTGAAATGCAAATCTTTCAACACTTGCCTTAAAACTCATTTACCTCCAAAAAAATTAATTTTGTTCTTTAGAACAGGCAATAGTGTTTTTAAAGTTGGCCTTTCCTCATTTGATTTGTGAAATTCATTCACCGTCGTTCTAATTACACACTTATCAAAATCATCTAAGGGTGTTTTCACTTTTTTCTTGGTCGTTGTTTGACCGGAGTACTAAATCTCGTTCCACCTTGAACACATTTCTCACCTTCTTTTACAATTCTCTTAATGCTGTTGATTGAAATTCCTGTACCATCCGAAACACGCTGCTGAATTTCATATTTAGGGTCATCTTGGTGCACCTGTTTGAAATACCTATATACATTCCACACAATTTCCCTCCTCTGACTGTGAATCACTTTATTACCACCAACCTTTTTGCTAGAATAACTACATTCGCCTTCCATTACTCTTATTAACGTATCACACTTGACTATTGAATGCTGTGAAGCTAACTAAGATGTTTTTACACAGTCCGTACAGGGACCATCACTTGCTTTGAAAGTCAGGCAGGTCTAGATTACGTCATCGTAGACTACTGCGCATCCTGTATATATACAGGGAACTCTCTGTTACAGTACCTGTACCGTAATGACCTTATTTGGAAATGCTAACACACCCAGCAATTATCCTGTAAATAATTGAACGTAGTTTTCCTCAGTTAGAAGGATGGTTTCCAAGTTTTCATTATGGTGTGAGAGTGGCCTTTGCTCATGCTCCATCATTTATACTAATCTGTTTCTCCTTCAGCACATGTTGACACTTTCTTTATTTAAATGGCTTAGTGATTGTGGTAAGATTTAAAAGGTAATAACGAAGATGCTGTACGTGACAGGGGGGCAGCAAGAAAGGGATTACTTTGCTGAAATTATACACAACAAATTATGCACAAAAGTTAATGAACTTGGGATATTTTTCCGCATACACCATACAAGAACGAACTGCATTATTCCTACACTCTCCGTACACTATGAGCATGTCGGCTTTTTCTGCATTGGTAAATCCCATCTTCACTTACAACCTACTGCTTGAACTTTTTTTTTGTGCCCTCCCTTCCCCCCCGAGTAACAAGCAATAAAGCCAGAACCTCGGGTCAAACCAAATTTTGGTAACCATTTGTGCTGTTATGTTCCTGTAAGTGCCCTTGGTGCTTCATCCTTATGGGATGTTTGTGGTATTTGGGCTGTGTAACTGTGTTTAGTGATTGTTGCAGTTATCCTGCTTTTATGCTTGGAGTGTTTTATGTCCTTTGTTTGTGATGTGCTAAGAGGTGTGAGCTGAGTGTTAATATGGATGAGAGGATTTTTGACCAGCTCGACATTTGCCGATGTCGGCAAAGGGAAACCCCTTAAAAACCTTGCTCGAGCTGGGGTGATAGGTTACCCATTAGGGTGTCCCTCCACCAATGCGGGTTTAGTTTTCTTGTTTTTCCAGGAGTGCTTGTTTGGCGAAAATTTTGAGAGCTGTGAAGGCGTGTTTACGAGTCCAGAACTGTAGGTCAGGAGCCCAGACTTCGTTTACGGCTCTAGCTGCTTCATGAAGGAGGAGTCTGGGTTCTATGTAGCGCGGACAGGTATATAGCATGTGATACATTGTATCTGGTTCGCTATCTTCGCAGGCACAAAGGTCGTCCTCTGCAAGATTGAACCTAATGAGGTTTGCAGCGAAGTTTCCGTGTCCACTTAAAATTTGAGTGACATAATGGTCAGGTTTGATCCATGGCATTTTTAGACGTGCGGAGACACTAGGGAAGAAGTCCCTCGTGATCTTCCCATTTGGGGATTCGGTCCATCTTTGTTGCCATATGTTAACAATTTCGTCGTGCAATAAGGTGTACAAATGATCTTTATCGTTGGTGTCGTATTGTTCTATGTCCAGGTGGAGATTACCTATGTGAACAGGGAGCCGTATGCGTATTCTAAATATGTGTGAACGTTCTTGGAGGAGGAGGTCAACCGGGAGAACTCCTGAGATGACATGAAGTGCGTCATTGGAGATCGTGTTGTAAGCTTTAGTAGAGCGTAGAAGTGCTTGTCTTAGTGAGGTTTTGTGTTTCCGGATATGGTGGACATTGAGCTTGGGTGCCCAGGTGCTAGCGGCATAAGAGATTATTGGCGCGAATATGGAGGAGTATAGTGTATGGTAGTTGGTGAACGTGTAACCCCATTGCTGGCCAGAGAGTCTGGCCAGGGCTTGGGTTAGGTTATTGGCAGTGTTGCAGATGTTCTGAACATGAGCTGTGATCTTGTTTCCTTCTTGGAGGGTGATGCCCAGATATCGGATTTCACGGACGTATTTTATGTTTGTGTTGTCGAGCCTGACTCTAGGCGGATGAGTGTTAAGTTTACCTTTATGTAGCATACTGTTTGTTTTAGTCCTTGAGATGGTTAATTTTGCTTTATCTGACCAAGAGTTCAGGATATCGAGTGCTCTGTTAGACTTCTCCTCGAGTATGGCTCTGGACTCGCCTTCTATAATCAGTGCAGCGTCGTCAGCATAGGCAATCACTTCGGCATCGTCAGTTAAGTCTATTAGTCTTAGTCCCTCGTCAAATACCAGATTCCATAAATTAGGTCCCAGTACTGAGCCCTGGGGGCACCCTTTAGTTATGGCTTTCGTATGAGAATGAAGGCGGTCGCGTAGTCCTACTGCTTGAACTGTCACAAACGAACTGACTAGAAAGTCGTAATGAACAAATGGACAGAAAACACAATGTAAACAAAACATAACAACATTCTATCTAGCGACTAAGCAGGTTGAATGGATCATTGTCGGTGTGGAAACTTTGCAAAATAGGATTTCTCGTAACTACTGGCACTAGACTCCTGCGGCAAACATCACTGACATTCTAATTTACTCTACTTTTGTTTCGTTGTAACTAGGCACTGTTCCATTAAAAATATTATGTTTCCTCAAAAAACACACTTTCTAAGTATTATTCAAATCTGCTTATAGGTTAAACGTACGAGCTCCTGACTACCAATCAATGCTGTAAAACCGTACATCAGTAGCACTTTCCATGTCCGAAATATCTGCGGTGCAAGTTTTTTTTTTTATTTACCCTATATATATACAAATTTATAGTTAGGGTGTGATTTAGCATACAACCTTACAAACTAAACTTCCCAGGCATACACTGTTCACAATTTTCTTTATTTGAAAAATTATGAGAAATTATGAGATTGATTTACAATAAATTCGCTATACAGTGTCTGTTTTCTGAAATATTGATTAATTTTCAATAATTACGCTTTACATTGTCAGTTTTCTGAAATATCGATTGATTTTCCATAATTACGCTTTACAGTGCCTTCTTTCTGAGATATTTATTATTTTCTTTATTTCCAAGCAAAATTAAGCCTCTCCAATAATATCTGAATACAAAAACCATTAATAAAATATATTCTCGTACCGTTTATGATAACTCCTGATCAGCGATTGTACGACAACATCAAGTAAGAATCGATAAGTCTGCCAGGCTGAAGTGCCACTTGTTTACTGACTGTCGCAGTCAAACAAACATCTTAAGAGGCAGGATGAACTCTCGGTAAATACACTGCTTTTACGTTATTAGCTTTATCTAGGCCTATGCCATTTCAACTCCAGATCTTGCTTTATTTACTTAAGTGTAAATTTTAAATTTAATTTTGTACATTGATCAAGGCTAAAATTAATGTTTTCATTATGTTATATTCAATTTACATGTTTATACAAGACTAGTCCAATGTTGAGTAAACTTAAAGCACGTCTATCCCATCTTAGTTTAAAATAAATTGCATAAGCAGTCACTTATCCTCCCATATGAATTTCTAAACGCATTTCAAAAAGTTATATAAGTCACACGTATATATATATTATTTGTTATAAGTAAAAATACATGGTTCTTCTGAATGGTAGTTAGTAATTGTAGAGTTATTTGCTGAGATTATGCTTGGATCCAAAACATTTAAGTAAACAGTTATGTCGATGTGAATATGAAGTCCCAAGTATACAGAACATTTTGAGTGATTTAAATGTCACAATACAAAGTGAATATTATTTTGAGTGATTTAAATGTCACCATATAAAGTGAATATTGATATTTGAATATGAACATATAGTTCCTGTAACTGGGCTGTTGTAACTTTGCACTTTCCAGTCTACAAGTTATGTTGCCAGTATCAAAGATTGACAAATGAACTACTAGACTTCGTTCTGTACAAGGAGGTGCTAATCGGCAGTATTCGGCTGTATTCGGCCTTGAACATTCAAAAATATTTCTAATCCCTCAATTATTATTTTTCTGTTCTTCCATTCAGTAATTTTCGATATTTAATGTAATATTATTCCGAACCTATAGTATTAAAAAACCCGTACACAAAGATTAACCTCCTATGTGTGGGACATCATACACCTTCGGATGATAAATATTAACTTCGTGTTGTCGTAGCTCAGTGGTTATAATGCTTGATAGTTATTCAGAAGGTTGAGGATCGATTCTAGGCAGGGTGCTTTTTTATACTATTTTTAAGACGCAAATACTGTTTATGATTTTTAATTTTTTAAATTAGTTGTCTTATATTTTATTGTATAATATAATTTGTAGTGTATAAAACCTTGCTATCAGTAGTGAAACCTTAACCCTCGGCCAATTTAAAGATCGCCTTTAGCGGCGAAACCTATTAAACTCTTTTCAGGTAGAGGGACAAGATGTCCCACTTTTCGCACGATACTCCTTCTTTACTTCCTCTGCCTGTACCATACGTACTATAGGTAGAGGAAGTGTCGTTTTCGATCCCGAAATTCCGACTTTAGTTTTTAACATAAATACACGTTATGAGGCCCCAGAATAAAAAATACTGTTTTCGGAAATATGTCTTGTGTGTGTTTGTCTCAGTTTGTGAGTGTGTTTGTGTGTATGTCTGAGAACTTCCTAGCTCGAGAATGGAAAATTGTATGAAAACAACATTTTGTTTTGGGGTCAGGTACTATCGGGATACTATTGGTTTATACTTCGGTAAAACTCAAAATTAACACCAAAACAGTAACTTCGGGGTAGATCGTATTAGTAAAAAATGAAAAGGGCTATTATCAAAGCTTTGCCCAGGGTGCAAAGTTAGTGAAATCGGGATCTGCCCTTATAGATTTGACAAAAAGTATAAGGCAGATGATTTTAAAAATTGAAAGTTAAACACTGCATTTCAATCTTAAAAATATAATGAATGCAAAAAAAATTACGATCCACGATCAAGCATCTTAACCATTACGCCACTTATAACTTTGTCAAATGAGCAAGAATATTATGGATGTAAAGCACTATGCTTTCTCCTATACGATAAGCCTTTGTATAGAAACAATACAGTTTTTTATTAATGGTGTATTTGTATTTGTATGAATACTATTAATATTGAGACGTAATACATTAAAGAACGGAAAATGAGAGAGAATCGACTAATACAAGCATGCAATGTTCGAAGCCGAATGGCTTCTGTCTGTCAGACAATAGAACCGCCTTGCAGCCAACATAAGTAGTCATATAGTTGAAACTGGAAAGTGCAAAGTTACAACGGCCCAGGTATAATGACATAAATCTCTGCAGCTGAGTTGAAAGATTGTTGCTGTCAAATTCGGTTAGATAACCATATTCTTGAATTCATAGCTTCATCACATCATTTGGCAGATATTCATCAAAGAACTTACCTTCTAGAATCTTACATCCACTGAATACCTCATTCAATAATTTCCAAAAAAATTGTATAAACTTGAGTACCTCTATTTATCTTCGAATTAACGTTTATTCATGTTTATTGTATCTCCCGGGTTTAATCTGGTTCAGGTTTATGGTATTCATGTGCTTAGAAATTAACATTCCCGCGCCTGTCGATTTACAAACATGTCCGGCAAACTGGCAACGGTTACAGAAATAAGTACGAGTGAATTTCCATCATTAAATAACCATCGTACCAACCACCAGCTAGTATAAGCATAGTCCTATTATCTTCTTTCCCTGAGTTTTGTCTCTCCCGTTGCAGAGACGTTATGTGGCCCACGCTACCCGGGCTATCATGAGAGGAAGTTTCCATGGATCTCAGAAAAAAATTGAAGAGCCTCCCCTTGGGAGCGATCAGCTCAATACTAGGGCCACCTCCGAGACAACTGAACACGTAACACACCAGTCGCGCACACACTCATTCCGAAGAAGGCGCGGTTGGGATGAGGTTGATGATGACAGCCAGAAGATATCCGGGGACCATGAGGGCCTATAGTTTTCCATATTCGTTACACTGGTGAGGAAAATCCCCGAAAACCCCAACTCAACAAAAAAATAGATAAATACATATACACTTATGAATATTGAACGTTCAGAAAACTGTTTGCATATAATGTCTCTTTTCGGCATACATCAGTACAAGATTTCACGAATGAAGATATTCCTGGCATGAAAATGTCAAGTGAATAACAAAATTGTGAAGGTGTGATATATTGTTTGTTCGAGTGTTGTTAATCTGTAATTCAAATTTATTTTGATCAGTGAATATTGTGACCAGGCGTGAAAAACAATATTATAACCATGCATCGAGCTTTCACGAATGAGCACACCCTGGAAATAATATAAACGTTGAATGTCATGCTATTTCTCTTCTACGCTAGTATACATTTTCTGCACATTTTATACGGAAATGGTCTTTTTCTAACCCGCTGTTCAATCAGTTAACTGGAAATAGCAATTGAAATAATTTAACTCCAGTAATATATTCATGTGCTTCCACTATGCCAATACACATTTTCTGCACCATTTATACGAAAATGATATTTTTTCTAACTCTGTGTTCAATCGATTAACTGAAAATAACTCAGTGGAATAATTTAGCTTTGATAATATATTCATGTGCTTTCTTGCTGAAAAAAATTATAACCTGCGGATGGCTGAGAATAGTACATGTTACTGCCCATAAAGGTATATTTGTCTTTACCCTTGTATTTAAATGCGGGATCCATTAGTTCGCTTATCTTAAAAGTGCTTAAAAGCGCATTAATTTTGATGTTACTGCTACACTGAAGTAATTCACCAGAAATAAGATAATTCCAAATAAGTCATGTAGGAGAACATTATCATTAAGCTACTGATTTAATTTCGAACGATTTACAGTAAATTCACTCGTTATTTTAAATTATACTCTAGTCTAGAGATTAACAATCTGAAATGTACTTAAATTAAAAACTAAATAATGATACACAAGCGAACTCTAAGGGTGGTCATTGCTCTAGCTCTGTTCTTTTAAATATGTAAAAGCAGCTTCTACGAGACAGGAGTCCAGAGCGTCTCTAGTTGTCAAGAAGTAGATCCACAAATCGATCAATTTCATATTTGGAAAAAACAATTTACTATCTGAAAATCAATTTGGCTTCCGAAATAACTTAGGCACAGAAAATGCTATAATGCAGGTTACGTGGCAAATTATTAATAATCTAGGCAAAGGAAACAAATGTTTAGAAATTTGTTTAGACCTACAAAAGGCTTTCGATACTGTCAACCATAAAATTATTTTAAAAAACTACAAGCGCTAGGTATAAATGGAGTCGTTTTAAAATTGTTTGCATCATATTTAAATGAAAGGAATCAAATTGTAAAAGTTAATAATCAACTCAGTGAAGCAAAGAACATAAATATTGGAGTTCCACAAGGAACAAGTTTAGGACCTATTTTATTCCTTATATATATATAAATGATCTACTGAAAATTTAACTAGATGCAATATCTGGATCCAGCTACTCCTATGCTGATGACACAATATTGATTTTTTCTGGTTCAAATTGGAACAATACATACGAAAATGCTAATAAGGGGCTAAGCATTATAGAAAACTGGCTGGATGTAAATATGCTTTCTTTAAATATCGCTAAAACATCTTTCTTACCTTTTTCTTTAACCAAAACAGGCATTCAAGATCAGGAATCTTTTCAAAATTCTATCAAATTACACATTTCTGGTTGTTCCATAACTCAAAATTGTTTTTGCTCTTCCATACGTACTAGTACTGAGGTAAAGTATTTAGGAATAATTATTGGCCAAAATTTAAAATGGGATAAACACATAGCATACATAACCAACAGACTTCATAAAAGTATACATAAATTTGTAATCTTGCGCTCTTATATGCCTACGTATGTTTTACGGTCTGTATACTTAGCTTTAATACAATCTGTAATTCAGTACGGAATAATTGGTTGGGGAGGCACTTCTAAATCTATTGTTACTCCTTTATTATTACTGCAAAAACGTATAATAAAGATTTGCTTAAAGAAACCTTTGGATTACCCTACGCAACTTATCTTCCCTGAATTTAATGTATTAGATATTTTGAATTTATATAAAAGAAATTTACTTATTTTTATCCATAAACATAAATCTAATTTTAAAACACATTTTCACTCTCATAACACAAGAAGAATTGCCTCCTCACCCTTAATTGAAATGAAGTGTAATACATCAGCTGCGCTGAAACATGGGTTTAACTTTGGAGTAAGACTATACAATAATGTATTAAGAAAGCATCCAGATATAAATAACATGAATGTGAATAGTTTTAAGAATAGAATAAGATATATTATAAATTAGTTTTTCTAAAATAGTTCTTCTTATTTTCTTGATGTATTTTATAAGTAAATGTTAACAGTAATGAAATTTTACGTTTTATGTTCTCTTGTGATTTGTGTTAGTTTTGTTTTGTGATGCTTGCATGTGTATGTATGTGTGTGTGTATGATATTGCTGTACGTTTTAAGATTGAACTGCACCCGAGCCCGAGCATTCTGCTCTTTCGGGTGTTTAACACTTGTATAATATTGTATTTGTATTTTTGTATTTGTATAATATTTGTATAAAATAAAGAAAGAACACTTATATAAATATAAATATATATATATATATATATATATAGGCTTGCAAATATTGTAGCTTGACCCATTGAAAGTATCTCTTAAATTCAGTATGAAATTAGAACAGTATTTTCAAACAGTCATAACAACTTATTGAATAAAATAATAAATAAGATATATATTAACAATGACTAGCTCATATAGGCTACAACTGGTTAGGTTTGATATTCAAGTAGACCAAACTCAAAATTTTAAGTATTAGAAATACTGTAACTTATAATAATAAGTAAGTTACATATAGGTAATAAGAAAACACAATATGGATGCATTTACTGTCTATACGCTGTTGCAGTAATTACCATGGCTTATACTTGTTGTATCATAATATGAGGGATCTCGTGTAGTTTTTTGTCTTCGGAACATGAATTCATAGTAGGGGTACTGACCAAATATATTACGTATATTATTATTACAATTATAATGCTGCTCAATTATATGACGGTAGTACTAACTATTTTACATATCTGATCATTTGTAAGTGAAGGCTTGTGTGCCTAACAGAATTTTTAGAGGACCAAAATGAGTAGGATCCAGGTCCTTGGAGGTTCAGAAATATGTAGGCCTTTTGAAGTATAGGACTGATATAGGAAGTAGGTATAGTGGATTGATAATTTTTACTTTTATTCTTCTCTGGTGGTAGGTTGTTCTTCTACTTCTCTTCCTTTCTTCCTTCTGGTAGCTGTGCTTAGTAATATTAATTTTTAGTTTATTTCACTTAGAAATTTTAGGATAAGATTTAAGGTCATATACTTTGTTTATAAGATATTATTTTCTTAGTAATAAACAACAGTAATTTTATTGTTGTTTAACAGTGTACAATTTGAATTAGTTGAGCTATATTCTGCTCAAAATTCACTACGGCAGTTTCTTTAGACTGCGCGTAGGGACAAGAGGAGCTGCAAGTATGCCAAAACTCCCAAAAGTTATAAGTACAGTATTTACTTGTATGTAAACAAAGTTTGCTAAGTCATTCTAGACTTTTTTGAAGTATACCATAGATTAAGTGTGTAGTACTTAACTTTTAATACGACGTCATTGATGAATATGTGAATGCATTAGCCGGACTATGGCTAACAAGGGGAGATATAGTTACTGCTGCTGTGATATATGATGTAGTTCCTGTAGATTCCTAGGTAAAATCATCCGGAACGTTGGCCAGTAGTGAGTCCTCCAATGGCTGCAACTACGCTCCCACGACGTTCCCGTGCTGCTACAAGTTTCCAGTCTCCAAACTGGTTACGTGCTGTCTATCGGTGCTAGTCCCATGCTGAAGTTCCTGTAGATGCTGTATTAAGTAACTGTACTGACATACACAGACTTGTGGTCTGCTTGCTAAATTTGGGCTACGCCATTACGATGCGAAAGTTGCTGAAGAAGTGAAGAAAGTCTAACGGCTGCGAATGCGTTCACACAAACATCTTACAATAAGTCGTATTCACAAATTCGATGGAAAGCTATTCTTGAACATTCTAGACGATTCCATCAGGCTTATGTTAGACAAAGAAATATGCTCTAATCCTTCTGAAACACGCAGAAAGATACATGTGAGAATTTGTTTTATTAAACAATATACAAGTATTAATAAATTAATAAATTTCCTATTGGAAGTGATCTAGCTGTTCGCTATACTGTCTGTAAGGCTAAGTGCTTAATTGTCGATATCGAGCAATGAGTGAAATATGTATTCGTTACTCTCTCTGTAGATCTAAGTAAGAATAATAATATTGATTACCTAATCGACAATCGATATCTGATCGATGTCGGTAAAGTAGCTTTTTTCTGTTGCTAGTTAGTATTAATCATTAGATTTAATAATAATAGTTAACAGTAGTGAGTATAAACGCTTAAGAAACATTCTTTGCTTAGTATAATAGCTTATACAATAGTTATTTTCTTTATTTAAGTGCAAATAAAGAGGTATAAGTGTAATAAAACTTTGAAGGTTCTCCCGAAGAATACATTGTAAAAACTCTTCTCGGGTTTCCAGTCGGGTAGTTATAGATGCATACTCTAAGCTTTTGGCGACTGTCTGCGTCGTCATCTTCGGAGAAATGAGATCCAGAGGTTGTGGTGTTGTATATATACCCATGGCAGGACTAGTCAGATGCAGTCGTGGATCCTGATTGGTCGGTGGAAGTAAACGATCTCTCCCTCCGTGATTGGAGCAGAGAAATAGCAGGTTGCCAGGGAGCGGCCAATTGGAACCCTCCGTCTCTATTGATGTTATTTGGGTTCAGTCTGATGTGAAAGGCTTCTTTGATGAGACGGTCCCATAATCCCGTGGTAGAAGCCAGTACCGCTGTGTTGAGGTAGTCCATCTCGTGGCCCAAGTCGAGACAATGCTCGGCGATAGCGGAGTTTTCAGGTTGCCCAAGACAGTAGTTCCGTTTGTGCTCCTCAATCCTGGTGGAAATGTGGCGTCCTGTCTGTCCAATATAAATCTTGCCACAACTGCAAGAAATTCCATAAACCCCGGGTCTCTGTAATCCAAGGTCATCTTTCACAGGTCTTAGTAGTTGCCGGGTTTTGGTAGGAGGTAGGTGTATCGTCTTGATTCCGTGGCGGCCGAGCAGTCGAGAGATCTTCCCGGAGAGAGGGCCAGTGTACGGGATGAATGCCCGTTTAACATTTTCGTCTCTATCCCTCGGTGCTGAAGAAACGGTCCTTTTAAGGGCTCGGGTTATGTTAAAGTCTGAATAGCCGTTAGCACTGAAGGTACGTCGAAGGTGTTGAAGTTCCCCATTAAGGCTATCTGCATCGGAGATGGCTCTGGCTCGGTGCACTAGGGTGTTGAGGACAGCCTGTTTCTGTGCTGGATGATGAAAGCTGAGTCCACTCAGATACAAGTCGGTATGCATAGGTTTTCTATAAACGCCATGCCCCAGAGTTCGATCGGCACGTCGATAAATGAGTATGTCTAAGAAAGGCAGGCGGCCATCCTTTTCCAAATCCATAGTAAACTTGATGTTATTGTGGATCCCATTGAGATGGTCAAGGAACTCTTGCAGAGCCTCTCTACCATGAGGCCAGATCAAGAAGGTATCGTCTACATATCTGGCGAAGATTGTAGGCTTCAGACGGGCGGTCTCTAAGGCACGGTGTTCAAAATGTTCCATATAGAGGTCAGCTATGGCAGGTGACAAAGGTGACCCCATAGCCACGCCATCAGTCTGTTGATAGTACTTCCTACCATACACGAAGTAGGAAGAAGTGAGGACATGCTTGAAGAGGTTCACAATTCCTGCATCAAAAAAGGGGGAGAGGAGTTCAAGAGTGTCCTCCAGGGGAACTCTAGTAAATAATGATACCACGTCGAAGCTGACCATGAGGTCTTGGTCACGGACTCGGAGGCTGTCTAGTGTGCGAACAAATTCCATGAAGTTCTTGACATGATGTTCACAGTTCCCCACTAAGGGAGACAGATGTCTGGTAAGATATTTAGCCAGGTCATAAGTAGGTGAGCCGAAAGCTTAGAGTATGCATCTATAACTACCCGACTGGAAACCCGAGAAGAGTTTTTACAAGGCATAAGTGTGTCAATAATTCTGGTTTCTCTGATTTACATTAGTGCCATCTAGCGACTTGTATTAACATTATATTGCTTTATATTTGCTTTGAAATTATGATAAGTAGGCTCTAAGCTCTGTGAGCTTACAGTAAGGATATTATTTATTGCGTAGTTCGGTAAAGATCTATTATTATGTGGCATTCTAAATTCAATCATTCGTCCGCATTCTCTTACTGAAACACACCATGGCCCAGAGAAGCCTAGGTACAATATATCAATTTTGAATTACATGATGAAACAATGTCAAAAATATATCTTTAAAACAACGGCACGTTAGGTGAGTACTTGAACGAAAGCTACGCCTAAGCGCGTAGCATCAGCAAAAGGAATGAGGATGTAATTACTAAAAAGAAAAATTCAAGTACTCACCCAGGATATAGAAGTATGTAGAAAATAACTATACACCTAGACTCCTCCATCCAATATATTCGGTACCGATCCAGCCACACACCATTTGAACTTTTAGAGTCAAAGATGACTGCCTAATGACAACAGCCCCAGTCACTAGGCCATTCTTGCTCAAGCAACTAGCTGGGGCGTAAAACGGTTACATAATACAACCCATACCAACTGCTGGAACCAGGCGTTTCAAAATACATTTAACCTAAGTGTACCAATATAAACTTTCTTTGTGTGCGGAATCCAATTATTGTGCTTTACTGAAATATGTAAATGGAGGTTGACATGGAAACTGCACATAATTTACCAATTGGCACTTCTTCAGGCATGAGATTTTTTCTTTTTCCATCTTCTCTTTGTTTTCACTTTTTCGCCCTTCCATAATAGATTAATTAAGAAATATAACAAAATATGAATGATTAAGTCCTGGTATTCAAATAAACCAGGAAGTAATCTGCTATGATTCTATATTGCTAAGTTTATTTATTTTTCAGACTTCAAACATTAACTGCAGATTAATATATTAACTTATTACAGCCTACTTCTCTTCTCAATACAGTTATTTCAATTTTGCAATCCTACTTATTGAAACAAAATTTAATTCTACAGCTAAATACAATTTCAATTCTACTGCTACTGGTAATGAGATAGAACTACAACTACAACCACATTCTATGTCTAATTTACATACTAAGAAGATTGGGAGAGCTTCTTTTCGGTTTCCCGGTATTCGGCATTTCAGTTAAGAAAAGATTCTTCCGCAAACTTTGATTTCGCTGTCCATTCCATGACAGTCTCACGCTTTACAATTTGCTTATATGTTTCTTAGTCGTTTGTCTAGTCTGATTAGTCTTCGTCTATGTCGTTGTCTTCTTCCGAAGTGTTATTCACCATAAGGTTTGTCCTCTGCTGGGCAGCTCTTACTCTGGTCATGTCTTCTCCTACTGTCCCATTCCTGTCTGCTCAGGAATTGAAAGACTTCCCTTCTCCTGTTGATTATTTGTTTGTATTTCTTCTTGATTGATGTTTGAAGTAGCCTTATTTTCTTGGGTTGCCCTCTATCTCCATGTCTGCCTCCTGCAGTATGCCTCTTTATACCGCCATGTTCGTCTTGTACGCCTTGAGACTGTTACTTGTAGTTTGGGCGCCAATCAGCGAATTAATTTCACTGGTAAAACTCACGGGAAGTCGGGTTCCTACAATTCTTGAGTTCACTCAAATCAGGGTTAGAATCAGACGAGTACTGTTGAAGCTTATTTATTCACAGAAGTTACACTTGTGCCATTGCTCGCCACGACAAAATATACAGACTACTGTTATACTGATATGCATTAAACAAGCTTTACGTGAAGAATTACGTATCACGGCCCCGAAGTATACATGGTGTTACAAAAATACTTTTACAAACTTCGGCCATAGGTACCCTTTCAAATGCTCCGAGATGGTGTCGAATGGGTTTCGCCGGCTTCCATGACACGTCGATGAAAACTTTCTTCATCCGGGATGCGACAATCCATGATTCGACGAGTGCATGCATGTCTAGAAGCAACAGGAGGACATTTCGAGCATTTGTTATGAGTTTTGTGTGTTGACGTGTTATGAGTGTACAAATGTGTTGAACAGTTCCTAACGAGAACACAAAGGATTATGGGACCTATGGTCATACGAACTTTTTTTTCCTTCTTTTGGTGTAAGGAACCCATGGCCGAAGTTTGTAACAGTGTATCAACTTAACGAATCTGTACTAACCTAAGGTCGAACATAAGCTTCATTCTAATAGGCTAGAAAACCAAAATAGTTTCCTAACTATCATGTTATTGGTTGATCTTTTCAGTCTACATAAAAAGGTTAATATGATTTCCGTGTTCGTAATATTTCGCGTTATATGTGGTAAATCCGTGCTAGGACTCCCCAGTTTACTCAAGACATTACAAATAGCGGTACTTTCCCTTGTGAGTCGTCTTATCGCGATTTAAAATATAAAACTGCATTGAATTCAATACCTGAGCCAAATTTTTGTGAGACTAACACTGGTTTCTGTCTGAATTACAGTATAATAACTTGCAATTGGAAATATTCATTTCCATAGTTAATAATTTACTGTATGTAATATTTGACACATTAATGCATTTATTGAGTATAAAAATGTATTACACTATACAAATTAATATTTATAATATTATAAATATTAATTATAATATATGATTATTATCAAATTCAAATGGCGTTAATATATCTTTGTCATAGACCTGGTCATATTAAACCGTTACAGCCCGCCGACTAAAACTAACAACCTTTATTAATTTATAAATTGTATAAAGCAATTTTTACTGAACTACTTTGGAATATCAAACCCAATTTTACCACCAACTTTCTTATTCTGCCCACAAGTATACTTGGCATTACTGTAGAAAATAAAATCAGGTAAACTGATGTAACAAAGTGCCAGAATGCTTTTGGTGAATTAATTATGATTGCAATTATGATGTGCAGAAAATAAGTTGTTTTTATCAGATTAAAATCGTCCAGCATCAGCAGAACTACAGATTTTTGATATCTTAACAATCGCACACTCATACAAAAATAAAAAATAATCATATGAAATTGGCGGCTCCGGGATTTGAATCGGGGATCTCTAGAATACTAGTTTTCTAGAATACTATTTCCGCCACCTCGCTCAGTTTAATGGTCTAGTTTGGTAAGCATTTGTGAAGGAATAGTGTTATTTGTCAAAGCTAAATGTAGTGGAACTTGAAATTCTTGAAATATCTCAACATTTCACAAAACTCGGCTGCAAAGAACTCCACTAATTATTTCACAGTAATATACCTTCTGTATGTAACAGTATTCATGTAGAACTCAATTTCAACTTGATCAACGAAACAAACATCTGACTGCATTGGAGTCAAAGCCCTAATTGATCAGAAGTGTGGCATTGTAGTACAGATATGATTTAAAAACGTGTGACATCTAATTAGTTGTTACTCTGGTAGCGGTCAACCGATTAGGTGCAAGATATGTAGGCTTCTTGCCATGGACATTATAAATGTGTATACCAAGTTTCATAAAACTCCGATAAAGCGTATGTGAATTATCGCGCTTTTCTTAAATATTACCATAAAAGGCACTAAATTGGGCATTATTCCGATACCGGCTTTTCGATTTGGTCCTATATCAATGACATCTTTCCATGGACATTATAAATTCGTGTACCAAATTTCATAAAATTCCGATAAAGCGTATTTCATTTATAGGGCCCTTAAAATATACACTAAATTTTCTTTTACTCCGTTACCGGTCAACCGATTTGGTTCAATATCAATAGGCATCTTCCCATGGACAATATAAATGCGTATACCAAGTTTCATTAAAATCTGTTGAAGCCTATTTGAGTTATCGCGCGTACAGACAGACGGACGGACGGATAGACGGACAGACATTTTCCCGTCCCCTACAAAATCTCATAAAGTACCATACTGGCACATATTAAATTAATATAAACCACAAAGAATGAGTGCGTTCATCTCCATGTTACTTGTTACATGTTACCTAACATACTGCCAATCTATGCCGGATTGGGTAGTGCAGCCAGTATGGCGGTAGCCTTCTGTGTTTAAGCTCGCGGGTTCGACCTCGGCGCAGGTGCGCATAAATATGATAGGCCATGTCTATATATTTAAAGGCAGGAACTCCTATGTGACAAAATTCCGGCATATTACCGACGGTCATAGACCTAAGTTTCAGTACACTCTCGTCGATACATAACCATAAAACCAATCAATCAGGATCATTGTTATTTGAATTATAGCCTACGTGGAAACGACTTGTTATCCTACTAAACTGATTCATTAATGTCAACCACAAGAACATTTTATTAACATGAATACATTTTAAAGCCAAATGAAGGGAGTTAATATATCCCAAAGCACACACCAACAACAGGTCAGAATGCATAATGCATACATAGCACTTGAATTTAGGCATGTATTCATTTGGTAAATTTTTACTGCAGTATTTATTTATAACAAAGAACAGAAGATAATAATAGTAATATATAGTATTGAAGATGATGATGACAATAAAAATAATAATAATAATAATAATAATAATAATAATAATAATAATATTGTTTTGCTCATTGCACTAGAATGTAGAGAAACAAATTACTGCAGAGAAGGTTTAGTGGACAAAAAATGTTAAAACTGAATAAATTAATATCATATTAAGAAAATCTTTCAAATTTAAACTACGATTAGTTACCCTATTATTTAAAATTTAAATTAATTAAACTTGAGTAGTAATAGATATGATCTTGAAACTTAAAGAATTTGGCGTGTTCGATTAATACGACCTTTGTAAAGATTGTAGACACATTCTTATTTATAATAAAGACAAAAAAGATAGAGGATTAAAAGCAATAAAAGGGCATAGGTGGTACATAAATATTTGGTACAATATTTTAGAATTAAAAAAAGCTGGTAAAAATTACAATTAAATTTATATGTATCAAGAAATTGAACTTTGTGTAATTTATTCTTTTTGTTTAAATGAAACATTTTGTGTTATTGATTATTTAGTCATTAATATAGATTAGTTTTAAAACTTATGTTGCATGTAAATAAGTTTATAGTACTTTGATCTTCTGAAAAACAGATATGTAACGGGGAGATATCCTTATTCTATTTATTGTTTAATGAATATATGTGGCTAACCCATGGTAGTTGGTAATACTGATAATATTTAAAACACAAAGTTCTTTTCTAGTTACGGCAAGAATAGTAATTTTGCATATCTCATATTTGTATGTCCAAAATGAAGTTTCTGAGATAAATAAATTTTTGTTTTAGGTGATGAAAATGAAGATGATGATAATAATAATAATAATAATAATAATAATAATAATAATAATTAGTACTATTAATGATAATATAATAATTTACCAGTACATGGGTGGATGTAATAAGTGTAGGAATTCAATAACTTGTGAAGGCCATTACATTATATTTCTATAGGAGCTTACTGATCATTGTCTTAACACGCGCAGCTCTACATGGAGACACCGATGTGAGAGAGTAGCGTTGGTCTTATCGATCGTGTCACTCAGCAAAATCACTATCAATCACTCGCAAAATTCAAATCCCCATATTTTTTAAACGCCAGCTAATATCAAAGTGGAAAGCTTTTTTTTTTACGTTTTCAGCCATACCTTAGTCTACTTGTGGTACAAGACGGTGAAAATTGTCTATCAGTCTATAGTATAACTATTAAAGAGATTAAACAGTATTCTCTTTACTCCAATCCTTGATGAGGGATCATCTAGGACAGCCATGGGCAAACCCCTATCCATTGACACTGAGCCACCTCCCGAGGATTATGACTTACCCCATTAAATTTATATTCATTTAGCTGTTCCAAAAAAGGATACTGTAGCTGGCTTTACCATCAGCTCTAGACGGCCTGAAGAATACAGCAGTCACAGGCCTACCGGAGACAAGAAGACTGGCTGCGAAGTTCTCTTCTTCCTTCACAAGCAGCCAGAAGGAAGCTAACTGAAGAACCCTCCCAAAGGGTACTTAAAACTAACGTGCCCACCCCAAAGGATTAACCAGGAACAGACTGTGGGAGGTTACCCAATTAGAACATGCATTTCCATCTAGGATGAAACTGCATGCCAAGAATAAAATATAAAGCACAGAGTGGAAGAATAAAGAATATTCCCTTTTTATTTAAACAAAGGGGGGGAACATGAAAATTCATTAGATGAACAAAGGGAACATTAAAATAGTTGAAATGAACACTTAGTATTAAACCCTAACATTCAATGTTTGAAAACACTTTAAAATAAATTACTAAAATAAATTACCCTAGTACAATAAAACATTTATGCAAATATCATGTTACATCAACATAGTAAACAAACAAACTTCGTTAAAATCAAGGAGCCCCCAAAATAAACACGTTATATCCTATGTTGAAAGAAATAAAATCTCTAAATCATTTTTGTTGAAAATAACACCAAATCTACTTATTAAAATATATCTATATACAAGGCCTACCACATAAGTTAAACTCACCCTAAATAAATACACATCCCTTTAAATATGTGTAACTAAATAAAATTCATATCATTCAAACAAGGATCCCTGAATCTCTCTAACCTATAACTACATTCACACTGGATGGCGAACCAATTTTGTTACTTTGAATAAAAACCAAAATACAATCTTCCGATCCCATCCTAGATCCGAAGAAGGTCGCTGGTAAAAGCGCGGCAATGACGTAGAAAGCTTGTGGGACAAAAAAAATTACAAACTGAAAACCAAGAAAAGCAGGCAAACTCAAATAAAGTATAAATAAATTAACTACTCTTTAGTTTAAGACACAAAGGGCCGAGAATAACAAAAAGGGAAAAGCTAAATTACATAATCGGAAGAATGGCGTGCCCACGCCAAGATGGGTTACATCTTTAAAATTATGAAAAAGAGAAATATAACCAGGGGAAAATAGTAATTTATATATCAAAACAAAATAAAGGACACAGAGAGCAAGCTTAACTACTTTACAGACGTGAAAACCAGAGTTTTACCTTAAAACCATAACTTTGGGAAAGAGGTCCCACAGCCCTGTATGAACGCCATGGCCGCCCAGCTCGCAAGATAAAGATAGCGTGGGGAAGCCAACCTTTACCGCCTATCAAACCAAGCATCACCTGACGTGTATCGAACCAATCCCAGACACTAACACATCCACTTGACACAATTACTATAGCAACGGCCGAAACAGTCACTTTCAATGGAACTCAGTTTATTCATCAAACCAATCCAAAAGTTCATAACGAACCGGCCGACCAATGAGCGCAAATATCACACTGCTTCTTAGAAAATCATGCCAACTCATATTCCGCCATATTGTCTCCAGCCAAAACACTGCCGAGTACCGCCGAGATGAACCGAAGTATAGACACGCGAAACTGGCGACCACGAGCATTCTGTGGGCTAAGTCCAGAAGTTCACAGTTCTAGCGAGTACTCGAGAGATGGATTTAGTGATCACTATCGCGAGATAAACTGTCTATTTAGCGATAGTTACCGGGATTCAAAGAGAGTTCATAGAGATGAGTGAAAATACACTGTCACTGTTTATATTATTTCGGGAGAACAATGTTTATTCCAGAACAGAGTTTCCATACTGCAACTGGCAAGGTGAAACTCGGTTCAACACACAACCCGCAAAGTTAGTAAACTACATATAGTTAGAAAAGAACAGGTTAGATGGAGACACAAACAGACAATAAGTGAAGTGGCGGTTGCTCATTCTTAGGGAAACACTAATTTCACTTTATAATTTACATTACAGTAAACAAATATACAAACAATATTGCATTTTTAATTATTCTTTTACGTGTGCAATTATTTCAACATACAAAGGCTCAGAATGTGCCATAATACCTTTCCAATCGCAACTGTATCGCGACCCGTCACTGCTTGCAAAGAGATTATAACTCATGCATGGTAATATTTCCACCACGTGCACCGAATTCCGCAATGCCGTCTTGTGTCTTATGCTGGAAGGTCAAGAACCGCTTGTGGTTCGCGAACCAGTAAATGCCCATGTATGATCTAGGAAGTTCACATTATTTTGTGCTATCTAAAGCCTTGGGGTTAGGTGTCATGCATATTACATAGGCATTGCCTACAAACCAGAAGATCCTGGTTTCAACTTCTCCGATGAAGTTACTGGGACTTTATTTAACTAATTCTTCTACTGCAACAATGGCCCTGGGATCGGCTCACTCTCTAACAGAAATTAGTAACTAGGAGCAAACCTGGGAGTAAGGTGGCCAGTGACAATATTACCGTCTTCATATGCCCAACGTTGAAAAATATGCGAGCCTCCTTGAACCGTAAGGATAATTTTTTTACTTTAAATAGGTGTTGGTGAGTGCAACCTATGTTATTCCACAGCGTAGGAAGTCGTTCATTATTTGCTTTCTGTATAATTTATTCCCCACCTGAAACAATTGAATATACAAATATCATTTCAAATATCTACAATAATATCAAAATAAAATATATGCCGCTATGCGCTCCCCGAACAACGAAATGTAATCTTTTTTCCTTAATTTAGGAATTATTCTATCGAAATATGGTTTTGGGGTTACAGAAATCCAAATGACCCCAAATAAATACTTCGGATTTTATAACGAACTACTTAAGTATTTCCTCGATAGGTAACGATGGGAGTATAATGTCTTCAATACACGCATTTGTTGTAAGTATATTCTAATTTTCTTTAATCGCATGCTGAATCACCTCCATACTTTGTAATTGCTGTCCACAAGAAAGTTTTGTCTTATCGCGGCTTAAGTAATCTGGCGTATAAAGATATATGCATGCAAATGCCTGAGGTAACGAAGCATATAAAAGAAATTATACTGAAGGACTTGTCTTCTTATTATAAGTTGGAAGTTAGTTTTAAAAGCAGAACAATGACGCTTAGAAGTTATGGAACTCATTCCCATCACAATCAAGACGTAACCACCCACATTCTGCTACTATCAAATTTGCAAAAGTAGCAAGAACTTGAAGCAAAAGTTCATGCGTTTCACGGAAAGTTCATTTACTTATTATCTTAAAACGTAAGTAATATAAAATAATCTGACGCGTGTCTGTCCCTTGACCTTCATTACTTAAGCAAGGATCTACGATTTTCTTGCTTCCCAGCGGTCGTAAAAAGAAAAATTGCGCAGACCGTGCCTCGCTCTCATGCAAGAGTGGAGTGGTTTTTTGGTCCGCACTTTTAGCAGGTATAGATTTACAAGCTTGAAAAGAACCTGCCCAGTACCATGCTGTGTTTACTGCGCATAGTGCTATAGGTAGGGTCAATAGTGGTTCGGATCTCTTACTGTGCGTGTCACCTCCTAACAAGCACACTTGGATTAAATAGATCAGGATATTAGGTCTCAGCTTTGTTTAAAGAAAGGAGATACGCAGCAATTTTAGATAATGTATAAGGAAATACAGAAATTGAATTGAACATAGCGATATGAGTAATTTGAAGGAAGTGTTTAATCTCTGTTGAATTATAAAATCTTACTGAGTCCAACATTGCAAAGTAGTGGTACCATTATAAAATCCTATTGAGTTTAGACCAGTGAGCTTTTCAGTCCATGGGCCCCTTGAAAGGAAATGAAGTCTCGCGGACTCCTGAGTTTTGGCATGAACCAAAGAATAAATAACCTATGTGCAAACACTAATATTTAAAATAAAATATAGTAAATTAAAAAGACAGCATTGTTATAATAAAACCACAAAATATATTAATATTTAAAATAAGATATATTAAATTAAAAAGACAACATTGTTATAATAATACCACAAAGTATTCAATTGAAAAGGTAAAATTACAATATAAATGACAAACATAGTATTTAATCTTTATGTGATCTATGATGCTGCTTTTGAGCAACTAGGTCAGCAACGTTGAGTATTTGTTAATTTGAAGATTAAATCGCCCTCAATCTCAAGTTTAAATCTTCGATAATAATCAGCCCAATACATATAACCAAAAAAATAAATACGTAAGAAAATTATGTTCGCCAACATTTAAAATACCTCTCACATATTTTCACTGCCTCCACGATCCAAACCTATCTGTACAGAACCACGAAAGGACTGATCTTCTGTATTCATTTCGATCTCAGTTCGTACTGAAAATTGCGTGAAAACGGGGATCGTACTCAATACGATAAGCGTATGCAGATCGATCTTAATTCTGCATGAAAATGTAGTAGGCTAAGTGTCTGCCGACCCCTGAAACATTGCTGCAGAGACCTCTACTATTACTCTACTTACGATAAATTTAAGTATCAAATAATAATTTATATAGCATAATGAGAGAAGCAGCATTGGAATGTCTTTTGTTCATAACAAAGTCAAACTGATTGATTTATTTACGTATTTAGTAGTTTATAATTTGTAAACATTCATTTCTCTCTTTCATTATTCATGTTTCATTTATTATATTGTGTCAAGCATTTGAGGTAATCTAGTCATGGTCTTCATTCATTACTATGTTGTCATTTTGACTTTGTATACTTCCCTTCTAGACCATTGTTCATTACTTCATCAGTACAGTCTTATACGCTAACATGGCGTAATCGACGGCTCCATGGATATATAAAATATCCGAGTCATCTTCACTCAAATTGGTCTTCTTTGGTAACTAATATATGACAGAAGCCATATAAATTATACATACAAACATTTGTTTGCATCGCAACAATATTAATGAAACACAAGTAAATTTCAAGTTATTCATTGTCCAGTCAAGATGGCGACAATGTCTACGCTTCATATAATTATATCTATAAGGATCAACGACATCTTTCATTCAGATGACATTTATAGTAGTGTTCTAACTCAAGAATTGGAAACCACACATCACAGTGTCTAATATTTACAATTGACCGTGAGTAATAATTATTATTAAGATCTGCCACGACTTCAAGACACGCTTTGAAACTATATACAAATTATATCTGCAAATTAGAAATTATCAAAGCAAGTTTGTGAACACTAAAATACTACGCATTTCCAATTATCAAGTGGAGTAGTGAAAATTTGATTTCAAACTCACACATATCAGTGCAGTTATATCTGCCTTGAACTCTTTTAACATTAGGACGTTGAAATATACATTCATATAATTAATAACAATTGATGAATATTAACCATCATCAATACGTTAACTCATTATGCATCTAATTACTCTTCATCATTGGATGATAGTGATTTTTCACATAAACTTCTCTAATTTCTTGTACTTGACCCATTTTGGTCATTGTACTGAACTTTGAATCCTGGTGTTCCCTGCTACAAGCTGTTGGGTCCACTTTCATGCCAATTTAATCAAGAACCGGTCTTCAACAAGCTGGACCTGGATTCTTCACAACATTACACTATCAACACAATTCAGAAGGAAGATTTACAACAACGTACATACTGAGGGTGTATGTCAATATGTACGACTGACAACGATTATCAAGTGAAAGTTTTAATCTGTGTATAGCCTGCAATTCAGGTTATGATTAACAGGCTTCACAAAACCACTGTTCAGCAAAGTGCCAGTGTAAAGTATTTCTCGTGTGTTAGTTATAATTAAAGAGAAAAATACACTCAAATCTTTTAATTCATTGAGAAATGCATGCATTCTTGTGATGCATTCACGAATCAATTCCAACGAAACAATAATATTTCCACATTGAGATGGTCCTCCAATCAGTCCAGAGTTACGTTGCTTATGGTTGGAGGCAAGGGTGTCCCATTCATAACCAGAGCTAGGATTTATATGTACTAAAAATGTCAAAATATGCACATATATATGTACTTAAAAATGTCAAAATATGTACATATATATGTACTAAAAAATGTCAAAATATGTACATATATGTACTTTAAAATGTCAAAATATGTACATATATGTACTAAAAATGTCAAAATACGTACATATATACATATGCAAATATAATTTGTAAAATATGGACATAAAAACAAATTTAACCACTAGACACTACATTTTGTTACTTTTAGAACCTATAAAAATGCATTACAAATACTGGATTCATAAATTAAATTATTCAAATTTTTTTCAGATCACTTACTTTATTTGTATTCATTCATTGATTATTTCTGCTACCATAACAGTATGCCACAAAATGTTGTTTTAAATTTTCAAAAGTGATTTGTATTGGCTGAAGCTTCGTTCTACTGCACATGAAGTGATTGGCGCGTGTTTAAAATTCACTGATTCTAGTTTTACATTTGACGAGCTACTTAAGATTGCACAGATTTTACACATTTCTTCAAAGCCTGGATTTCTTGAAAACACATTGTCCACTTTACATTTGATAAGATCGGCTAAATGTCCACGTATACATTTGAGTTCATGAATCATGTTTTTCACAATGTCAACATTTCCAGATGTCATTTTGTATTATTATTTTGTAGTTTCTGAATTATTTTTGTTATATTACAAAAATTGGATTCAATGTAACACAAATCATTTTTCACACATTCATTTCTGTACATATCTGTAAACTTATCTTGTGCTTCCATATTTTCTGTCACTGAAAACGACAATTTTATATAGTTTTACTCTTAAGAATGAAATATGTACGAATATTGCACTAAAATCACTAAATATGGACAAATATTTATTTTACATATAAATATGTACTAATGTCAGAAATATGAAAAAATATGTAAAATAAATTTGTTTAATTTGAATAGAGGACAACATAATAGATGGAGATAAGTGAAAAAATGTGTCTATATGTGAAATTAAGGAATATGTAATTACTAGGGCAAGGCATTTGATGATTTTGCATCTTTTTTATATGAAGGTTAAAAGATAGCTCCAATGCATATAAATGTATATCATTAAGTAATTAATTAAATAGGGACAATTTGTTTTTGCATTATTTTGCTTTATTCTGCATATTTCGTCATTTTTCAACAGATAGGTCATTTTTTGGCAATTTTTAGGTCATTTTTGGCATTTTTAGGTCATTTTCATCATTTTATGTCATTTTTGGCATTTTAGGTAATTTTCGGCATTTTAGCAATAAATATTTTTTCTGTCTTTTTAAATGGCACATAATTTCTTGGGGCAATTTGATGGGCATGCCAGTTCAGAAAGAATTTATTTTTCGCTAAGGGTGTCCAAGTACTGTAGTATAAATTTACTGATTTCTTTAGTAACAAAATAAGTGTGTTTTATATTGTAAATTCATATATAAAGCATTGTCATAAACTGTATTTAGCAATTCACTGCTTAAGAAAAAACTAATTATAAGTAATAATGGTAAATTTATAGGTCATTATTTTAAGATTTCGGGTCATTTTTTCACTATTTTAGGTCATAAATGCATTTTTTATTTTGCATTTTTTCACTATTTTATGGTCATTAAATGGTCATTTATGGTCATTAAATGCCTTGCCCTAGTAATTACATATAAACCCTAGCCCTGTTCATAACCAATACTATATTCGTGTAGGTCTTTAGGGAACCTATACAATCCATTCACTTTAGCCCCATTCCTACACAATTACTTGTTTCATATTACGCTCCTAATATCAGTAAATTATGAATAAAATACATACCGGTAATAATTATATTATACCGAATACCTAGTAAGAAGCAATGATATTCAGGTCTGAAGTGCTGATTGCGTTGTTGTTGTTATTATTATTATTATTATTATTATTATAGAGGTCCGTCGATGGCCAGGGAAATTTTGACCTATTTCCATACATGTTTATTTATTCTCAGGTCAAGGGTATGGCCATTCCATTGTGGCATTCAAATGTTAGAATAGAAATCATTTGAATTGACTGGCCAAGGGATTTGTTCCGTTGAGCTCCCAAATGCGAGTCCGTGACTCTACCGTCTCGGATTTATGTTTACAGTTTCCAAAATAAAAAAGTGTCAGTAAATGTGTGAACAACATAATTCAACGAAAACGGAACATCGTATTGAGACTAAAATAAAACTCAAGATAGTTCTTCCGGGAATGTGTGTGAGTCTCGTAATATTGTATCAAGAAATAAAGTAGCCTATGTCCCGAAATTCGGTAGGTTTACCCTATGAGAAAAAATATTTTAATACCCAGCACTGATATTTCTGCTTTAAACATTTTTATTCAAATTATGTGAACGTTTATAAGTAACTAGCTTACCCATCAATGCTTCGCATTGTTAGATTTATGTATACCCATATATAGGTTAAGTGAACACAATTTAAAGTTGATTTGATGTACTTCTATAAATCATCAGCCGTCCAGCCAACGCGGTGGACGTATTTATATTCCACATACTCCTTCACCCGTAGTTTACTCTGATTATGTCTTAAAAAAATTAATCGTTCTGTTTCAATTTTGGAAAACATACAGCAAAAAGCTGGGCATAGGGGATGCATTCGCTCCTCTCACGCAGTGGACTCTGGTTCGAATCCTGGTCGGGACAAGTTACCTAGGTAGTGTTTTTTCCGGAATTTTTCCTCACCTGTGACACAAACGTCTGCTAACTTTAGGCCCTAGTGGTTCCCATATATCATCTGGCCGCCATTATCATCCTCATCCCATCCTCACCTTGCTCAGAGTGAGTGTGTGAATGGTGTCTCTCGTCCTATGCGTTTGAGTTGTATCGGAGGTGGCCCAGGCATTAGACTGATCACTCATCCGGGAGGTCCTCCATGTCCTTGTCTGGTCAAGAAAGTATGTATGTGATCCATAGATAATCCCTCTCCCGACAGGTTGTGGCCCTGTAAGGCCCGGACAACTTGGGTCGCTTAAATTACCCCAAAAGAGAGAAGTAAAAACTAAGGTAAAGATAGATAGATAATATGGTAAATAGAAATTAATCAGGAAATTATATCTATTGATATTGTATGAACTATCTTTCGCAATTCAGTCCTAGGCTAACTATAAGAAAAGAGTTCAACTCTTCAGAATAGGACCCAGGACCTCCTAAATTTACTTTGTGTCACAAAATAGTTGATAATCATTTATAGGAATTCTATTGATAGCCTTTCTCATAATTTTATATCTATTAGGTCTACATTAAATCACAGTGCCATGCAAAGCCACCTGTGTAGTTTTAAAAAATTATGTTGTCATGGGGATTGTGCACATGCAGTATGAATTCCTTTTGGTGAATTTCATAACTTTACAACCCTATTTTGGCTCTTAGAGGCCCTTAGAGGCCAAAGATTTTGAAATCCTTTCTTAGTGCGCATCCAGAGTCTAGGAGCAATATGTGTACCAAGTTTCAAATTCCTAGGCTGTATAGTTTTTGAGAAACTGTGATCAGTCAGTGTGTCAGTGGGTTTTGGCTTTTATATATAGAGATTAGTCATCTTGCCTATAACTCTGGAAAACTTAAGGTTCTGCTGAAATAAGTCATTTTCCTTAGACAGAAGAAGGGCTTTTCCAAATTAAGGACAAAAAAGGAAAAGCAAAGTGATTGTCCCGAACGTTCCTTCTTCTTCCGGAAAATCCTATATAGGCCTACTTTTCGTTGTTTAGAATTTTTATACAACAAATAACCATCGGCGTTAAAAGAATAATTTGCCTTTCGTACTTAAAATTTCGGTAGTAATTTAATTTGATGAGGGAACACACGAGCTAAAAGGAAACTAAATATATAATCTATAAAGAATAATTATTTTATGGTTACCCACTAATCTGGCTGAATAAAAAATATATATATAGGCCTATATATTTAAATTTTAGTGGGAAATGTGAATCTGGAGAAGAAAAAGTAGATAAATGGGAAATACTGATTGCGAGAAATTAATTATGAAAACGTTTTGGAAATTCAGTACTATTGGGAATTCAATATTTGGGAGAAATGACATTGGGTATTAAATATTGGCAATAATTAGCATAGCATTAATTTTGGACCGCGCTTCTATAACTCAATTATCAGAAAAAATCCTGATCTCTCAGCATACTCCACTGTTAAATTTAATAGATATGTAAAGAATTTTTTGTAATTTTTTAGCTTTTAAGTAATTTTTGTTTCACTCCTTTTATGTATTTATGTTTTTATGTTTAATGTTTTTGTTTTACTTTCTTTTTTAGTTAAGCACATTATACACTCTATTTCTTTGTCTCTCCTCTTTCTTCACTTTGATATTTTTGAAACGGCACCCGAGCACGAGCAGTCTTGCTCATTCGGGTGTATTACTAAATGTAATACCTCTTGTAATATCTCTTGTAATAAATAAATAAATAAAATAAAATAAAATAAAATAAATTACATACGCATAATAATAATAAAAGTAAGCATATTTTGCTTTATCAAGATTGGGGACCAAGATACACCTTAACAATAAAATGGTAGCATTATTTGGTAGCTATCAAATAGCGTAGTAGGCCTACACACTTCCTATCTTATACTTTTTAGCATTTTCAACGTAGGCTATTTTAATAACATTCACCAAGATGAATCAGTTGAGTTTTATATTGTACATTTTAGTGTAGGTTTATATAAGGCAAATATCCATAACTGTGTTTGATTTTAACAGTGCGGGTGAATTAATAGTACCCTGAGTGGCATTATCCACATTGACCTAGCTGGTGTATGATCTGAGACCACAATCTACGCTGCATCCAAACAGACAATATTAGCCTATCGTACGGTAAGCAGTAGGTTAATAATCTTGTGTTATACCACAGATTATATTCCAGAAACGTTTACCGCTTCCAGCTAATTACAGCATGCAATTGGTTTCATAAAGAATCAGCATACGACCTTGACCTCTCATGTAATTGGACTTTGTTCTATGAAGGAGTTTCTAATCTTTTTCGTTATAACGATTCACAAACAAACTTCTTGCACAATGTAGCCTTCTTAGTAAGATTCCACAGTGTAACTATAAATCAAACGTCCATTCTGGTGTGGGGATAGTATGTTGCAAAACAAATGTGGTAAAGGTATCATTGGAGAATCATGAAAGTGTTTGAAAACACGAGTGGAAGACGAGTCTACTTAAATTTCCGAGATCCACCAACGCAGTTAACGAATGAGTAAAGCCTACTATGTTTCTACAATAGGGGAAAATGCGTTCAAATACTTATCCACGAACACCTGTTCCAGATGGTGAGTAGTTATACTCATACCTACTTCAAAAAGTCAATGGCTATCTTAATGTTGATGGCAATAGATTCATCGATTACTTTACGTAGTCTCAAGTAGTTGCGTGGTAGTTAACTGCTGTGAATTAAATTTTAATGCAGTGTTAATAAATAAAATTAAAGTCAAGACACAGGAAGATTGATATTGTAAACTTTAACTAGCATATGTTTACATTCAATTTCTGCAGTAACAGACATATCATAAGTTACATGCTTGGATAAAATGACGCGTTTGCGTGATAAGTAGGCCTAGTTCGGTAAGCAAGGTTACCGGCTCTGAGTGCAAGAAATTCGAGTTTCCCTGTGATAGCATGAACAGGAAATGTATGGAAAAACACTATCGTAGAAAATGATATTACTTATTCGTTTTTCAATAGGTCTATGTGAAAGAAAAAAAAATCATAGAATTAATGTACAATAAGTAATTATTAGGTCGCTGAAATTAATGTTTAAGAAAAATATATTAATGCTTAGAGTAAGCCTACATGGATTGTCAGGATCACAGGTTTCTATCCTTTTATATCACTAACATTTCATTTAAAGTTAAGCTTCAAAATGTTTGGAGTGGAATAATGGATATTTGGAAATGTGTATTACCATAGATACTTTTCCAAATCAGTAATCCACTCACAACTCAGAAATCATGTTTCATTTACTCCATTCGATGTTAATTGGGTGAGAGTGTGGGAATTAATACATGAGTAATATGATAGCCTCAAGCTTCAGAGGGGTGGGGCTGAATAATCAAAATAAGCAATCCAAGCAGTGGGTGTTTGAGTATGTGTAATGTGTGTGTTAATATGTTCTGCATTGTAAAGGATAGGATTGGTGTTTTTTGTGAGAATGTTTAAAATACAATGTAATGTAAACAGTAATTCATCAAATACGCTAAACGTACCTACACGTAACATCCTCTCACCTATAGGGGTTACTGGTCTCAGTTTTTCAACCTCCTAATCAAGCAGGCATGGACAGATACTTGAATCCCAAAATATCCTCCTGATCCCTGGGGTCGATAACTGCAAACCTAATTTAGCTTCAAAGAGAATAACGTTGGATAGCTTTAATCATTTCTTTTTTGATGTCAACTTAGTTAGAGAAATATTCCTACTAGTAACCAAGATTATTCATCATATCTTATTCAGTATACTAAGCCAAATATAAGTTTCTTATTTCAAGAGGTAAGCATTGAAATATATATAAGTGTATATTTAAAAAGTTCCTCCTTATACCACAAACTTAATACTGCAGATAGTGTTATCTTGATACACGGTTGCCAGTAATATTGTTTTCATTCATTGCCGAACTAATATTTATAGGAATATACAATGTCTTACATCAAGTGAATTTATATTTTGAAATTCCTGGTTTGTATTTATGTAGATGTAGTTGAAGGTCAAAAATATATCTACATAAACTCCTCAGGACTGAAGACAAATGCGCATCTTCTCTGAGGATATTACAGCCAGATGTTATCTGATACACGGCTACTAAATTGTTATCAACATTCACCATCAAGTCAATTGCTAATTTTTAGAGACATCTAGAACATATACGAGGGGTATTCCGAAAGTAAGTTTCGTCAGTTTGTCACACGGACACTTTATTGACCCAAAAGCAATACAGCATGGCAGCATGACCTATACACCGTGCACTATTTTTCGACATAGTCGCCAGCGACATTGAGACATTTGTCGTAGCGTGCGATCAGTTTGAAGAACCCACTGTGGTTAAACTCGGTGCCTTGCGATGCAAGGAATTGGCGCACAGCCTGCTCCACCTCAGCTTCCTGACATTACTAAAGGTTCCATACAGACCATTTTGAGTGACAAATTGATGTTCCATAAGGTTTGTGCGAGATGGGTTCGTGGAGGCCGCACTTTGCGGGGACGGAAATCGGGAGATCAATTTCAAACAGCTCTATCTCGGACAATAAAAGGTTCAGCGGCTGCAGCAATGGCTCGTTTGAAAGAGGGGAGATAGCGGTACATGGCAGTGGCGCCAAATCTCTCGTGCCATCGTGAGCGGTACACTAATACCCGCGGGCACGCCAGTCTGCTGCGACTCGCTCTTCTACGGCGCAGTGCGCCTGCGTCATGCCTCCTCCGCTGACGCCACTTCCGTCGTGGAACCAGCCACGGGTGGGGATTCGTCTGGCGTTTGTTTGGTTCCCCTGGTGAACACGCCGCTCCTGCCATACATTGACGAAACTTACTTTCGGAATACCCTCGTAATACAAAATAGACACTGTTGTCATTTACTTTATGATACCACAATTTTAATTCCAATATCGACATAGGCTACAAGGTGAATTTATTAAAACTACAAAGGAATATATTGATATGTGGACCGTAAGTGCAACTAGGTACTATATTATGTACTATTTTGTAAATATATACTTGTTTTTGTAAACAGCTTAATTGTTCTTAAGGTTTTAATAATTTTATATAAACTGTAAAAAATCTGTGACTTAAACATCTTAATTCTATTTATGGTTTTAATAATGTTTGTGTTTATTGAAAAACTGTGACTATATAGATTTTAATTTATAACCCGTGTTAAATTAACACATATTTAGCTATAAGTACAAACCAGGAATTTCACAATAGAAATGCACTTCATGTAAGACATTGTATAGTCCCATAAATATTAGTTTGGCAATAAATGAAAACAATATTATTACCAACCATGTAACAAGATAAAACTATCTGCAGTATTAAATTTGTGGTATAAGGTGGAACATTTTAAATAAACACTTATGGTTTACTACAAACGGACATAAAATTTATAAATCATATATACATAAGAAAATAATTTTGTTAAGTAACAGCAAATGTGTAGATATTCATGGGATTAACTCATTCAGCTTGAAACTAACAGCATATGTGAAATCTTGATTCACATAATCAACGAGTGTCTTGTTAAAAACAGTATGTTTCCCATAGAGCTAAAAATATTAAGGGTATCCCCATACATAAGAAAGGAGATTCAATTCTGGAAAATAATTATAGGCCCATTTCATTTGTGCCTGTAATCTCAAAAGTTTTTTGAATCTTGACTACCTGTACATGAACAAATATCCAATTACTTTGAAAAGTTCAGTATATTTACAAATAAACATCATGGTTTCAGGGTGAACAGGAGTAGTTATAAAGCTGTTGTAAAGTTAGTGCGCTGTGTTATAATAGCTTGAAGCATAAATTCTTAAGAGAAAAACTCTTTTAGTGTGGATTTAATTTAAATTCTGCTTATCTAATTGTTTCTTATCTAGATAAGAAGACTATTCCCGTCAATATACAGATCACACCCGAACACTACCTTATTGGTTCAATATCAATAGGGTTCTTCCCATGGACATTATAAATGTGTTTTCCAAGTTTCATGAAAATCTGAAAATGAGTTATGGCGCGTACAGACACACGGACGGACTGACAGACGGACAGACATTTTTCGTCCCCACACACAATCTCATAAAGTACCGTACTGGCACTTAATAATGAATAACACGAATTATTTAAACAAAAAGAATCAATAACACATAAAGTTTAATTTCTTGATATATATGAATTTCATTGTAATTTTTAATTCTAAAATATTGTAGCAAATATTTAAGTACCATCTATGCCCTTTTATTGCTTTTGATTCTCTATCCCTTTTGTCCTTACTATAAGTAAGAATTTGTCTACACTATTTACAAAAGTCGTATTAATGGAACACGCCAAATTCTTTAAGTTTCAAGATCATATCTATTACAAACTGAAGTTTAATTAATTTAAATGTTTAATAACAGGGTATCTAATCCTAGTTTAAATTTAAAAGATTTTCTTAACATAACTTAGGTTATTATTAATTTATTCACTTTTAACATTTTTTGTCTACTAAGCTTCTCGCCAGTAATTTATTTCTCTACATTCTAATGCAATGTGCAAAGCATCTTTATTATTATTATTATTATTATTATTATTATTATTATTATTATTATTATTATTATTATCATCGTCATCATCATCTTCAATACTATTTATTACTATTATTATCTTCTGTTATTTATTATAAATAAATACTGTAGTAAAAATTTACCAAATGAATACAGGCCTAAATTCAAGTGCTATGTATGAATTATGCATTCAGACCTGTTGTTGGTGTGTGCTTTTAAGATATGTTAACTTCCTTAATTTGGCTTTAAATTTTATTCATGTTAATAAAATGTTCTTGTGGTTAACTTTAATGAATCACTTCAGTAGAATAACAAGTCGTTTTCACGTATGATTCAAATAGCAGTGATCCTGTTTGATTGCTTTTATGGTTATTTATCGACGAGAGTATACTGCAACTTAGGTCTATGACCGTCAGTAATGTGCCGGAATTTTGTCACATAGGAGTTCTTGCACATGCCTTTAAATATATAGACATGGTCTGTCACATTTATGCGCACATTGCCTCTGACCTGAGCCGAGGTCGAACCCGCGAGCTTAACTAGAAAGCTACCGAAAAACTGGCTGCACTACCCAAGCCGGCATAGATTGGCAGTATGTTAAGGTAAAGCTGCGTCTCCATTGATATTCATTTAACACCAACATGTTGCGGTTAACATATGTTAAATGTTTATCATCAACTTGCTGATGAATACAAGTCAAGTGGTTTGCCAATTAACAACTGTCTCCACTACAATGTTATAGGTTAACATGTGTTGGCGCGGTTACGAACAGAAATGAATAACATTCAAAAAGAAAACTCCTCTGAAGAGGGTAGCCAACATTACAAAATGGGAGTAGTTTTATATACTCGTTATTATCTTCTTGTTAACTGTCTATGACTTTCTTAAATACTAATTTTGTACTGATGTCTTGATCTTTTCATGATATCTATCACATTTTTCAACAATGGAGTATGCCATAAAAATAATTTTAAAAGTAGATGCAATACTATTGAGGACACTGATATACTAAATACTCACATAACAAAAATGTATGCCGGAAATATTGAGGAAGCTGTCGACTGCTTTTTGTTCACCCGGAAATTCCCGAAACAAAGCCGATATTGACCGAATAGTCAATTGACTTGACATGTTGTCCATTTTCTCTGGAAAACACATTAACATCTGGAAATGTTAAGTGCAACAAGCTGGGTTTGCATGTCTAGTCAATTGGAACCCGAAATTGCAATATACATGTCAATATCAACTTGTTAATATTGACATGTTGGTGTTAAATGTATATCAATGGAGACACAGCTTAACATGCAACAAGTAACATGGAGATAAACGCACTCATTCCTAGAGGTTTGTATTAATTTATTAAGTGCCAGTATGGTACTTTATGAGATTGTGTGGGGGACGGGAAATCTCTGTCCGTCTATCCGTCTGTCTGTCTGTACGCGCGATAACTCAAATAGGCTTTAACAGATTTTAATGAAACTTGGTATACGCATTTATAATGTCCATGGAAAGAAGCCTATTGATATTGGAATAAATCTATTGACCGCTAACGGAGTAAAACCCAATTTAGTGTACATTTTAAAGACGCGATAACTGAAATACACTTTATCGGATTTTTATGAAACTTGGTATACGAATTTATAATGTCCATGGAAATATGTATATTGATATTGGACCAAATCGGTTATCCGGTATCGGAAAAATACCCAATTTAGTGGCTTTTATGGTAATATATCAGAAAAGCGCGATAACTCACAAACGCTTTATCGGATTTTCATGAAACTCGGTATACCCATTTATAATGTCCATGGCAAGAAGACGGCATATTTTGGACCAAATCGATTGATCGCTACCAGAGTAACAACTAATTAGAATTCACACTTTTTAAATCATGCCTGTGCTACAATGCCATATTTCTGATCAATGAGGAATTTGATGATGATTACATAGCAAAAACCCTCAAATTCTTCAACGAAATTAATATGGACCCCCACTGAAAAATATTATAATCAAATTAAAAAAGCCATAGAAACAAATGATCTTGTTTTAAATGACAGTGAAAGAAAATCTTGTTTTACCATGCATCCAAAACCTCCTAACTTAAAAGCCCAAATAAAACTACACAAAGAAGGTGAACCAATCAGACCAATAGTTAATTTCATAAATGCTCCTTCATATAAAATATCAAAGAAACTAGCAAAACTATTACAACATAAACTAGAACTAAAGAATACCTACACACTGAAGAATTCAATTGATCTAGTAAATAAAATAAAAAAACATAAAAATTTACAACGATGAAACAATGATTTCTTTAGACATCAAAAATCTATGTACAAAGTCCCTATCCAGGAAACACTCAAAATTGTACACAAACGTTTAATTAATAATGGAGATAGTACACAATATGCAGACCAAGTAACAAATTTCCTTAATACAATTTTGAATCAAAATTATTTCGAGTTTAATGGAAAACTATATGAAAAACCAAATGGACCAGCTATGGGCTCCCCCCTATCCAGTTTTCTATCTGAAACCTTTTTACAAGAAATTTAAGAAACACTTATACATAATATAATCCAAAATAACGTAACTTTCTATGGAAGATTTGTAGACAATCTGATTCTAGTCTGTAAAACCCAAAACGTCAATCATATCTTACACCAATTTAATAATATGCATAGCAACCTACATTTTACTCTTGAAACAGCCAAAAATAAAGAGCTACACTATCTTGATGTTAGCATAAAATTCACAAACAAATATCTAAATTTCAGTATCTATAGGAAACCAACATTCACAGACAATATTATTAACAATAAATCTAACCACCCCCAAAGTCAAAAACTAGCTGCTATAAGAAATTTAGTCCATAGACTACTAAATATTCCCATGAATAAAAAAGACTATAATAAAGAACTACAAACCATAATTCAAATAGCAATTAATAATGGCTACAAAAAAACCGTAATCAATATTTTAAATAAAAATAAACAACAAATTCTAAGGAACAAAAATCCAATTTCATATTTAGAACCTGACACACAAGAGAAAGATATTTCTAAAAAATACATTACATTTAATTACACAGACCACAAAATACATAAAATTATCAAACCGTTAAAATCCGATAAATTTCAAATCGCATTTAGAGCGAATCAAAACACCCAAAAGTTATTACGTAATAAATTCAATAATAACAAAGATCCTCTTGAACAATGTGGAGTCTATACATTAAAATGTTTTGATTGCAACTTAGTATATATAGGACAAACTGGTCGAACGTTCAAAAAAAGATTTGCAGGACACGTAAGTGACTTTAAATATAATAGAGATAAATCCGCCTATGCTAAACATTTAATGTCTAATAACCACTCCTTAAACACAATAAATTCTTCCTTAGAAATATTACATCTACAAAATAAAAGCCAAAAACTAAACACACTAGAAACATATGAGATTTATAAACACAAACATAACCTGATAAACGAAAACACAGTTAACCATAATGAACTTTTCGAAACCTGCCTACAAATGATTTCATCCACACACTCTAGTACACTCGCCAGTAGCTAAGCAGCATACTCAGTGAGCACATCTCAACAGTTCAACAAAACGTAAGTAATAATAAAAGTTTAATAATACTTAAAAATAGCAAATTACTAATAAACCTTAGATAAAATTAATACAGCAATAACATCACCTTTACATTAACAGTACCTAGAATACTTAATACTTCTTCTACACTATTCCTTCAAATGAAATATACATATATACTAAGTTTTTAAAAATAACTTATTAATATACTCTTTCCCAATTTCTAGTGTTGGCTATTGACTGATGATGGCATAACGGTTGCCGAAATGCATATCAAGAATACAGACTTCCTAAAGAATCAACATAGGCTATATTGAGCTGAGAACGAAGAAACTAGTTATAAACACAACAATTCAAGTCAACGTAAGCTTATGCTGCCTACGCCTATTACGTATTATAAAAGATATATTTTGGACGTTTGTTAGCCATCTTAATTACATGTTTTAATCTAGTAACAGGAAATATACTACCATATAATCACTTCAATAGTGAGAAGTGATATCAAAAAACAAAAACAATTTTATTGTCTAATCATTTAATGGAGTTCCTAATGAATCCATTAATACAATTATTGTAAGTGAAAATTACCAAAAAGATATAAGTATCAAAAAATATTAAAGATACTAATATTTTAAACGAATATTAACCTTCTATGAAAATACATCACAACTTGTATATATAAAACTAAGTAAATGACTATACTCATAACTAAGGAGACTTGCTTTCACAATTAAAGTAATAACTAATTTTATATCTAGTAATTATTTGTTTAGCAACTACCTTTTGACAAATTATAATTAATTGTGATTAAGTGTATATGATTGTATGTATTAGCAACTACCTTTTGACAAATTATAATTAATTGTGATTAAGTGTATATGATTGTAATTTTTAAAGAAATTTTAATACATGACTTATTGATATAAATATTTAATATATTTTATCAATGTAATAAGCTTCTTATGACGAATTAATACTCAACTAATGAGATTGTGATTTTAAAGAATGTACATATAACGTTACCATATAACAGGGACAGTTTTGAAGCAAGATAGAAAACTGTGTGTATTATGATATGATATAATTTGTTCTTGCAAATATATTGTATAACAAGTCAGTTATAAACTGTATCATATGATATTGGCAGAAAAATAAATAATTTATAAACAGTTAAAAACTGTATCATTATATGGTATTGGCAGTAAAATAAATAATCTATAAACATTCTACGTATTCAGCTCAAGTATCCGTTAGATTCTTACTATATTACTAGTACGTAAGGCTGAAAAACTTGAATTCTCTAACTTAAACAGTATACTTTTCTGTGGAAGTTCAGTGGTCTGTAAATTTTACCAGTCGTAGGCCTATATAAATTTTACCGGAAGGAAGATACGTCATAGTAGGCAGTGCTAAACGCTTGGGAGAAGGATATAAAGAATATTGAGTAAGAATAGAATACATAATGTAAATAAGTGGGCGTTAACGATTCCGTTTTTTTCTAAATATTAACAATAATTATAATTTGAGGTTCGAATTTTCTCAGATATCTTCCTTGCTCGTAAATTTGTCATAAATTCCGAACCCCTCCTAAAATCGGGATATTATTTTCAATAATAATTTGTTTTATGTGTGGACAAAGGGTATTGGTTTTTTGCATAAATTGATTAATTATTAATGTTTTTGGTTATTTAAAAAAATGAAGTAAGAATTTTTTTAATGCTTAATGCTATTTTGGTCACATGAGCACTATTCCCACATAAAATGATAAGACTTTTTCAAACATGACGGTCTCGTTTCACTTCGCCCCCTGAGGACCGGAATGATTTTGAGGATGGCTTTACGATGTTTCTTCTCTTATTGAGGGTAGCTTATTGTTCGCTAATCCCAGAATCAATGTAGTTAGAGAATACACATTCTTCAGATGTAGCGCCTACTGCCATTTTTATTTCCTGGTCAGGAAAAAAACAAATTATTATTACAGTATAGCATAGAGCAGGCAGCTATTCAACATGATATTCGACACTGGACTTAGAGACAAACCTGACAGTGTTGTTTCTAAACCCTGTAATGAAGTTCGCCTATTGCCACTAATCCCTACGGTTAAGTAACATGGGGGAATTAATGTTATCTGAGTAGTTCCAAGAACTGAGGGTTTCATGTTTTGGGAATTACTATCACTTATTTCATGCACTCATACATGCATGCATACACATACAAACTTGCATACCGGTAAATGCATACTTGCTTACAAACATATGTATGTATGCATACGTATGCTCGTATATGTGCATACATGGCCGTCCGGAAGGGGGAGGCAGGGTAGGACCGTTGCCCCCCTCTGGAAATTTTATTTACACATAAATCTATAAACTAAATCATTATAAGCAATTGATATGAAGTTAGGCTTAAGTACCCACTTAATACAGTTGGAGTTGTTTGGACAAAAACGAATTTTCACAGCTGACTGTCTTAGATAGGCCTATGAGTACGTAAGAATAATCACTTCCACCGTACTTGAATTTTTCCAGCCAAACATTTGATTGCAATGAAGGTAAGGCACTGAAGTATTGCATTTTATATGATTAGAACGTGTGGAATTGTAGGGGGTAAGAAAAGTAATGTGAGTGTACTACAGCATATTTTATCTTTGTATTCATAGCCATAGGTGCAGCTGCAGTAAATTGAGGATGTGGATGATGAAGATGACGCTGATGATAATAACAATAGTAATAATAACAATAATAGCAACAATGAAAATGATAGTGATAGTAATAATAATAATAATGAAAATAGTAATAGTAACTTAATAATAATAATAATAATAATAATAATAATCATAATAATAATAAAGTGGTTTGTAGGAGTAGCAGCATAGTGATGGTGGTGCTGACAACAATTTCTTCATTTCCCCCCCCCTTGACAAAATTTCTGCGGACGCCCATGCGTACATAAAATAGTTTTAACATCATCCACACATACAGTGCAGTTAGAATTATAATTATAATTAACCCATATTATTCCTGAAAGGCAAGGGCCTCTTGACTAGCAATGTGGCTGTTCTGGCGATTCCGCCTAGCCGTTGAAGGAAAGACCCTCATTCCTCTCTTGCTGCTTCTATCATTAGTCTCCATTCACGTCGGTCTTTAGCCTTTGTAGTCCAGTTGGTCCCAGAGTGAAGTTTTAGGTACGGTTTCGAAACTATTTTACGAACTGGGCATGCTTCATAATATGACTATGAGATTGACTGTAGTTTGAATTCCAGATCCAGCCTATGTTTAGATCAAGAGTATTTCACCGTTTATGAAGAATACATAAGCTACAGGTTTCCATTATGCTAGACTTCGTACAATATAGATCCTCTACCTGTTGCGATAGGATATTTGAGGCCAGTCCGATCAGATATTGTTCTCTATTATTGTACATTGCTTACAGGGCATGTCAGAAATACCAAACAAGCCTCTTGGATATTGGTAAATTACTGGAGTGCTTCTGATTATCATATCCAGCCGCTACTATGCAATGTCCCTTGCGGACAAGACAAACCTCAAGATTTTATCACCATAATAACCAACTAGGTTAGTTCCCCAGTGTTTTCCTTTGTATCGAGTCTATTCTAGTGCCATTATCATAAAGCAGGTACATTGAAATTCATGATACACATTTGTTAATATGTTAGTATGTTCTTTGTGGATCAATATCCTCAGTTCATTAGTGTTTCAACTTTAAATTAAATTTAGGCCTATAATAACACAGCAGTGAAATGCAATGTAATCTTGTATAACTTGAAAGTTTTCTGAACTGACCAGTCAAACAATCACATTTGAACCGAGTGAGGTGGCCGAGATGGTAGCGTCTTGTACTCGCATTTGGAAGGTCCCGGTTCAAACCCCGTGGCCCGCCAGTTTGACTGTTTTTGTTTTACCCAGTCGTAAAGGCAAATGCCGAACTCGATATTTACTTACCATGATTCAACGCCGCTATTTCACCCTGGATCATAATCATTACAATTGAATATCAGTTGAAATTAAAACTGCCATGACACACCAATAATAGATGGGTATGCACGTCAGTAATTACATGGCCTACAGGTATATACAAAGAATATGACGTGATATGACCTCGATGTTCAAACTAATATAAAAAAGCTGAATTTAAAAATACTGTGTATGTAATTTAGGAAAATCAGAATATTATACAGCTGTTCTATTTCTTATTATTTTATATATTTTTAAATATGGTACATCCTGTCAGAAAACTATAAATAGGTCTGATATTTGTACAATATAATAATTTAAGAATATATTAAAAATACTTCTTTCAATGAAAGTGCCATATTATGTCCACCATTGTTGCTATCTCTCTTCCATTCATACGCTTTTATTTTCATTGTTACAACATTCATCCCTTGTAAAGAGTTCAAAATATTGCAGTTCTACTAAATTTCTTTACTTATCGACTCCTAAGTGACATATATTTATTAAATTTAAATGTTACAAAATGTGACAAATGTTACAAAATCAGTACCTTAATCTTTAAGCATGTAGGGGAGGAGAGAAGGTAAACTAGAAATCCGAAAACCAAGATGGACAACCCATAATTCAATGTACACTGTGCTACATTATTCTGTTTTATTATTATGCCACAACCCACAGATCATTGCAGATCCCGAAATGATTGCCAAGTGTAATAGTGTATGTTTCACGAGAAATGCACATTATGTGATTTTGGACAACATATAAAAGTAGTGAATTTGCGATTTTAGTGTCTTATTATAAAATGAACTTTGCTCGTGCTCGTGAGAATGAGAAAGAAGAACCTACTGCTGCGTATTCTTAGAATGCCTAAAATTACAATGTTTGAACTTTCGGTTGAGGGTTTTGATATTTCAATTTTTAAGAATAATAGCCCATTGTCATTTTTGGTGAATATGACTGAGAAATTATTCATTTCTTCTTTGTGCATCCTGTATTTTTTTTATATATATTTCTAAGTATCTCACGAGTGAAACTTATTCATTAAACTGTACATATTACTAACAGTCTTTAAAGAAATATTTTTTCTTAAACGTAAGTTGGAAATATTTACGCTAATAGAATAGGCTATATAAGGGTTTTCACTTGTTTTGTACTTACATGGCAAACAATGGATGAAGTCTTTTCTGAACCGAAAATCAAATGGAAAACTCTTGTTTCCTAGCAACCCTTCATTCTTAGTGAAAATATAATTTTATATAAATGATCTAAATCTTCCTGTTCAATCTAACATACGCATTCTCACATTTATAAGTGTAATGATAATTTTGTAAGTGTTAATGCTGTAAGAAAGACCCGCCACTGAAAATCATTGTACTTTCACGTCGGATTAACAGCACAAAGCATTCACATGCGCTTTTCTTTCACAAGTGCAGAATTATCACCGCTGATATAGTATATCTTTTATCTCTGCCTGGAGATAGAAAAGAAACATTCTCTTAGCTGTGAGAAACGCCACAAACCTGCGCCAGGGGATAGCTTGAAAATAACAAAACCCTTTTCCTTTTAACTACGGTATCTTTATAAGCCGGTACTAACTCTCTTATTTCTACTCTACAGTTTTTAATATGCGTCCTCGGACATGGAGGGTTATAACCTCACTTTTATGTATTTCGCGGTTCCTTCCCTTTATAACCCTAGTATTTTACTGCCTGTTTTAAAACTCTGATCCTTGGTTTCTTTCTCTACATTTGAATTTAAGTAATATGAAACATATTTCATTTTCACAGTTGGAAAGTTTATGAAATTTGTTTGTTTTCTGTTATGTGAGAAAACATATTTTGTCGAAATTCTCACCTTGAATTACAGAATCCTCATAACTTCTCGTTCTGTCATTCTAATTTTACATAAGACTTGAAGATTTTGATTAGTAATATTAGTTTCGCGGGCTAAAAGCAGAAAGTTTGACGATTTAGAGCGCTGGACTCGGCTTATAGACTGCAAAATTGTAATCATTTATAATTGCTCTTTTGTTTTCGTTTTTCCTTCCATTTAGTCACTAGTCTTTATTAATGTTTTCACTGCTGCTGACGTACAAATTCGTTACCTCAAAAACTTGTAGGTAGAGATTATAATTAAATATAAGATTAATATAATAATGATTTATATAAAGTATGGGGATTTTTGTATGCATGTCATGATTACCATGTAAACAAACTATTTCACTGAAAATTGTATCACTAATTTTAAACTTGAAACCCGCCATGGTTTCACTTGATGATTGCTTATGTCAACCTAATAAATTTAGCTCTGAAAGGGGGTATTTATAATTATTCTCATTCGCAAGGACGTCTTCCCGCTGTTTACAGGCATTCTCGAGGATCCAAAATAAATTTTATTTATATAAGTAAGTTAAATTACATCTGCAATGTAAAAACAGAATAGCTCATAATGATTTTTAAAAAAGATGTAGTATCATTAAGGATTGACACAAAAGGTGAAGTTAATACATTATTTGAAGTGTTTTTAGAACACCAAGATATAATTTGTGGAACTCTGTTACAAGAATGTTCAAATCCTGTAGTGAAATAATCATATTTTATTTATATGTAGATTCAGACTAGTTATTGACAGTTTCTATGCGACTGAGAATTAGACCTTCCTTTCATTTTCTATTGAACTTTATATTTCAGTGAATCAAAATAGAACAAATGGCTGTGTAATGCTCAACTTTTTAAATTTAAGCAGATACTTTTCAATAGGCAATCTTATGGACATGTATAAAATTATATATTTAAAAATTTGCTTACAAAGTAAGGTGGATAATCCATGCGCACAGAATGACCGTCTCTTCACGTAGCTATGGGTGCGCGTTGGATCTCTTCAAAATTCGTACTTGGAGAGCTAGGAGATTTCCGTTAAACGACCTTCTCTCATTCTGGCAATTCGGGTGCGGGGCCTTCTGTCTTTGGATTGGCTCGGCTCGGCCACTGAGCAATCGGGCCGTCGGGATTTGGAGAAAATAATTTATCTATAATTATTTTTCACGATTACTTTTTTCCCTATTTCTTATTTTTATTTTTTAATACTTCCGCTTTCGGAGAGACCTGGCACGCGTGTCGGCTGCTGGGCTAGGTGGACGTGCGGCCGATCGCTGACTGGCCCAGATAAAAAAAAGAGACATCAAATCCTACTAGTTTAAACAAGACCACTCCACCTTTCAGGACTCTATAACCCATTCGCTCACCGCGAACAAGAGTTCGTCTTTCCTGTCTTTCATATTATCTCCATTTGTTAGCTTCCCTCTTCGCCTATTATGGAAGTAGAAGAACCGCAGGAATAGGTATTCCACCTAATGGGCTAAGCGGCGCACGAGGAAACAGGTCCGGTGACCGGATTCTCGAGCCCCTGTGCAACTGAGGTGTGCGACCCTATTACTCCCCCACGCTCTCACCTTAATTCTGGTATTTTATGAACGAGACTTACATTATTATCATAGGCAATGACTTGGAAATCGCCGATAAATTCACGAGTGGCATTTAAAATGACTTTTTGACGAAAAATACATGGTAAATAATTAAAAATACATAAAGAATTTTAATTATTTGAGTAGCATTTTAGATTGAGACAATACTGTATTATATAAAGGCAATCATGGATTATAATATTTGTGTAAACCCAATTCATCGTTGCTTGTTCCATTCCAGTAGTAAATAAACATCCATTTATTCAGGTATTGTTTGCTGAATTAATGAAGATATCTTGCGTAAAACATAATTACAGTATATTATTGTTATTCGTACCTAGATACTTCCTAGAGTTGCATAGTGGTAAGAACTGTTTATTGATAGACATTACGCACTTAGGGATGCTCAGCTGCCTGGACTAGTCTGTTATCGAAAAGGAGGGGAATGCTAGCTTGTCTCTCTGAATTCAACTCACACCTCTGAATGTCATTCCACCAATGTTAACAGAAAGGGATTACAATAAGCAATAACTGTGGATGAACTATGGAATACATTTCCCGTAAAATATTATAATGCTTATTCCTGAACAGATGTAAGCGTAATATTTACTTTATTTCCAGAATAGATCTTAACGTATCGAGACAATGGTGATATATTCGTAAGTCACTGCCTAGAGATCATAAAAGTGGGCGTGCCTTTATCACTTTTGTAGGAGGTGATACAACAAACTCGATAAAGGTGAGTGAATCAGACCTGTGATTGGCTGATTTCATACTCATTCCTGTATGTTATTGGTCCAAATCAAAAGAAAGAAATATGAGCTAAATAGTTAATCTGCAGAAGAAATGCGCGCCACCTTGCAATATTTACTGACAACTTTTGATGTGCTCTAAAATTTAATTTAATTTTAATCAGTCAGTGGGATGGGGAAACATTCTATAGTTTTAAAAATGTTTTACAGTTATACATTTTATACAGGTAGGCCTATACAGGAATAAAAACGGGAACTGAGTTGGACTTTAATATATTGCAAAAAACCTTGATAATATATGGTTATATATATATAATTATAATATGATATATTATATTATAAAATCATTATGAAACTTTATGAAAATAACACTCTCCAGGCTCTTCATCTTAAAAGTCCTTAATAATAACCAAATCGGGTTCCATCGCCAAGATTCTGAGATCGTTCAACCGGTCTTGGTTCATCGTTGATTGATTGTTAACACTTCAATTCTTTTCATTACACTGAAACTTCTCTCAACTTGACTTACTGATACAGGGATGCAGTAGACAATCTGATTTCTATGTGTGTGTGTGTGTGTTTGTGTGTGTGTTTTTGTGTGTGTGTCTGTGTGTGTGTATGGGAATAAGCAACCCGGTGATTCAGAAGTTGCAAAGGTTGTAATACCGTTTCTACTAACTTGGTCTTATGGATTGATTTTAGGTGTTTGATTTCATTACAGTTTCCAGAGTCCAGGTCTTCTTTGTACGTTTGTCACAAATACAAAAATTGTGTTCAGTTTCATTTTGATCTGCATCAAGATAAGTCCATAGATATTGAAGAAGGTGGTTACTTTTCGGGAAAATTGAAATCCCGAATGGTTCAGGCGTAATGTATCATACATCGTACTACCTCACGTTGCACCCGCCAGACTTCTTTATTTGTGTAAGCTTTTCCTATATTTTTTAAAATAATTTTTTTCGGCCCCCCTAAGTGCCCGGATCCCTGAGCATTTTCCCTTGCCCCCCCCCGTCCCCGGCCCTGCGAGGAAGCGAAAGCCGTGCCTGGCGATAGTGTTGGACACCATCACAGGACTCCTGCGTCGTGTTCCACACACTCTGAAGTGTGTTTGCCTTGCATCAACAAGGCGCCACTTCCTAAGCTCAGGACGCAGGGAGCATTGCTGCTCTGATGTGGCCGCGACTCAATGACTTTGCCTAAACTTGGATAACCAAATTTAAGTAACAAACGGGAGTTGCACGTAACACGTGGCCAATGAGCACCTTCGCCGGCAAGAGGGGAAGGTTGTGCACCCTTGTGGTGTGGCAGCTAGCTCCTTCCGATTTGCTAAGAGGGAAGTTGGTGTCATCACTTAAGCCGGCGCCGAATGTTACCTTTAATTTCCATGATCCCCTTGAGCACGCCCATCTGCGATCAGAGTAATGCTCTTTGTTGCAGCGCATTCCCAACTAACATTAAGTTACAAACTCGTTCTGTATGTCCAACACTCAAAATCCACCCAAAACTCTGACAGGTGGGAATAATCCTGTTGCAGAAACATTGAGTCCAGTAGCGACGATACAAAGAGTCGTTTCTCCAGTGGTGAGGAAACCGAGATAGAAATATCCCGTGGTGTAATAAAATTACCACAACCAAATGAACTTGCTCCAAATGAGGGAGATCGGCGCAATATGACTGACCTGATAATAGAAATGGCAGTCATGATAGCGAGCGACATTAGCATTACATCCCGTAGAAATCCGTTCTACAAAGGATTCGAAAAGATTATACAGCATTGCGAAGGCCATCAGACAGAAAATTATGTGCTTAAAGCAGCGAACTTAAGGAAATGAAAGCACCCATAAAACCTGTGCTGAATGGTAACTAGTGGTACATATGCGATGTGGCTTACTCACCGGCAACATTCCCAAGACATGAACAAAATCGACTACGACTAAGCATACAATTATCATAGGCCGACCAGCAAAATAAAATGACACCGCAGAGGATCCAAAGAAGGACCATTACAAGAAAATCGATCATTGAACCGAAGTTTGGAAGCTGGTAAGCCTTCGCGAAACAAAAAGGAGACAGGTGATCCTCGAGACTATAGCCGAGGATCAAGCAAAGAAAATAATAGAATCAACTGCCCTAATAAACGGGAACCTCAATTTCAAGCTAGGTAGACGATTGCCGGACAGTGATCACTGGGTCTGCGAAGACAGCCCAGCGATCCGGAAGAAACTGTTAACAAAGTGATGGTATATGCAGAGTATAACACCTGCAAAATTCACGGCTATTTGGTCGTAACTAGGTGTTATAAGTGTCAGGGGTTGGTCCAAACTGCTCGCCACTGTAAGCAAGAAAATTACACCTGTCCATACTGCGCATAGCAGTAGAGCACAGCAAAATAGACTCAGATCACCAGGCTTCGAGTCTGAATGCTCCTCAAGGATCGGATCGGTCTCGGTTGGTTGCTGATGAACTTGGGTACCTAACGTACGTTCCAACTTCTATTCACAGAGAGGGAACGTACCGGGCTTTGGTATCACCAATAGTAATAGTCAATCCCGAAGTAGAGACAATAAAGCAAAGACACCTCTGTACATCCCATGTATTATAATATTTTCCAAGAAGGAAAAAAATATTTAGTTTAAACATGTTTCCAGTACGAGGATTTATGAAATCAAAATCACACCTGAAATTTATAACACACAAAATAGAAAGGAGCTTAGCTCCCATCTTTAGAGCCCACACAATTACTATGTGGGAAGTACACTGAAGGCATATCCCAAAGGGTCTAATCACGAATGATTACTTTCACGGTATTCGAGTTAGACTCAAATTGAAACATGTAACGATAGATTACGCTACATAGCAGTTCTTCTCGGGTCATGGATACTTCAAAACAAACCTACATAGGCTCAATCTAGCAGAGGACTACCTTTGCTACTGTGAAGACTGTGAACACGACACAATGTGCCGTGCACTGTATACGTGCGCTAGCTAGAGAGGCAGGACGAAACCTGATCCTGGTAGCAATGGAAGCAGGAGAAAAATGGCCGCCAGAGTTCAAGTTCTGGACGACGAAATCAGCGAGCTAAGCATTTGAAGACTTCGCGACAAACGTAATAGGTGTCAAAAAACAACAGGAAATGACAAGGTCTAGAATAGTCGGATTGACACTAACCGATAGTGACACACCCTAGGAGAATGTTCAGGCTGCTTGGGGAAAACCGAGCACAAAATGGGCAATTGCCCAAAGTGCCCGAGCCGCAATTGGTGAATCCTCACAGTAGCCGCTCAAAGTGAGATTTTCACGGGGTTTCCCTTACTCTACCAGGTGAATACCGGTTCGGAGACACGACCCCCGCTAGACAGATGACTAATCATAAAGAAAATACATACAGTATTTCTAATATGTCTGAAGCGAACAACTAGGCCTATCTTAACACGTACAGTACAAGAAAGGTACCGTAATGAAGCAATAGAACGAATGTGCCAAAAAGTTGTTGGGACCGGTGTATGGCCTATGGTCGAGGTCACCGGCAGGGGGGGGGGGTTGATGCAACAAAGAAAAAGTAATTTAAAATTGTCTTGGTAAGTTATCTCATCACTTTTCCGTGATGGTATAATATGGAAATTGTTCGTGTTCTAATGCCAAGTTTACATTATAACCTTCATGGTGAAAAGCTGGGTGCGATGTATTTTGTTATTATTATAAGTATTCAAAGGTTAAGAAGTAAGACCTTAAGCTACTTATTGGACGAGAGCGTGTGCTGCAAAGGAATACTTAGAAACCGAAATCGAGAGCTTCAAGAGAAAAGCAATGTCTGTATCTTGTCAATCGCTTCTCCTCTTTAAATCTCACTAGGAAACAGACAAAAAGAAGCAAGTGAAATAGCTTTAAAAAACCCAATCTCAATGCGAGTGACAATGGCAAGAGAAAAGTAAGGCATGATAACACCGTGATAGGATGTGGGAGCCGGAGCTGGATATAAACAGGGAGGCTTTAACAACTCCCCTGAGATATCTGCAGAATTGTACATCTTCCTCTGCCCAGACATGCCTTGCAGATCTCAAAAGGGAGATTTATCAGAAATGAGTTTATATCATATAAAAGCATGCTACTCTTCCATCAGAAGGGAATAAATAGCTTTAATCTATGCAATCAACTTCTCACTTTTAGTTATGTACCGTAACTACAAGTGTATTAAAACTAACGTTGTCGCATTATCTATCTATAACGTAGCCTATAAACAGATACATTTTCATGAGGGGGAAAAGACGACTAAAGGTGCTAAATTAAAAAAAAAAAATTAAAAAGTACAAAAGATGCTGTTTCAACAATTTCGACGGTTTATTGCACGCTCATTTAAACTGTATGATTATTTAACTTATGTCCGCCGCCGTGAGGAGTCGTTACTGTATTCATTGTACAAGGTGGTCGGGTTTGATTCCCGAATTCAAGACTGAGTGTTGCGTATTGTGTAAAGGCTCTATCAACCGATATAAAATTAATTTTGGACCTGACAGAAAGCCAATGATTAAAAATAATTAAATACTGAAAATTATTCTTGATTCACAATAATTCCATACCGAAAAGGAACAAGATGGGCCAAAGCCTGTCACATGTTCCTAATTTCCTTCCGGCGGAGGTTCAATCATGACATGAGTTACACTCAACCATTCATCATAATGAGTAAAATTGTTTAACTAATGTTAAAAAAAGTTCGTTATATCGTTGCATATTATTGTGGATCTAAAATTGTTTTAATGTATTGAATTAATTTTAATCATTGACTTTCTGACCTATCCAAATTTCATTTTAGACCGATTGATAGAGCCAACATGATTTCTTCTGGTTACTGTGAAGGCATTCTTTCTTATAGAAGGCTCCTATTTGCTCTGAACTATGTTCGATATTTAACCAACATGCAACAAAAGCGATTTGAACTTCCTGTAATTCACCTTGGTTTTATAGCTGTGTTGCCACTATTAGGCCTAAACTCCGAACCCTCGTATTTTTACAAAGGTCTGGACACTCACTCTCGTACATAACTGGTCATCATAGACTCGTACCCAAAATTCCTTCTTTAATTATCCAGTGACTGCATCGCCCATGTTCTTATCAGCAATTTAAAAAGTACTCGTTATTTTATCTGTGATAATTATGTGTTTTGTCCTTACATTACAATTTAAAAGAATCTGATGTGAAACACAGAACTTTCTCTGCCCAAATAAAAGCTTTGCCTCTTAGTTTAATGTATTACATATACCATTCTCTTCATGCAAATTGGTTGTAGAATTGAAGAGATTGTCATTACCATACCACATCGCATCCAGATGGATACGCAACGCAAATAAAATTTGATTAATGAACTCACGTATCGGTATTGTGTAACCACAATTTATCACATAATTGACAAATGGTTTATCTGTAAATTGAATCTTCGCAACACATTGTGCCGTACTAAAAGGAATCAACGTAAGTCATAAGCAGTGATAGTTTGAAGGTATTCTTATTATATAAATTACTGTGTACAATATAAATTACAAACGTGGAAAGTTTGTGCTTTCATGACACACATGAAATGAATAAGAAAATAAAAAAATAAAAACAATAAACACAAACACATGAAGCCTATTCCTTGTGCAATGCAAAAAACTATTAACGCACATTTCACACATGCTCATACACCCTCTGCTTGAACTGCTTATTTCTGTCACTCATCCCCTCCCCGATTCTCACTTCCCAATTTGCCGCTTTTTGAAACGCGAGTTGCATTGTTTTCATTAATTTTTAAAACGGTAAAACAAATTCATTTTCAGTCATTATCATAATCGATCGAATAAACCTCTTCACAGAGAAATCATCGCCGGCACTATATCAACTTACGACTATATATTCACGAATGAGTGTAAGTGTAAAGAAACCTTTACACTTCGTATGCTCTTAGTATTATACGAAAATTCACATTATTATAGCCTATTATTGTACTAGTATTATAACTTACGTAATCTCCAAGGTTAGGAATTCTATGTAAATACTGTACACAGTTGCTTTTATATTGAAGTTAAAATGTCGTTATATGTTTACAAATTAGCATATTAGGAATGGTTTAAAACACAATTGATTTAAGTGGTGAAACAACTGTAGAACTAGATGTGGATTTAGCTCCTGAAGATGTTAGAAGGTCCCTATTACTTCTGATGTTGAGCATAGTTTCAGTGTGTACAAAGAAATTTTAAGAGACGCCGTTTCAGTTTTGAACATTTAAATTAAGTTTTGTATCCCACTTCTTTGCAAAAAGGCAATTCTCATTAAAAGATTAACTGTGTCACCCATTTTTTACCAAGAGATAAATATGTCCAGTTTTATCATATGTAAGAAGGTTTGTGTTTTATGTTGCATCTTTCCTTTTTATTACTGTGCGACATGTACTCTATTCTGTCATGTTTAACTAATAAATCTTTAATTCTAATCCTTTTATAAGTATGCACCCGTGATAAGTATTACATACATATATTCTCTATATTATTTTGCACCATATTTATGAAACAAATTGTTCATATTTTACTTCATATTTTGCGAAATTTTAGCGTATATGTAGGAATAAATTGACCAGTCTTATTGCGTACATCCTTGCCCTGGTAATCTCGAAACCGAAAATACATTCATAAAATGAGTTCAAAGAAAAAGCTCAAACTCTCATTGCTTTCATTACAGTAATTGTATTGAATACTACGTACTAATGTACTTTTCATCTGTATGAGTATTATTTGATTGATGTACAAAGAGGCGTGTATTCTTGAATGCTCAGTTCCCTTTGCGCGTCTTCCACATTGCTAGCTAATGAGAGGTGTCAGATAGATGGCCCTAGGCCTACGTGTGTATATATAGCCTATATACATTTCCTTTGTAAACAATCCGCTTAGCTTTTAGTAGCAGCTCATCATTAAAGCATGTCATACTATCTCTTCATAGTCAAGGAATATTGGAGAAATGTCTCATTGTCAGTGCATCTCTCCGCTTACAAAACTTTTAGATGTTGGTAATATGAGAATTACTCATATTACATTATTTATAACGACATTTCTGGAAGGTGACAATGCTTTTCTACTTTGATAAAAAAATCTTCTAAAGTAATAATTCCATTCACCCCCTCTGTGTTATGGTGGTATCGTAGAGTTTGTCCACCTCTGCAGGAGACCAATAACTTTTACGTATAAGTTAGGTAAGAACCAATCTTGGTTTGTAAAAATGACGACCCTTTCAGATTATCTATCATCCGTACAAGTAGAATTCATTTTCAAAACATTCTTGGGTAAAATAGTAGATTGAGATCATCTTGATTATGTTAACCGATGGAATGTCATAGCATTTCAAATTTGCTTATAATGAAACGTTACTCAGATTAAAATAATATTATAAAGCAAAATATTTCACTTAAATAACCTTCACTGTTTTATATATATTCAGGAGTTAAGGGGCTAAATTGTTTAAATAAGGAGGTTCAGGGGGGCTTACCCCCTTAAATATTAGAAATGAAACAATTTCAGAACAAGATTCTTGTTAACTTATGTCATTCAATTGGTAATAATTCAAGTCAGGACATCTAGGAACCATGTTACAAACTACTGTAGGCACATCGTATGTTACACCGCATGTTTGAAGTTCGTTTCTCAGCAAGCTCTTAGCTCAGTAAATGAGTGCTGGACTGGCAATCCAAAGGTTCATGGATGGAATACTAATCTGGGTAAGGTACGTTTGATAAATGTCAGTGCAAAACGTGGAATAGTATAGGTAGTAGAAATACTAGAAAAAGTGCATGTAGAAATAAAAGGAAGTCAGAAGTGAAACAAGAAGAAGAAGATTGATGAAGCAAAAGGAGGTAGCGATGATTCATTTTCAAGATAATTTGAGGGTAGTGACATCAGCCGTTGGTGACGTCATAAACATGATCACTATCTATGAAATTTCCCATTCTTTTTAACATAATTCTACGCTATCGGAGTAGACCTCGATGTGGAACTCATTGTGTGTTTACATTCTGCTAAGGAATCTCCTTTAAGTTATTCCAAGAAAATATCCATAATTTTGTCCCTTATTATTCATGTTGAACTATTCAGTTCAATACGCTCGTGCTTATACAGTTATACGAACAACGTTTTAGTTGCTATTCGCCTATATTATATTAGAGCGTCTAACATAATGCCCTTCCTAGTAATTACTCTCAACGAAGAGTGTGTACAATTTTTGCTATGTACTGCACGGCCATGTCTTTCATACGAGCTTTTGATGACCTGTATCACCAACAACTGCCATGACTGTTATAATCTTGGTAGTTCAACAGTTTATTTATTTTATGTCTCATTAGAGCTATTTGTCAAGATGTAAATTAACTTTGAAATTATTTAGGCTAACTTATTTCAGAAGGTAAGTTATGAAGTGTTGATATATGAAAAATGTTATGAAATATAGAGGAAAACGTATAGGTTAAGCCGGAACAGCGAAACGAGTTTTTGTTTTTTCTCATATTTGTGTACTTTCACCGTTATGTAAAAACCTAACATATAATAAGGATGTACCGAACTAGAACCATCAGATGTCTCCACTGCTCTAGCCGGTATGCGCTGGCCGTTCGTCACTTGTTTGTCCAGTTGTCGTCTGCTGGTACCATGCTTTTAAATGGCGTTTCATCTTAGCAACTTAGTAGACAACATTTCGAGTAGGAACGTACCGTTTCCGTGCTACAGCCATTACGATGTGTCGGATTTGCCGGTGTTGTTTTGTAACCGGAGAGGCAGCACATGACGTCAGAAGAGCACCATGTGAAATGAGGTGTGACGTAAGGTACAGAAGTAAATGACGTTTGACTCATTACAGACGAAAGTCAAACTTTTTCGTAACAATGCCAAAGTAACAAAAAACTTTCATTGATCACAATAACACTTGTGTCAACATTGGAAAAAACAAATTTGTTTCTGTATTCTGCACTGATGTGTCCCATACGAAACTGCTCACTACAACAGAGGCTCGATATGACGACCACCAACGTCGTTGCACACCGGCAAATCCGACACATTAGCGCAGAAACGGTACGTTTCCGGACATGGGTTCCTATTCGAGATAATATCTACTAAGTCCCCTCTACTAGCCCTAGAGTTTGTAATACGAATTTCCGAACACCCGATATTGTTAAGAATATTTTATTGCATGACATAGCAGAATATAAATTTAAGAATTATCATACGTTAAGTAATGTGAGACTATTAAATTGGCAACGCTATTGTCACAATTTTTACTCCAGGCTGTCAATCTAACTTGCCTATTTAGAAATCACAGAATTTATATTTTGATCTCAGATGCAATAGAAGGCTACACTAACAGTAATATACACATATTTATACAGCAAAGTAAAATAAATTAAACAAAGAAGTGATCTTTAAATATAAAGGAGCTCTAAAGATACAATTTAACAAAAGTATAAAACTAATACAATATACTGTAATTATCGTTGCGTTACTACGCAATTTTAATTTGTGTTTGTAATTTACTCTATTTTTAAATGGCCCATAACATCTCCTCGATGCTCACGGAAATTTAATATTAATTTAATTTAAAAATTAACGAATATTTAATCGCCCCACTGCATATAAATATTCATACATTGATAACATATTACTGCAAGTAGGGTACAAAGTAATGTTGTCTATATCGGAAATATCTCACAATATTTGTTAGTTAATCCTTCCTTTTTTGTGTTATTTAGAGCCTATCTGCTGTAATTTTTCTTTCGTCCTATTGACACATAAACATTCCAGAAGGGCCCAATAAACAAGGAAACGGTATGTATAGTAGCCTCGTGTTCTCTATAAAAATAGAAAATTACGAGCATATTTTTCGGTCTGGGAAGATGGAACGTCATTTAATAGCACGGTACCAGCAGACGACAGCTGAAAAAACAAGTGACGAACTGCTAGCGCATACCGGCTAGTACACCGACGCTATCTGTCGGAGAAGTTTAGCATGCTATATCCCTAAAACACCAAAACACCGTTGGAATATTATTAAAATACGCCCTTCTAAACGTCGGCCTGGGTGGCGCAGTCAGTATAGCGATGGCCTTCTATGCCCAAGGTTACGGGTTCGATCCTTGCCCAGGTCGATGGCATTTATGTGTGCATAAATGTAACAGGCCCATGTCAGTAGATTTACTTGCATGTAAAAGAACTTCTGCGGGACAAACTTCCGGCACACTGGCGACGGTCATAGGCCTAACTTACCAACCAACGTCCTTCCTGGTGTCCGAGGAATTTATCCCTTAAGTATTTTCGATGAGGTGATTTGTACTAAACTGGATTTGAAGCTGTTCCTGGTGCAACGCATGCTCATCTCTAAACTTCACCGGCGGACGCGTGTATGTTTACATGCTTTAAATATTAATGTAATTCCGTAACTAACTCACACTTACTAGTCCGGTGCTCAGCCATGAAGCATTGTGTGTCCTGCGTAATTGTGGAGAGAAGAGAAAATAACGATAATTATTTATTTCACTAGCACTGTGCTGGCTCCGGTGTAATGGGGTCTAGAATATTGTGGTTACAGAAAGAGTTCCCTATTTCCCTGTAATGAAAGCGGTTGAATATTCATAATCGGTTCCAATACCACAAACAGGCATGTAATTGCCTATACAAACTTGCATAACATTGTAAAAAGCAGGGAATAAAAGGGATAATAAAGTATTAAAATAAAAACAGTTACCTGACTGGCTTGCTGGCCGTTGCAGTTCTGTGGAAGCTGATTGGAATTCAGCTTGGGAAAAATATTCCGGGAGTTTTTTTTATGTTGAAGTTTTCCTCAACCATATTCAGCAAAATACTTTTTTATTATTATTTTGAGGCGTCTGGCAAGGGTGGAGTACTCGTTAATGAATGTGAAATTAGCAGGTTCAGTCCGCGATGGGATTTACGTGTCTTAAGCCGATTTCCCACAATCTAACTTTTGGTTTTAAAAAGTTGTACAAAGTAGTATTTCAATAAAAATATTTCTGACTGTGCACACGAGAGTGCATTTTGGTCCAATATACTGTCAGCTGTTCACCCGAATCGAAATTCAATCGCTATTACAATCGATACGCACGTCGCACAGACCTTCCACATTTTCTGACGGATCTTTTCATAATCTCCAGAGCAACTCTACGTTTATGCCGGTTGTCATAATTGTTATAGATAGTCTTGTTGTAAACCCAAAGTCGCCATAGCGTCTGTTAATCTTCTTGATAGGCTTATTTCATTTTATCACCTTTGTTAATGTTCACTAGTAGAGCAGAGGAAGCTGCCATGTTTCGACGTCATTCCGGATTAGGCGGGAGAGAACGAAGATGACTCGTTGATTTCACATTTTTAGAAACGTTCCTATCCCGTTGTTTGCATTGCAATTGGATGGAACTATAGAAGCCATCTTGATGATTTCTTGAAATGTGGGTCGAAAGTTCGTTCATGGGACATAGCATATTTAAAGAAATCCTGGAGGAAAGAAAATCCTATACACCAGTGACGGTTACAGACCTAAGTAGAAGTAAACAACCGTCGTCGAATGACTAAATTAAAAAAAACTATGTTATCTATATATTATTCTCAAAAGTGCAATTAGGCATATGCGAAGTCAGTTTTTAATTATTGCAGTGCATGGTTTGACTTAATGAATATATGCATAATCTGATTGCAACTCCAGGTTTGGCTTACGATAGCTCCCTATTCACTGACTGGAATGCCTTTATGGGTTGTTTCTTAAATAACTAATTCACATGCCGATTCAGATCGAAAGTATTTATATGTACGAAAATGTGAAAGTTCCATGGTTTGTAGACTTGTAAAGTAACTTCTACGGGAAAAAATTCTATCATATTGGGAAGGGTACAGGACTAAGAGTGGGTTTCTGAAATATAAGTTATCTACTTATTGTTGGCAAGAGCTGAAGCGGACTGTAAATCAGATAAGGTTTAACCAAATTAGGTTAATTTATTCCTTACCGTTCACTTCCTGGAAGAAAGACACAATATGAAAGACATAATGGTTTATAATGCCTTCCATAACGAACAATAATTAACATAAAAATGAAAATTGTATCCTTTACAACTCTCTGCTTGAAGCTTTCTCGTTTACAATATTTACACAGACAAATATTTAACTTTTGCGATAAAAATGTACAGGAAGCGATATCTGCTGTCCAGAATATGCTTTATAATATTTAATTAATTCACCATGTATATACAAGTGCTGAATAATTAATGTTTAACGAGAAGCAGAGAGCTGTTCTGGTCAATTCCTTTGATATATTATGAAGTATATAAAGTCCAGAGGACGACCACGCAATAACGTGGAAATAGCAATAACAACAGTAGGAATTATCTTTTGTGTTGAGATTTAACGTAGAGTCCAGATCTGAAATTACTTAGTCACAGATCGTGTAGGTTTAATCACAATCAGCTTCCCTTCTGGTTATATGGAAATTAATAAGTTCACAATGATTGAGTGTCTTGGCTTTAGCAATTGATGTTCAGAAATTATGAATGAATGGAGCAATATAATGCTTTGTATTAAACACAGTTCTTTACATGAAGATGTAGAATCGAAGATCCCACTTCGAATCCAGATGGCTAATCTTAAGCAGCAATACTCAATATGAAGGACTACATTCACATACCTCTAGTTGAATGACGAGTACTTACAACTCATAATAAGAGGACGCACATGGGCATCTTTAAGTGAGTATTGAAAATTCCTCTTCCGCATAGCACTCAAATATGAAATGTGTAAACTAGGCCGACAGGCAACGAAGACGAGGGTCTTCGAAAAAGAATGATATAAAATTAGTGAAGAATTAGACGCTGCGGGGTCTAGAAGCTGGCTAAAGGTTAGGCTCTCATCGGTAAATATAGCCCGCAAGAGCCAAAATATATTACAGTATGTAATAATTAAATTAAATAATAAATAATGATAATTCATAATAAAATATTAATTCGAACTTAATTCGTAATAAAAACAAAATTAAAACATTAATTTAAATTAATCTTGTATATATGAAATTATTTAAATAATTGCATTGAAAGTAAATGAATTCAGACATAAAGCCTCATTAGAACAAATTATGAAAGGTAATTATTGGTATAGTCTATACACTTTATCTTGAGCTGAAGAAATGCGGAAGTGAGGGGAGCTGATATTGCATGCAGTATAAGGGACTGGCTATTGCAGAAGGCGGTGAGTTAAAATTGACGTCATTTCTGAAGGATTGCCAACTACTAGAAAATATAACGTGTGTAGTTTTATGCTGGTACACAATGGAACTGACTGCAGTTCGCAGCAATTTCAACTCTCGCTACCAAAATATTTTTTTTTTATTGATGCAGATATTATAGTAGATGCATTAATGCGAATGTATGTTCCGTTATTATGTCATCATTTCATCCTACGTGATGTTACTAACGTATTATATAGTTTAGGACGAAAACGAATAATCTTGTTGGCACTGGTTACTAATTCGATGTATGAAATAGTTTCATAGAACGAGATAAAATTGTATCTTACCGACTACCCAGCATTATGAAACTTTGTTTTGCGGAAAGTAGTGTGAAAAGTGATCTGAACTAATTTTGAGTCAGTGAACACGAATCTATTGTCCGTTTCTGCCTATCACGTCATGTTTTTTTCGCCATAGGTATATCAAATGGAGAGATATATTGAATATAGGATAAAAAGTACTGAAAAAGTTAAGGTACGTTAGGAAATATTTACAAAAAAATATATATTATTTTTAAACAATTCAAGGCATATGTATTCCACTATTTTTTAGTGAGCGCGGACCAAATAAGCAGATGTTTTGTCGATGTAAGTGGAGTATGTGGGACGAATATGCTGACATACATACGTTCATGATTCGTATGCTGTAGCAACAAAGTGTGAGCGAAGAATTCACAAAGAAGGCAATGTATAATTTATAAAACACCAGAAAATGCTATTTTAGGGAAAAATTGTAGCTCCTGAATATGAACAGTTCTAGATGTCCCCTTGGAATGACCAGTTGACTGCCCAGTGTCTGACTGCTGTATGATTTTCATCTCTTTTCAAACACCAACAGTAGCGTCCACCATTGGGACATCCCACCATCCCTGGTCTCTTCTTTTTGCCTCCTTGTTGTCTTGGTGAAATCTCTCTCCCCTCTCTTCACTAACAGCCCCGAGATTTTTTGGACGGTGATTAAGATGAGATTGAAGGAAGTGCAGTTTCAGGTTCATTCTACATCTCGACTCTTTCATGTGATCCAACATCTATTTCACTATTGTTTCGTTATGTTGATCCTTTACATTTTCCAGGAACTTCGTTATGACGCCCCTCATTGAAATCCATGCAGCAAGTTCCACGGCATTCATCGTCTGTTCAAAGTTTCGGTCCTTCAGAAGCTTGCTAATTTGTAGCCCATCAAAAATGCCTTGCTTGAACTTTCATCTGATGAAATGTGGAAACTTGCTTCCAATGGAAAACAGGGGCTGTGGAAGGTGGATACAAACGAACACAATTCAATGGCAGAATTTCACTGGGGTAGGATCTTGTTAGAGAGAATACATCGGGGGCAACTAGTCTGTGAGACAGCGTGAACTTTAAAACTCAAATATAATAGTTCAATTGCTTAAACAGAGTACATCCCATGGCTATGGTTTTAAAATCACATCACGATTCCTAATTAACGAAGTTATTATGAGTTTTCTGATCCATGGCTCGTAACCAAGGCCATCAACACGAATCTCGGCTATGGTAGCTTTGAATCCTCAACCTCATATACATGTATACAAGTGTTAACTTTCTAATATTAACAACACGTCATATTTTGTAAAATCTCACTAAAAATAGGAAGTTTATACCACTTTCACCTGATATTGGTAGGATACTCAGCATATCACAGGACAAAATAGTTTATCTAGCAACAGACAAGCTTCAACAATAATAAAAATTGATGAACTTGAACAGTCTTACCCGTCCCAAATGGATTTTTCATTTTTTGGTAAAATGTTGGATACATTTTCTTCATTTGGACAAAAGTTCAAAATTTCTCAAGAGTCTTCTTTCGAACATACATGCAGTAAGACTAGTAAAATTTACTAAAAGACTTTTTTGATGAATATACAAATCTGGCATTCTCAGTTCAGAGAGTGTTACTGCTACTCTTTATCTTTATTTGTGAGTCCGGTTTTCTTAGAAGCTTTTGCATATCAACTACCCTCTTTAGCAATTTTAGGTTTTATTTTATATCTTCATTTGATGGTTCAAAATATCGATTCAGACACTTAAGTAGAAACAGTTCATGCAATTCTGTCATGATAGAGAAAATCCATTTTGCTCTAAGATGTGCTGTAGGACTATATCAAACGTATTTCGGGTGAAAGTGGCATGAACTTTCACCATATCAGAAGATTCTACAGCTGTGTTGCCACTATTTAAAAATCAATCTTTGAATTTAAGATAAACGTGCAGGATCAGGTGAAAGCGTACCAGATACGATTTTTTACTAGGGTATTTTAGCATATTACACACAAATTGCCTTATTATTTTTCACATACTGGATATTTTACTAAAAATAAAGTTTTGTTGTATTCATGGCCTGTAGAAAGCGTTTCAAAAATAGTAACATTTAATAATTTATAATTTTTGAAAAATATTCCATACATGATATTGCTCTTAAAGTAACTACAACTACACCGTAGAATGTGCTTCATTCCAATAAATTAATATAATTATTAATCTTTGCAATTCTCATTGTATATGCAACAATAAATTATCGAACCTTAAAGAGCTATTATTATCAGCTTTACCAGTTGAATTTCAACAGGTCATGGCTTCTGCCCAGACAGTGGCTGATCTGCGTTTTAGAAAATACAAAGTTTCAGATCTCACTCACACATTGAGAGCCGCTGCTTCCATCCCTAATATAAAGGATAGAAGTATCCTAACTGAGTAGATTTTAACAGCTCATTCCTTCGGTTTTCCCCTGGTTATTAGGGCTTACTTTTCTCAGAAAAAAATCATTCTGTCGCTAAACTTTAACCGTGCTTTATTTGGTAAGTATTAATCATAATGTAATAATTTTTTCACGTCAGCAGAAGCAACAATTAGAAAATAGTTTTCTTTGCGGTTTTCTGAAAATAGCTGTTTTTGTGCGAGGTAAGTACAAATGTTGATACGTGGACCACGTATTCTGTTTTTGGGGGACATTCTTGATTTTTTAAACGAAGTATGTTACAAACCAGGACAAAATCATAGTATACAATAAATACATTTTAATGAATCTAAATGCCACATTGGAGACTGTCACGAACCGACGTAAGTTCACATCCCAGTCAGTCCACCCGTGACTTTGCAGGCCCACGAAGTTGAACAGACAGCATCTTCGCCTATAATTTAACGGCCCAATCATCTCGAAAGTCAAATGATACAGGATCGAGTCCCCGAGCCCCTTTGACACAAAATGAATGCCAAGACAAGTGTATTCGTCTCGCAATGTGTTTGTTTTCATACAGGTCATTGCCACTTTTGACTGTTGCCATTCTGCAAAAATAATTAACATAATTATCTGATCGATCATGAACTTAATCACAGAAACGCGAATTAGGGTTTACATTTATTTAATACCATTGGAGTCTTTCAGACGAAAACAACTAATTGCTAATGAGTAGCATTTCACTCATCGCTACCCAATGACTCTCTTGTTTCGTACATTCCAGTTATTTTGTTTGTTCCTTTTTTCTTAAGTTGTTTCGTATTATCTGAGTTTTTTTGTTCTTATTAGTGAATTAATTATTGAGATTCTACCGCAGTTATTCGGATCCATAACTGAATTTCAGTCGTTGATACGAAATGGTATAACGATATTTTTCCTTTCTTTTTATATTTAATGAAAAGTGTTGAGTAAGGATACTGAAAGGGAATGCGATTGTAGTGTACATAAAAACAGTCGTTATCATTGCACACTCCACGTTAAAGTGTAGTGTATGTTATGAAACTAAGTTTTTATCACTGCACACTCTGCTTTAAAGGAGAACAAAGCTCAACAGCTGTTTGTTACAGATGTCAATACATTTTCACTCGACATCATCTTGAGAGAACCCATCCCATTCCTCAGGGCTACATGGCCGGGGTTTAATCTCCTTATTTTAACCAGTTCAGAGATAAACTGGTTCACATGTAACGGATGTCTTCAACCATGATGGCAAAGTTTGAGCAAAGTTCCAAGATCCTCTCCCTCAACTTCACTTCCCAATCTTCCTCTTCTCGCTCTCTCAACATATCCTTCCCCCGTCACTGTATGTCTGTCATAGTCATTCACAACGTGTAATAAAATAGCTGAATAATGTATTCCTAAAGCGGTGTTATGCATGTTCAATGTTGCAAGAATTCTGTGGAGTAAGTTAACCTTAAGTTAATCTGCATCAGCGTTCACTTTTTCTCAGAGAAGGTCTCTTGTTACGAAATTACATCTTTGCGGAAGCCTTTTCTGAAAGATTCAAGTGGGGAAACGTGAAGCTATCTAGTTTCAGAATAAGCAGATATTTCTACTTGCTCTGCCTCAACCGTATAGGCTTCTATATGTTGGTGAACTTATAACATGAAAATTGTTCTGTGTTATCTTGACTTCGATTTATCTCCGATCCCTATTCTTTCTCTACACTGTTAAATACGAGAAAGTTAAATTAGAAGTTTTTGCCAATTTCTAGTCATTTTATGAAAACTTGAATGGTTGAAGAAAGTAATTACATTTCTGATCCCTACTATTAGCAAGTACAGAATGCACTTCTTGTGTTTTATTCATCTACAATAAATTTTAACTGATTTGTATTTTGTTTATAACAAAAATGTAGCACAGTATTCATTCACATGTAGTTAACTTTTCTGTTGCAGTTTAACCCCATACCCTCATGTACCAAGCACAAAACAACGCCTGTACTTTTTCATATCATACAACACTGAGTGATTTAAAAATGAGGTGGTATGTGATGCTATAGCATTGAAAGTGAATAAAGGAAAATATTAAATGTTGGTTTCCAAATGAATGAACAATAAACATTAATTGTTGAAGTATTTTGTAAGCGTTATTTTAAATAGCTCAAAATATATAATATTACATACTTAGTCTATGTATGTGAACATGTGGTAAGCATGATCCATAATTTATGAATGTTCGATTATATGTACCATGTACATATGCTTTCATGTATGCTTTCGTGCATTAAATAAGTGGAAATGAATGGAAGTAGTTTAATCAATCATCATTTTCAACATTTCTCTACCCTAGCAATACAATACAATTTTCTTGTTGCACATTCTGATACACAATAGGAGTCCGCATTCCAGGGAGTTGTTCCATTCAATTGTCTGAGCCTCACACAAACTTGTACTGTCCGTAGCATGTGTATGTGCAAACGATGGTTAGCTTATAATTACACTTCATATGATATTTACGAAAAATTTTAGGTTTAAATTATTTAGTTAAAGTTTAACATTTCAATAAAATCGTTAGAGGCATTTATAAGAAAATCGAAAAAATCATTTATTTTCTCTTCTAGCCCTACTAAAGTACGGTAAGAGAAAGTTATTGCCGTGCTTCGTGTCTCAACACGAGAAGATTGCTAACACAAATAAAAACCGGTGATTTAATTTTAATACGACTTTTAAGTGCAATCTATGCAGTTCACAGGCACACATGAACGGACATACACACACAGACGTGTTCGAATCAGATAAGTTTGAAATACAAATAGTTGGACAAATGAATTAGAGTAAATCTTTTTTTTTACAAAAGTTATTTACAAATAATCTGAACTATTGAACATATATATTGTTTGAAAGTATTACTTTAAGTGGTATTGAATAATTTTATTGTAGGCTACTCTATTCTGCTTGGTTACAATTCAAGTTTATTATTTTTCCAAAGAAAGGGTGGATTATAAATAATAGAATGATGTTGCACTGTTTGACTGTACTTTCTGCATTTACATGCGTCATAAAACTGAATTTTATATCTACGTAATTAGTTAGAAATATATCTTGAACAGTTAAAAAATTGTGTGACAAAATTTAAGATCCTCAAAGGTGGGGAGGAACAAAATTTTCATCTGGTTACTGGATCCTTATTAGGCTACATGTGATCCATTGACGGTTCCATTGATTTACAATATTCTCTCTCAAAAAGTCTTTAAATGAAAAAGGACAGAACTTGTATGGTAGAAGAAGAAAAATCAAAATGTTCTGCCATTTTCACACTTCGTGGCCTTCAATGTGATCTCAAACTCATTTTACGCAATATGGTCTTCACTATTATCTAATAAAATTATACCTTTATATGATAATGTTATCGCTAGGGTCCGGATTTTTAGTCTTTTATAAAAGGTATTTTAGCCTTTTATTTTCGTGAAATAGCCCTTTTTAGGCTTTAAACAAAGGATTTTAGCCGTCATAATAAAACATATAATGAACACAAATATTAACACTGAAAATTGTATTATACTTTTGACACAGTCTAGCTTTTATTTTTACAAAATAAACAACTGACTATTCGTTATACCAACACTCGATAAATAGCATAAACAATAGAGATATTTACCCTTTAATGATACAATTATTCTTTCTTTTCATAGTTTTTAATGAAAAGCTGTAATTCAGTCATGTTGACACAATTACTCTAACCTTTCATGGTCCTTTAATGAAAAATTCCACTCGTGCTTTGCCGCTCACATAAAATCACATACTTAATCCCTTTGTAACCACACACCGTCTTGCAACATTTTAACCCAAATATAAAGACCTAAGACTAGAATTCACCATAAATTTTATATTTACTTTTGGTAGGATTGCAGTACACAATTAACCACATTTCTAAGTTTTCTGGAGTGAAACGTTTTCTATTGTCTCTTAGTACGTTTCTGTAGACTGAAAAAGATCTCTCTACAGCACAAGAGGTCAAGGATGTATATTTCATAGACGCTATCGCACGTGGCCCCCAAGAAAATTCACATTCGAACCTCTCCCCCACAATTCACCTTCGAACCTCTCCCCATGAATAATGGCGGACACTTTCTTCATATTTTCATATCCGGGATTCCTCAGAAGAATATTTCTTAATTCAGTGATGCAAGCTGTACCCACTGAATCAGGTATTTCCTCCAGACACATTTGTACCTCGGAGATCACATCTACAACATCTTTCAACGTTAGAGATGCGCACTCAAGGCGTTGAATTGCAACAGGTAAAGTTTGGAAATGAGATCTTAAAAATGCCAAGGATGCGACATTATTGTTATTCTTCAGAGCCGTCTTGGCTTTTTCAATACAAGCTGATTAACTAGAGTCAAACGTGTCTACTATCGCCTTGATTTTTTTATGGTGTTCGGCATAATATATGGAGAAGCCAGAAGCTTGGTGCCTCAACGTGTGAGTATGGGTTCGGGTGGGAGGGGAATGTTTGGAGCTATTTCCTTAAAGGATTAAATGCGGGTAGGAGTTTTTACAAATACTTTCTTAACAGAGGAAATGATGCTGTTAACTCCAGAAAAAATATTTCTGACTTCCTCCGCAAGGCAGGTGACATGAATCATACTGGAATAGAATTCGTTCAGTATTGCTCATGCTTTTAACATATAGGCAGCAGCGTCAGTCACCAAGAGCAGAAATTTCTCATTCTTATCTTCTCCTGGCCGCAGAATGCGTAAGGCATCCCTTACAGTGTGGGCTACTGTACTGTGATTCGTCTTCTCCAATTCTTTACACAGGAGTAAGTTGGGTCTTCCTGGTTCCATGGAATCTACTTCCCCACCACGACATTGGCTATAAATCTACCACAACTGTCCGAAGTCTCATCGATTGAAAGTCAAATATAGTGGTCACCAGTGTATCTTTTTATTTCAAAAATAGTCTTTTCATACACCAGTTTCAAATAATTCTTGCGCAAAGTCGACTCATCTGGTATGCCTCGGCCACTGATGCTCTCCAGGAAGCCATTGAAAGTAAGATTTTTAACACGTTCCATGACACATTAGCCGACACTAAAGCCTCACATAATTATAGATTAAAGCTGTCGGCTGCACTACTTGTCACAGGGGAAATAAACGATTGTAGGTGTTGGTTGTTCTTCCTAGAGACATTTGTAATGTGAGCTGCGGAACCTTTGTGCCGAACGAAATTTGATTTCTTATAATGGCTTACCTGAAACATAAAACAAACGAAAAATAAGAAGATTGCAATAATTAAAAAAAAATTAAAGTGTCAACTTCATTTAAACCGCATATACATGTTCGAAAAAGTATTTTAAATTTCGATTTGAAAATCCGAAGGAAGAAGACTGGTAGATAAAATGAAAGTTAGCTATGTTTACCTACTTGCTTTTGACAGGCTTCACAGAAAATTACTCGACCATCAGTTGTGAAAGTGGAGTCTTCCTGAATCCACTGCCGAAAAAGTCCTAATTTTGAAAATTTTTCGAGTTACAAAGAAAAGCAACATGTACATTGTTAATTTCAGTCCGCTGTATACATTTATTGCTATGCACAAATTCACATATTTATTTTCCTTTTGCATTAATTGGAAAATAAATTTAAAATTCGTGTTTTCTGCAAAAGTCCTCTTTTTCCCATTTTAGGCCCTTTCGTCCGATTTAGGCCTAGCCTTTTTTTAGGTTCTATAAAATTCATATATTCGGAAGGAAGGGGCATGAAACAGAAAAGTACTTTAAAATATTATAGACTAATTAGGAAGCTGGGAAAAAATAGGTTAAAACCTTCAAATCCAAACCCTAGTTATCACTTATAACTTATCACTGATTGCTCGCAAAGCTGACTTTGAGTCACTGAGTATGCATGCGCTCTGGCTGTTTTCATTACACCGTTTAACCGCTTCCCTTATGGCAAATAGTTGTGATCGAAAGTCTGAAAAGTGAACATGTTGCTAATAAATTCAGAAGAGTTTCTGAACACCACATAAGCACATTCCACTTTTCATTCCATTCCATTCCATAATCAAGAACCAACAGTGTAGATTAGGGATCGCCAAACTCCCCTTCTTAGGCCTATGAAGCTACTTCGTAAACCCAACTTATGTCAAGGTCAAAGACTTAAAAAGTTGACATGTAAAAGAATATATTTTTTATATAATGACTAAAAACTAATATTGGAATATATGCCTATGACCATGACATAACTTTCAGAGATTCTTTGTTCGAATGCCTGTACTGACACAAATGTAAGAATTCTTATTTAATTAATTAAAAATATGGCTCTCACTCTCAGCTACAATTTCTTTAATATTGAGTCAAAAGTTAGTCACAGCCCATTCAAATGCAGTTGTCCACATGCTCATTGGTAGGCCGGTTTTTTTTTAACTTTTTTATCTTCGAAAATGAATACACAGGTGGAATAAGAAGAGCCGAACAACGCCACCACTCGAAGAGCAATACGAAACAAAACATGGTATTTTCCCCTTTGAAGCAAATGGCCAAACAGATTTTGAGCACGAGATTGACTCCAAACGCAAGTTATTTTGAAAAGTAATAATTTCCATTTCTGCTGCCGGACCAGCTTGATGAGAGTGTTGCATAGTACACGTCGAAAATTCTTCAGCGTCAATTTCCATATAAGGTGTTGTGATGAACTGTGCCAGATGTTCAGTTTTCTTGAAGTCCTTAAAGTGCTTCTGAAATTGTTCCCTCAAACTTGGTAGAATGTATACATTGTTTTTGCTGCACTAGGATCGTAAAGACCTTGTTTTTCAAGTCTGTCTTTCAAACAGGAAAATTGTTCGACATCACCTCGGATGAGGTGATTTCTCATTACTCAACCTTTCTTGAAAACGCCTGAACTTCAGACTTCAAGTATTTGGCTTGCAGTTGGAAATTGAGTTAACTAAGCTTTATTAACTATATATTAATAAGGAAACTAAGGAATTACAAAACAGTCAGCTGGAGGTACGGTGTAGCCAATTTCATGAAGCCAAATATCACAACAACAAAAACTTTCCGCGAGCCAATCGAAATACCCCTGCGAGCTACCGGTCTTGCGAACCCTGGTGTGGATTGTGATGTCATGACAGTTATCTTCGGACGTTTCTTTCAAACAGTCTTTTAGGTTTAAAAATTTAGTTCCATATTTAATAGTAGACATTTTACTTGAACAAGATGATTGAATATTCATATTTACTGACAAGCGTTCGGAAACAACCGGAAGCTTCAGATATAATTTTAATTTCTCACGCGACTCTAATAATTGGTTTTAGTTCCCTACGTGTTAACCAATCGTTTCTTTAGCGCTTCTAATAACAAAAACATGTAATTTGTGTTTGGCTTTTGTTTGTAAGAGTCTTTAAATCAATTGAAACATTTCCAAAATTTGTCGTGTGTTTTAGTAAGGTGTTATAAATTAGTTTCTACCATGTAAATATACAATTTAGTATGTAGTCTTTTTAAATATGAGGGATGAGTAGTTCAGTTAGAATGTGTTGTTTGTTTTTTAATGAACTTTTAGTATATTTAAAGGGGATAATTGCTGTAGTATTTTATACGTAAATAACAAACAATGGAGTTATTCTTCATAATTCTCAAAAGCCTGTATTGTTATATCTTGTATAACTATAATGGCTACTAAAATTCTTGGTTTGCTACTGCCTTACAGACTTGAATTTAGTGCTCTGTGTTTAGATAGAACGATTCAATTGTGGCATCCATGGAGAATGTTCTATGCCCTAATTATTGGTAACATACGAGTATATCCATGCTGTATTTGTACGAACTTCTTCTTGCGCTGTGCACTTTTTTTTAATGATCAAAGAACAAATAATTGTTATAAATCTCGTCACAATATAAATAAATAAAATAAATAAAATAAGCCTATCGTGCCCCATGAAGGGCAAAGACCTCCTAAGAAGGGTTTAGTTCCTCTTATCTAGCACGGAGAGCTACTCCTCGCTAGTGAAGTTGTTTGTGATTTTGAGCATCATGTACACTTGAACTTTAATACTAAGTCTTGAGCACTTAGTCTTGCGTATTGTTCAGGGTTTTCCCCAGTTCTTTCCACTTATTTCTTCTTTTGGCTACCCTGGTCCATTGCTGGCCCACTTGATCCTTGAAGAGGTCCTCCCATCTCCTCTTTGGTCTGCCGCGCAGCCTTCTTCCTTGTCTGGGGTCCTACATGGTACTCCTGTAGGTCCATCTGTCGTCCACCAACCTTGAAACATGGCCGCCCCATCTCCATTTAGTGCTTGCTCCTAGGTGAGCGATGCCTGTCCTTTTTGCTGACTGGAGTAATGTAACATGAGGATTCTGTCCTTCAATGTTGTGCCTAGTACTTTTCTCAACATTTCTCTTTGGCATACTTGTAGCAACTTTTTCAGTGTCGATGTCAGCGACCATGTTTGACAGCCAGAGAGTATTACCGGGTAGATGCAGGATTGTAGAGCATCTATTCTCAGTGTTCTGCTGAGTTTTTTTTATCCATAAGCTCAAATCGGCACAATAAAGAGATAAAAATAAAATAACAATTAGAATGTAATAGCAGAGTGTTCTGATTCATAAAATTCGGCTGAAATATAAAAAGGTTTAACAGTCAAGAAGTGATGAACAATTGTTTTTAAATTTTTCAAGTTACCGTCAAAAGCACTGCAAGGCAACATATTCAATATGCGTTCAGAAACAAGTTAAAAGATGGCATGGTACAACTGAGTCTGTTCTGTTCAGGATACAATTGACATTTTCACCTATACCCGAGACGAGCTAAGAAGGAAACCTGAAGTAACCAAAAAACAGTAAGTCATACGAGAAATGTGCTAGAGCATACTTGAGCAACTGAGGGGAAACGCTCTAGTTCCCCTTCCACTGCTGTGACGTATGAAACCTGCTCTTCATGTTCAGTGTCGAACTTCTTCCCCCTTATGCATACTTGTGTAATTACTAAATCGTGAAAGAAGATCACCCAACTAAAGTAATTGATTTTATATGAAGTTAAGTTTATTTACTTCTCGTGATGACATCTGCATGCGTTTGGATCTCGCTAATTCTTGAATGGCAGGAAATAAAGATGTTGTACGCAGTCGAATTAACGAACATAAATGCTTATCGGTTAAAGTAGACACTTTTTATGAAACTCATTTTAGAAGACGTTTGTTCACATAAGTATGACGAGCCAAAAATTACACATAGGCTATCACCGACAGATAGTTGGTTATCCCACTTTTTCAAATCTGTAATAATAAGAAAATAAGAGGAAGTGTTTGTCTGTTTGTCTGTCTATCGCGATGCCCAGCTAAAGCTACTGCATGCAGAGATCTGAAATTGTAAATGTAGATGGACTAAAGGGTGGCCGAATGCACCTAGAAGCCGGATTTTTTATTTTCGTTTTCGTTCGCGAGTGAAAAACTGGCAGAAAACGTTAATTTTTTGCGCTACCGAAGCATCAGTTTTCGGTAATACATTTCAATTGTCAAATCAATTGCAGGTGACTTTGCTATTTTTGTCGCAACTTGAAAATAAGAGCATCGCAATTTTTTCGACATAGTCCATACATATCGCATGAAATTAACGATCGTTTCAATTTTTTAAGCCCACCCTGGCCGATTCGTTTCTTTATAATATCAGGGCCCTTAGAGATCTGAAATTTTCAACATAAACGGAAGAGGGATAATGAAATAGGCCTAAATGGGCAAACATTAATCAAATTCGACGGAACTCACCATAAAAGGGTTTTCTGGGCCAGAGAACTCGAATTTGAGGTCTTTTTTCCTGGCGGCGCTAAATTCTCGCCTTGTAGAGCTATATTCAAGGAATCAAAATTACCACACAAGTCCATCATAAGTACCAGGTCGCACACCCATTGGGGCTGTGATAATTCTGGCCCTAATGCGTCCTGCAAGAAATATACTCTGATTATTTTATGTAATTGTGCATTTGCGACGAAATAATTGTTTTCCCAGTTAGCATGTAAAAGTCGTCGCTATGATAAGCTGTTGTGTGCTTTTACGCTCGCTACAGCACTCATTACTCTTGGTCTAGTGAACTGCAGTAAAGACCGAACATCGAACAACTGGCTGTCCTTACATCGCCGTCGAAACTGCTTTACACTGACGTCAAGGGCGACTGTAGTGGGAGACATTACCCCACCGCACAGTGGCACAATGTGCCACGGATGCGCACCCGTGTGCTAGAGTGAGACAGATGTACTGATTTTTGTTTACTTCAGGTTTCTTTCTTGGAATGGCCAGACTCTAGTGTTGTAACTATGGACTTGATTAACTGTTCCTAAGCTACTATGCCTCTGTTTAGCATAAAGTAAACATATATAAAATGTAATGATGACTGTCAATGGTGCATTATATACAATGCTGGACCAGCGAGTCCTCGTATAGGTTTTGATGCAGCTGATACTCCACTGAGTAAATCGCTAATCTTAGTAGTTAAAAAACTAAAGTGAGCTCATTAATGCTAGTTTATAACTCAGAACAGTGTCTGGGTATTTTAGTTGAACTTGTAATTGAATTGGATGTATTATTCGTAAATGGTCCCAATGCCTTTATTCGGGATTTTAAGTAGAATAACTTCACATTAATATTAGCATACTACGAATGCCCATACGTTAAGCGTTTGGTATGAAAACAATCCAAATAGCTGGATGAAAATATGCTAGTAGAATAGCCAGTTGTCTTTTGTATAAACTTCATTTAATAGATAATGGCATGCCTGTAATGCATAGTAACCTAAATGCAAATTGTGATTTATTGTTAGTAACAGTTGACTATTTTACAGCGACATTAATAATAATAATAATAATAATAATAATAATAATAATAATAATAATAATAATAATAATAATAATAATAACAACATCAGTCATGTAGTAGTCTACAACAAATGTTTACCAAGGATTTTTAGAATCTGGTTTGAACTTACGAGGTTCGTTAATTAAATGATCAATCATATTACTGAAAATGAGAATAACACAATACTTAATAACAAATTTTTAATGAAAGTGATTTAATATTAGCCTTTATATTTTTTTTTCCAGATAAGGGGAATTTGTTGAATAGTATTGGTACCACCACTTGTCCAGCTGTATTCTGAGTAAGTAGAGAAAACAAAATATCTGCCTTATAACTTATATTTATATGGCAAATTAATTTATATGGTAAATTATATCATTTTGAATGATATTTCTCCAATGTTTTGTGTTAATTTCCATTTTAATACCTATACTAAAATTTATACTTACAAATCCAAGCTACTCATATTTTTTTTTATTTACAATTACAATTTATTTTTCCAAATTACACAAAAAATACAAAAGTTGATACACCACCCGAAGAAGCAGAGCTTGTGTTCGGGGATGGTTCAGTTCAATATATAGAAAAAAAACTTATACTAAACAATTACTTAAGCAATACATAATTTGGAGAAGTATGACAAAAATGATGTATAATAGGTTAGAACATGTTCTATTTACAATACAAAGGTACGAGGTAATACAATAATAATACATAACAATTTATTTGTTAAATTTTAGTAAAAAACAAAGAAATTAAGTTCTATTCAAATTTTAAAGTTTAATATGAAAAATGTTATAACAGTATTAGTAGATAACAGAAGTAATAATTATATAAATTTTCTAATTTTAGACCTAAATTGTTTGTTGTTTAAGCTATTTAGATCAGGATGGTTGGTAATAAATGAATTGAATAGTCTTGGGCCAAAACTTGAACAGTGCTTAGCTCCAGCAGTTGTAACATTTTTTGGTTCAAGTAATAAATTAAATTGATTCCTTCGCGTGTTATATACGTGAGATTCTGACTTGTAATTGTCACGATGTTTATGAAAATAATCCAGTATGACGTACTTGTAAATTTGGTCTATGGTGAAAACGTTAAATTCAGAAAATAATAATTTGGAAGAATAGTCAGGAGGCTTAGATAAACAAATCTTTATAATGCGTTTTTGAAGACAAAGCAAAGGGCTGAGGATTGTTTTTCCAACTCCTCCCCACCCAATTATGCCATATTGAATAATATAATGAATTAGTGCTAAATAAATCGTACGTAAAACATGAGCTGGTAAACATGAACGGAGAATAACGAATTTATAAATGACTTAACGTAGCCTATTGCATAAATATTCGATGAACTTGTCCCATCTTAAATGTCGATCAATTATGATGCCTAGATATTTCACTTGGTTTGATTCACTTAAGGAGGGACAAGTGCAGCTATTAATACAGCAACCTGAATTGTGTATTTCTAAGCTTAAATTTTTACTTACTTTTAATTGTTGCATACCGGTAGCTGTTAAAGCGAAAGGAACTAGCGTAGTTTTATCAACATTTAAGGAAAGTAAATTAAAATCTAGCAGAGATTTAACTAGATTTATACCTTTGTTGGCATTTTCGTAAGTTTCAATCCATGAAGAACCACTAAATATTACAACGGTGTCATCAGCATATGAGTAAATAGAGCCATTAAATATATTCAAATTAATCTTTAGTAGTTCATTTATGTATATTAAAAACAATATGGGACCCAATACTGTACCCTGCGGTACACCGATATTTATTTTCCGGAAATCACTGTGATCATTATCTATTCTTGTAGCCTGAGTTCTATTACTTAAGTACGACCGAAATAAATTTAAAACATTTCCTCTAATGCCTAGAGCATGTAATTTTGTCAGAAAAATATTATGGTCTACAGTGTCAAATGTATTTTGTAAATCTAAAAATATACCTAAACATTTGTTTCCAGTATCTAATTCATTTATGATTTTCGTTGTGACCGTAAAAATGGCATCATCTGTTGACAGGTTAGGACGAAATCCGAATTGATTGTTAGATAAAAGTTTATTATTATTTAAATAATTCATCAGCCTATTCTTTATACATTTTTCTAAAATCTTTGAGATACTTGGTAGAAAGGAAATTGGCCTATAATTATTTAATTTGTTCTTATCCCCTGTCTTATAAATTGGTACGATTATAGCATTTTTTTAAATCTGTTGGAAATATACCTTGCGAAAAACATAAATTAAAAATATGAGTCAGCGGTTTGGCTATGAAGTCAACAATTTTCTGTAGAGTTTTATTCGTAATACTATCTATACCAGGAGAAACATTAAGTTTTAATTTGTTAACAATATTAATTATCTCACTTTCGCCGATAGGATATAAAAACATAGATGAGGACACTTTATCTGGTAGAAAATTATTCAAGTTCGATGTCCTCTTTATTTTTTCGGCAATTGCAAGTCCCACTTTTGAAAAATAATTATTAAATTCATTTGCCATTTTTTGCTTACATTGTAATACGACGCCATCATCACTTATAATTTCTTTTATGTCTTTATTATTATTTGGTTCCGTGTCAGTAGCTTCATTGATGAGCTGCCAAAATTTTCTGGGATCAAGTGTTTAGATAATGTCCGCCTATATACCACTTTTATATTTAAAAAACAACAGCTGAAGGCTACAGGAAATATCATAAAAGACCAATTAAATAAAACACGCTTTGAAGTTAACTTTTATTGTAATTTTGTAAAAATCCTGTTATAAGTGTATAGTAATTTGTGGTAATCACTTTATGGAAGAAACAGAGTATAATAACCCAAGTGGGTTCTGATTTAGTTACACTGAGCTCATTGTACTCTTAGTCAAATATTATTTACAATGATAAAAGAATAAAATAGAATATTACAAAGTTAACATTGACAAAGTGGATAAAATATAACCTAAACATTAAAATCATACATGAAGATTAGATCAGCAGAATATTAAAACAATATTTGTCAGTTCGTGTGGAAATACGAAGCATATCTCTATGCGTGTCTATATATATAAAACACGACCACGATGTTGAACTGGCGCTGTTGATGTGGGCAACGTAAAAACCTTGCTGTGTGTATGACGAACCAATATTCCGAAGTCTTTAGGAAATGCAGTTCGGCATGATGTAGGCATAAAGTGTCATCTTCAGTCATTTGAGCAAACCAACAGATGTACGGTATAATATATTTTACTTATTATTTATTTTAAGTCTACTAAACTAAAAAATTACATAGTAGACTCTGTTGACAATCAAATAAAGAAAAACAACAAAAGAACACTAAAACAAATCAATTAGAACAACACATACTCAATTACAATAATTACAAATGAAAAAGTTAACAAATAAAAAACAATAATTACAATACTTTGTGACTTTATGACATAAATTTTTCAAGTATTTCTATAAAGACTGTTCTGGCTTGAAATAAATATATATCAAATTCATTACGTACATTATTGTACAAAATGCATAGTCTTAAAAGAGGAGAATTCCTGTAATAATTGGTTTGTGCATAATTTATATACGTCTACACTTTATAGGAGGAGCATACAGATGTAATTTTGATATTAAATTACACAGTTCACCAGCATGGATTAAATTATACGAAAATTTTAAACCATTAACTTTTTGCCTGACAACTATTGAATTAGTTTTGAAAATTGGTAATAACAAAAAATAGGGAATATTGCTGTATTCTGTTGGATAATTTCTAAAACTTCTAAAAAATACACATTTTAAAAATCGTTTTTGGGTGGATTCTAATAGATTTATACATTCAATCTTTTGACGGTTCCACACAACACTGCATATTCTAATCTAGACCTTACAATAGACAAGAATAATCTTTTTAAAGCATCAGTATTTTTAAATTATTTGTATTTCTAAAAATAGGCCCTTGGGAGTTTTGTTCAAGTTGATGCTAATTTTAGAACGTGATTAGAAAAATCCATGGTATTTGTTATGATAACGTCTAGATCTTGAACCGAATCTAACTTTTTCAGTAATGCTCCACCCATAGAATATCTTGAGTCAAAATAGGCAAGATCTTTAAATAATGAACAGTCATGAAGTGAACGACTTGCTTTGAATACTTTAACATCATCCGCAAATATCCCTTGAAAGCCTCAACAGCGGAATCGGTCTATTCATGACCTTCGTGTTCAAACCGAGAAGGTAAACCGTCACTATACTTGATCCAAGATGAGAACGGAGCAAAAGTAAACAACAGACTTTCCTTGACTAACTGTGTCCTGTCGTTTCATTGGTTAATCGCACCAGCGCATATTTCACAATAGTGCGACAAGCTCAGTTAGACGTTAATTTTATTCCGCACACATCACACAATTATTAAATATCTTATACTGTAATTGTGAAAACATAAGTTCTGTTAACCTAGTTGCTTGTTTTCATATTGATATCATAGGTATACATGTTTTGTAGCATTTCATTTCATTTGTTTTTTTCGCAGCCTTGGGAAATTTGTTGATTCTAAAGAAAAAACAAGTGACATAAGTTACTAAATACAAGACATATTTTATAACATAATTTATTAATTCGTTGTACTTTTCATTTACCTAATGTGTGATGAAGTGCACCACATATTGTAAGTAAATGTAATAAGCAAATCCTCTAATAATTATTTGTATTATCGGAGAAAACTGCCTTCAGAACTTACGTCACCAATAAAGAAACGTGCGAGGAAAATATTTGTCCTGTGGCGAGAAGATACAGATTGTAAATGCAGTATATACAAAACATTGGGAATCGAACTCAGGACTCTCAGCTCTTAGTGTAAGAAAGAAAGTTTACTTTTGATTCGTACATATCTTGGATCAAGTATAGTATTCCTATTGTGTCTAATCAATTTGTTCGTGCAAGCTACAGCATATTGTTTTATTTCATTTGAATGCGTGCGCCATGGTTTTACCAAGCACCTAGCTGTGTTTCATGTGTGTGAAGTCACCTAGTCCAGTGGCTACATCAGCACTTTTCAATTGCACAATATTATATCAAACAGCAGGTGTTAGGATTTTCCTAGTCAAGGTGCCTGAGCGTGGCTTCAGTCTGCAGTCTATCTTCACACAATACGGTCTTCTCCTAGCAGTAATCCAGTATTCGTGTTAGCGCGGGTATTCAGCAATCGTGTGCTTCAGACTCGGCACTATACGATTCTTTGCAGTTAAGTTTATTTCTACAGAAACTAAAATTTCAACACTTTGAAAGCAGTGTTTTTGTTGTAATTGTTCACAACTTGTTCGTTACAAACACTTTCGTTTTCTGCTATATTTAGATTCTGTGCAGTGCGTGTGCAAGCTATATTTCAGCCCTCACAGCTATCTCATCCAAGTTTAAGTAGTCTTTAATATTCTTGCTTAATTTATTGTGGTTTCACATTTGAACATCAATAATTACAAGTTCAAATAATATATATTCTGAATAAGTTAGCAATCTACGTATTCTAACACGTGTGTTTTGGCGCCAAACTATTTTTTGCAAACATGCAATTATTCTCTTAAATATTCAGTTTATTATTCAGTGCACTTGTAGTAGTGATCTACTATCTCAAATAATCATTCTTTCTAAAGTGTTATATATATTACATTATAACATATATCAATATCTTCTTCTGTGTGTCTCCAGGATATGTATCTTTGAAGGTTAATGAATCATTATCTTCAATATCAAGAAAATATTATTTATTGCAAGTGTTTTCCACGTGTCTTAAATAAAGTTTTCCATAGTTTGTAGAACATGTTATAGTTGCTTCATGGTAAGATCCCGGTACCCCTGCGTACCTTGTTTTCCATTTCTCTCCATTTTGTGCTGAACTACTCAGTTGGTCCTCCATTCCTAGTTGCCAGAGGCTAGGTCCCATTTTCCTACGCATACTACCTAATCTATTTACGGTAGGCTCCTCTCTGTCCGGTGTAAATCCCTTACAAAATGTTATGTCATTTATAGTGTAAAGCATACTAGCTTTTGTTTATTGACCAATTGTAGTGCATCATTTCTGATACTAATGAGGAAAAATAAGAGTATAATGCGAAAATACAACATGTTATATAAAACTATTAGACTATGGTACTAATTTCTCTTATTAAAAAATCAGCATGACAGTTTAATTTGTTTTAAATATCCTTGGTTTTCGAATAACTGCTTTAGCGGTCCACTGAGATTGTCATATGTTACTTGCATACATGTTTTAAATAACTTTGAAAACTGATCATTTGACACCATTTCTTGAGGAAGCATACCCTATGCGACTGCCCTAGGTTTGACTCGAACCTAGATTTCGAACTTGCTATGCTTTTGCCGAAACCATTCTGCTCCCTAAGAATGTATCCAGTTCCCTAAGAATGTATCCAGTTCTATTCTAAGTACTATTTAGACCCTACAGACAACAATGAGCCTAATACAGACATTGCTTCATTAAATAATATACAGACAACAATACTCCTACAGATCTCGTTTAATTAAATAATAATTAATGTCTTACACGGTCTTTGGTCTACTGGGTATAGAAGTGTATTTGCCATAGGACTGGAGAGCCTATTGGATTTGGTGTCATTATACGAAACTGAATATATTGGTTCGATATCTTCCCAGAACAGTTTAACCTGCGGGTACAACAGCATATAATGCGGTGCATTTTTGTTCCCCACCTCTAATAAAAATAAAAATAAATAAATAATAAAAAATAATACTTTATCTTTCTCGACATTGGATCAGAGGAACTTCCTGCGTTGAATTCAATAGCCATTGTTGGGAACTATGAACTCTAATTAATTATTGCTTCTTGTATTCAAAATCGCTATGTTCAAATTCCGTAGAAGAACATAGGAGCACGATTTGAATGATTCTAACTCTGTGGTACACAAGCAAATTCGGTAGCACGTTATACCAGGTGCTAAACATATTGTAGTCATGTTATCTATTCTAAAGGATTCATAAGCTGGGTCTACATTGATATAAAGACAGCATGTCAACTTTAGCATTTTTATTTCTACACGTGTGTAGTTTTGCGATTTAATTAGGCCTATTTGACATACGAGCAGAGTATGTTCAATTTAACATTTTATGAGATTTTCAAGGAAATGGAAAGTGAATTTAGAAGCTCTGACGGCTTTGTTTCGGGAATTTCTGTCTTTTAACATAAAGAAAAGAAAGAACAGTTTTCTCAATGGTTTCACCCGTAACTAAAGCAAAATTTGATATCAAAACAAACTATCATTATTCTTCTACTTATCTTGTCGCAAAGAAACTTATCATCCCCATTTGTCTTCTGGTTTCCTTAAAGATAAGGTTTTGATAGCCACTTGACGGGCTAACATTGTGCAGATCACCTTTGCTCTTTATCGTTTTAACAAAAACCTGAAAGTTTCTGATGCCCTACACGATGAACATATATTAGCACTGGTATTTTTACTCGCCACTCCAGGATCAGGGTATCAGAGTATAAATACCGGTGTTGAGCTCGACAGGATCAGAACACAGTCTGCGGCCATAGCTCATAGAGAAGACATTGCTCCAGTTCTCGATTCAGCAGCCCCTGAGGGTGCCCGCCACAGGAGCAGACGAAACTTCAGGACTTAATAACCTTGGACCAAGGCCTCATAGCCCGGAAGATTGCCACTCTCATAACGCTTTTTGATTGAAAATAACCATTAGTTTGTGAGTTTTATACAACTGGTCCTAAATACACCTATGGCACTATGTTATATTGAAAATTGAAAATTCGCTAACGATATGTGTGTATATCTTAATATTAATGAATCACCATACGTATGATGGTGTATGATGATGTTATTTCATTGATAACCGGACATTTTTAAGAAGAAATTTAAATTTTACTTTAACCAATAACTGTGCACATATCTTTAGACCCACAACTACGCCCAAATAGAGCAACCATACTATAAAATAATGAACCAATACCACATTTAAACCGGGCGGTATGTGGTGGACATATTCATGTTATCATTCCCAGATTTTTTCGGAAATAAAGTAGAAATTTATCTCTTAAAAAAACTAAAAGTCACTTTTTGATTATCAATATTTTATGTCCCCTTATAAAAAGAAAATTCGCTCTCACATTTAGTTCTTATAATTTTCTATTGATAGAATATTTCTTCCTGTTATCCAGTAGGCTTCTAGTCATTTAAGTTCAATTTTCATTGTTAAAATTCAGAGTTGTTCAACACTTTTACCTATTCTTACAATATCCTGATATTCTAGGATAACCTAAAGGGCGTACGGAATTGCATTGAATGAACAGTTTAAAGAGGGTATTTAATTCATAATGGAAGCTTCCTTAAAACTTATTATAGGGGTAAATCCTTGCAAAGGAAGTGTAAACTTATGGTGATAGAGTTACTGTGTCAAAGTGAATGTTAGCAGTTGACACCGCCTGTGTTATGTTGGGACTGAAAGGTAGGCTTACCCTACACATGAAGCTGCAAGTAGCATTTGCTAGACCGTGTCATGCAGTCAAGCCTGCAAGGATCATGCGGTTTCCTCTGTGAGACCAGACAAAGAGTGTGAAAGCAGCTTAACATGTATTTGTAACAAAGTATTAAAAAGGAAACTTGTAATCCCGATAATCACTTGGCCCCCGATTGTATTAACAACAAATACTTCAAAGGATTGCACAGTTTCAGAATTTTCCACCAAAGTGGTGTTCTGTAAAACAAAGTTCAAACATGCCACTACCACATTTAAAATATTCCTGCATCATAGCAGAGAAAACAAAATAAATTCAGATAGAAATAGCAACCGGTAATTACATAGAATTAGATTTCTCAGAACACGTTCAAAGAGAACACTTATGTTATGATACTCCCTTTCTCGAATTGAAAACGATAGGCGATATATAAAAAAAGATATCAACCCAATGCTCAGTATGAACTTTCTCATATTTTATAATTATATTATATACGAAATATGCGGGGATATGCCGTGACGCAGTCGGGGAGGCACTGCGCTACAAACCGGAAGGTTGCGGGTTCGATCCCTGATAAGTCGTTGTTTTTTTTTAATTAGTCTAATTCTTCGATCGACTCATCTTGTAACAGAAATGAGTACTACGAGCAATCTTAGGGATAAAGGCAGCCGGTACGTAATGCTAATAACCTTACCATCCTCATGTGCCGAAAGTCCAAAACTCTTGGAATCCTAAGGGACCACTTTACTTTTTACAGGTAATAAAATTTTGACATTAGGCTACTTACTGGACAACCTTCACTCTTCTTCTGCTTGTAAATCTACTTAAGAAGTATCACGCAACCGTGACTGTCCAGCCTTTAGGGTTCTAATAACTCAGTCTGCAGTGTCCAATTTTTCTTCAGATTTTCAAACTCTATACTGTAATTTCCTTCCTTCCTTCTTTAACTTCTCCTTTCATATTTAGAACTGCAATCGCCTTGCAAAACCTGTATGACTATGTTTCTTGAGCCGTCGCGGGTGGCTCATGCTTAGCGCGTGGTCATGGCATGCGAGCGATCCCGGGTTCAATCCCAAGGCCTGGCGGGCGTGTCATTCGTGGTGGACGAAGCCGTGACCTTTGGGGGTTTTCTCGGGGATCCTCCCGTTTCCCCCTCTCATTCCACCAACACTCTCCATTTCATCTTCAAACTCCCCCTCATAATCATCCCGTTTCCATTTCCGGTTTACCCTCGCCCCCAGAACCTGCTGTGGGCCTCTCCCGTCCTCCCCGTCGCTTGTGGTCCTGAAGTTGCTGGCTGGTGTGCTGCCAACTTGGGGGCTCTATAAGAGGTACCGAGGCAGCGGCACACGTGGCATGGTATAGATATCTGTTGGATATAGGGGAGTTCCGTGGGGGCTCGCGGTGGAGTCTGTTGTCGAGGGACCGTTGGGCTTGCAAATCATTCCATTCCGGAAGTTGGCACAATGCGCCGCAAGGCTGAAGTGCTTAGGGTAGTCCCAGCCCGTCTTCCCCCTTAAGGGGCCAAATACATACATACATACATACTTCTTGAACTGATATTTTATGTTCAGCAATTGCATTGTTTCTAGGATATTTCAATGTTTATTATGGTACTAATTTGTATAAAGCAGTGGTCGGTAACCTATAGATGTAGTTGAGTTACTTAATAAAATTGTTACTTAAAGAAGATCTACTGTGAAATATGAAGCATTAAAAACATGTACATCTTTCGTCATTTACTTACCTTTTTTAACACACGAAGGACAAATTACCTACCATAAGCCAAGGTCACATATTATAACAAACCCGTCTTAATGTGATGGGTGGCAATCCATTTCATCACTCAGTTTCTTGACGTTTGGCTTATAGTCAAAAGCCAGATACAAGAGTCCACATGATCATCTGTTATTTTGATCTATATTTTATATACTTTGTATACTTTCAGCTTGATATTGTTGATTCACAGAGACAAGTAGAGAAATATGACACCTTAATTTTCAAGAGCTACAATATGCAACACTAGATATTTGTCACAGGGCACACAAGAACAAAACATGTCTTCATTTTCTCGACCAACGACACTTTTCAAACACAAGTCGTTTTGTACAGTGATGATTTCGAGCTCAGCTGCAGCTCCATCTTCATTAAAATATTTTTCAATGCAAGGCACAATTCTTCAGGTTTAAGGGATATGGATCTGAGAAAAGTTGAGCCAGTGACTTTATTTCTTTGAAGTCTGAGAATCTGATTTCGAATTCATCTCTAAGTTTTGTTAACATTTCTATGTGTCTGTCATCTCCTGTATAAGGTTTGGCATTTTCTTCTGTTGCAACATGTAGCTTTAAACATGGGAAATGTTTCAGCTCGTCTGCTCTCAAAAACTGTTCCAACAGTTTAAGTTTTGCACTAAATGCCTTTACCTCTGAAATCATTTGAAAAATAAAAAGTTCTTTTTCTTTCCCTGGAGTTGCAGATTTTGCTCGTGGAGTTTGTCAGTGAAGTAAATAAAGAATGCTTAAATCCCTTAGCCATAGATAATCTTCTAAATAGGGTGGTCTTAAAAAGGAGACAACAGCTGGCAGAAGTTCATAGAAACGACAGAGAATTACCCCTTGTCTATGCCAACTCGTTGGTTACCGCTTTGCACATGGATACCATGGGTGGAAATGGAATTGAGCCTCGCTCGCTTGGCCGCTATTAAAACAATTGCTAAAATTTATCCACAAGCTACCTGATATGACATGGCGATTGACCGGTCGATCGCGATCGTCCTTTGCCGACCTCTCGTATAAAGCGTATGTTCTTTACTTAAGATTACTTCCTCTGAACATTTCACGCATCTCGTAGTGCATTTATTTAGGACTATACCAAAAAGGCTTACATAGTGAGGAGATTTCATTCATTACTGTATATTTTCTCGAGTTGAATTTTTTCGCACTGAGGCCCAATTACTTTGAATTTAGACTTAGTTTTCTTCTCTATTTTGCTGAGGATTTATCGCCACAAAAACTATTATAATAAGATTGCTATTACCTTGTGTATGGATAACACAGTACGTATTTTCATTTTCATCTGTTTTAATATGAATTAAGCTGAAAAGTTTCAAATTAATGGCAGAACTAGGTCTCAGAAATTCAGCTATACCGAGCTAAGGACGAAACTTCTCGTGAGTAAAGACTATGGTAATTCCAAATGTCTTTGTTTCATGGTACGCCTTAGATACTATTCCTTGTGACGAGACTTAAAAGACCGGAAATAATGTAAATATCAGATTCCATTGTTGAAGAACATCTCTCTCGCTCTCTCTCTCTCACTCTCTCTTTCGCTTCACATTGTTGCTTTTCCGACATGGTATTCAAAGAGTGGCAGTATGATGTTGGAGTCACATGAACATGGCAACCTTCTCGTGCGTTATTTTGGAGTAAATAAATGTTGGTTTATTTGTTCTTTAGATTCAAACATATTTAAGTAAACAACTTTGAAATGATATATTCCTAAACAAGAGGCGTAGAACGAGGTATCCAAAACGGTAACATTTCGGACTGTGCCGAAGCACAGATTTTTAACTTTCCCGAGACACAAAGGAAAATTAAGGAATGTGGACATAGGGCAGGAATATTCTTAGCTAAATCAGAAAACCGGCTCTGAAAAATACTTCTGCAATGTGACAGGGCCGGTATCCTACTTCAAGTTCAAATAACTATCTGATACTATGTAATAGAGGGGCTTTAATGTTGGCTGGAAATTTAATTTTTATTTGAACTAGTAACATTTTTCTCCAAAAAAAATTGGATGGTTAGAGTAATAACATGAAAGATGCTTTAAGCTATGCCGTGATTTTCCAAAACCCTAAAAGACCCTTGGCCCACGAATTCAATTTATAACAAATATATTAAATATACAAGTTTCATGCTATTACTAGCAAAACCAGTAAAGTCCCGTAATGCAAGTTTTGTAAAAATAGCAAATGAAACTTCATTAGTGCACGAAAAATGTAGTTTTTTATATCATAATGAGTTTCTTCAAATAAAGTAATTGCTTTGTTGCTTACAACGATTATCTAAATGTACATGCAATTTTATCCATTTTTCGAAAGTGCTACTGGACTTAATGTTTTTATCTGATATTGAGTTCATGATTTCAGGAGTTGAAAGGATTTACTACAGGACTTAACTGTTTTTACCAGATATTATTTTCATGATTGGTGGAGTTTAGCATTCAATTGAGTAGTTTGTTTTATCATGCAAAAAATTTTAGTTTATTTCAATATAAATTATATTAATGTTTTATTAAAAAAAGTGGAAAATTGTCACAAAAGTTCAACGTAGGTTAATGAGTGGCACTAAGGAATATAATCACATATGTCCCAGTGTCTATAGCATGACATCTTAACTACTTAATTTGCCTGCCTCTCACGTGAGTCTCATGCATACAGTCTTTCTATTCATCAGAGTCATCAGAACTTTGGTAATTTATTTTTCTCCGAGATGTTGGCAATGACTGGTACCAGCCGTGGAATTCAGTAGGAATGGCACCAGTGCGACATAGCTTCAACAGGTCATCTTTTTTCTTCTCGCTTATTGCTAGTCCCACAGAATAAGCCTTCTTAATGTTCTTCACAGCACATGGTGGACGTCCCTTTCCAAATACTTTTAACTCCTTATACTCACTTGAGTGGTCATATATGTGTTCTATTACACCAGGCTTTTCTTTCATGTATCTAAAACATTTTACCTTAAGCCAGTTGATTCTCTCTCCGTCGGTAACAATTGATTTATTTCTTACGTTTGCTGACAGTGTACGCAAATCAAGGAAATCTTCATATTTAATCTCAGTGACATTGTATGAATTTTTTTTCTGGCCATTCGAAATGTTGAAATCCAGTCATTTATTGCATACACGGGCACAAACTTTTCGTTTTGTTCAATGACACTGTGCATACTGTCAACTTCCATGTAGCTGTGGCCACTTTCTATAAATATGTGTTCAGTTATTTTTAATTGTGTGATCTGGACTACATTTAAAATCAATGCAGCTACATGGAGGTTCCTGTTCTGCTCTCCACATGTGTCAGAGAAGAGATATACTTCGGTGACTTGATCAGGAAGTTGTGTCAAGTATTTGAACTAACACGTTCCAATCTCTGTGCTTCCACGTTTTCCATTTAATTCGCTCTAAACATAACAGTATTCATAGTTTGGAGGTGAAGATTCTTAGATGGTGAAATTATGAACACATACTTTTCTGCTGTAATACATAGGAGAAATGTCACTGGATGGGATCTTCAAGACACTTTGAAGATCAAAAGTTGTAGACATAAACCTCTCATTGAGGATCGCCCTTTGTTTGTCATGTGCCTTGGCTAAATAACATTGTTCCTTTCTTTGAATATGGTCTTCATAATTTTCTCTTTGGTTGGTCGTTTCGTCCTCATTGCCCTTACAAAATTGCACACATATGCTATATTGATCTTTCTTAGGTGTATAGAAAGAGTAATTATATTCTCTGGAAAAAAATTCGCCTGTAAGTGATTTGTGACACTGGCTTGGAGATTTCACTGTCGCATTTCTCTTTGTATAAACCATACATTTTGTTTATACTTAACTTCGGATCAAGATATTTCCTTTTACAAGTATTTCGTGAACAGTGCGACTCAACTGATTCGAAACTTTCATATGTTGGCGCACCATTTTTAAAGTTTCGTCATCAGTTTTGTTTGGTGGCTCCTTTCTTCCATGATGGTCAGTCCCCTCAATACTGCAATTAATCGCTCTACCCTTATATGCATTGATAATGCACGAGGCATTAATATTCAAAGTGGAAAGAAAAAAAATTGGCATACTATGAATTTTTCATTTTCTTTTTGGAAGAAGTATTTTATTTGCATCAGTTCACATATTTTCTGTGCCCTTCCTATTCCTTCTCCTTTGTGGTGGTTGAGACTCTGAATTCTTTAGTATGAAGTCTTTTTGCCTTACAAAGTCGGACAATTTCCAGTAGGACTTACATAACTCAATTCGGTCTTCAGAAAAATTGTTTGCACATCTGTAGCGACATTTTTGACAGTTCACTAATTTTGGATATTTTACTGGTCTCTTCCCTTTCCTAGTTTCGTATGGCAGACAGTCAAACTTCTTTTTCTTTTCTACGTTTTCTTTCCATGAGGTAGGATTTATTTTCCTCCGACTTAGTTTCCTGTCTTTCTTCCCATCAGAGCCACAGAATTCGAGATCTACTTCGGTTTCCTCTTGATCCTCCACTGCAACCAATTTATCATATATCCATTTGACTCTTCGGGAAGACGAAAGAGAAACGCAGAGAGAACGCGGGAAGGCAAAAAGAACTGTACACTTTTGTGGACTTAAACGATGTTACGTGTCATTCTACGAGGGTTGGTCAATAAGTAAGGTCTCCAACACTCTAGCCCAAGCTGGCAACGTCGGACGAGAGATTTGGCGCCACTGCCGTGTTCCGTTATCTCCCCTCTTTCAAACGAGCCATTGCTGCAGCCTCTGAACCTTTTAGTGTCCAAGAAAGAGCTGTTTGAATTGGATCTCCCGATTTCCGTCTCCGCCAAGTAATAACTAAGGTCTCCAACACTCTAGCCCAAGCTGGCAACGTCGGACGAGAGATTTGGTGCCACTGCCGTGTTCCGTTATCTCCCCTCTTTCAAACGAGCCATTGCTGCAGCCTCTGAACCTTTTAGTGTACAAGAAAGAGCTGTTTGAAATGGATCTCCCGATTTCCGTCCCCGCCAAGTGCGGCCTCCGCGAAGTCGTATGGTTTCTTACTGCAAAAAACGTTCTGCCGATACTTATCTACATTTACGAGGACAACAGGGTATAAAACAGATATTCATTTGTAGATTATTATCAAATAGAGCGGTCAGCAATTTAGGGGCGACCCAATCTGTAGTTAGAGCAGTGTTTTCATTTTAATTTACAAATTATATATTCTTTCAAGATAAAACCAAACCATACCGGATATTTCCTTACTTGCCACGAAGTCTATAGCACAGATCCTAAAATAGAGGGGAGAAAGCCACAAGTCCAGCGATAATTGCACGATGTCAATATTTAAGCAATTTATCCGGATTATTTTACCACCCCTGAACTATTAACCCAAAACTCCCACCGGTTAAATTTAATTTAGAACGTCTTATGTAAGGCAAATTTCAAATCCAAAACAACAAGAACTACGCAAAATAATTTTCTACTCTTGCATCCCCGAAAGTCCTAAAATCAAACTAGCAGAATTCTGTGGCCAAAAATTCCCAGGTGAGCAACAAATTACTATGAGACAAACCCATTGAAAACAATTTTACCTGAGAGAATATATGTATCCTTGGTTGATGGACACGCCCCTGCACAAGCACTGACAGAAATACTTTCAGTAATAGCCGCTCCTCCGAGTTCCGGCAATAGACTCGCTCTCCCAAATCAGAGCTCTCCAAACGCAAGGCAACCGGCTTGCTCTCTCACTCGTTAGCATAAAGGATCTTTAGAAATGCGAATTCAGCACCGCGTATAGGCATAAGGCGAATTAAGGTCAGTTTATCATTTTCAATAACTAGAACCAAGGAAAGCACAGCCTAACCTACAATGAATGATAAATTTTACTGCAGTTCAGCATGTAGGCCTACAAGGAAACACATTTTAAGCTATAATGAGCCTTAAATATTACGGCTCCGAACTCGCATTCCAGAGGCATCAGGTTTTAAATCTCCTGTCCGTCAATCTAAATAGGGTTGTCTGGAAACACATTTTTAGCAAGCGAATGCTGAAATTGAACTCGCATACCCTAGACATTATAATATTCATGACTTTGTACAGAACAAAATTGTATTAAATTCCATTGATGTCGAAAGACTTGTAACCTTTAATAAAATAAATAGATAAATAAGTATATAAACAGGCTCTGCCAAATAAAAAGAATTATTTAATTCGCATTTTGTGCTGATATTTTAATTTAGCAGTTGAATAAAATTTGCTTATTTGTTAGTATGTACAGTATTACAAACAGTTCTACTATTTCGAAATTTTGGGGGATTTTGCCTTCTTGAGCCCTCCTTTACAAATAATGTTAAGGAAAATATATATATAAAAAAATGTCCATTGAAAATACAAATAGAGTACCGGTATTTTGGCGAATATAGTTATTAAATGTTTAACTAACGTTTAGACTTAAAACATGACCTATTAGTATCTGTACATGAAGGTATGCAGACAGAACACTGGGAGCGAAAGAGTTACGACAGATCTATGTGTCGAAATTTCATGTTGAAATGTATTTAATCTCACTAAAAAGTAAAGAATACAGTATTTGTCTTGTTTTTAATCTGTACGTTGGTATTGTTCACTTTTAATTTTTAGAAAACGATTCTTACTGTAATAGGATGGATGAACTAAAATAATTCCGTCCAAAATGCATCTCAGGCTATTGTGAAGGTTTTAAAACTTAAAAAGTGAACAATTCCAACAAACGAATAAATAATTAATAAAAAGGAGCAAGCTTTGTAGTATCCTGTGATATTCATTATATTTTGAATTGGTTTATGAGTTTATGAGTTGGTTTGTGTTATCTGTAAAATATTGAAATCACAAAATGAAGTGTTTAATATTTTATGAAAACCAAATACAATACGATATTATATATATAGTTTTTTTACGAACAAACATTCCGTAGAAAACAAACGTAAGTAATTAAATTCATTTGCATCTCGTGCACGATCGGCAAGCTAGCAGTTCCATTTGGCCACTCTATTTACAATTTCATTCGCATGCACGCACAAAGGTATTTTTAATCACATATGTTTCATTCCCGCAGCTATAATTTAAACTAATACTCTACATACTTTTCGAGCAAAGCCCATCGCTTGGTTATCCAGCTTCGTACGCATTATTTTTCCTGATACTATTATTAGGATCACAGGTAAAAACAATTATGCCCACGTGAAAAAATGCACGACACCTTATTTATGTTTCCGATATAATGAGTTAATTGCCTTTGAATTTAGCCATTCCTGGAGTAAAAGTGAAAGTTGTTTGCAACATTTCTACTCTCCTCAAGTTGTAGGTTATATTTGTAATTTAAATTAACTCTACTACTATTCTTAATTAATTATATAGAAGCTATAAATATAACCTATATTTCCTGAAGTTTACTTAAATTTTCACTGTTGAATGTGACTTTTTTATTATATTGTGCTATTTTTTAAAAAATGTTATGAAATTTTTCTAAATATCTGTTCTAAATATGTTTTCGTTCCTCGGATTTCAAAATCTTTGTTCCACACCAGAACAGTAGGCTATTTTATATTTTAAAACTTTAATACTAATTGGCCCCTGTCCTGGATTCTTATAAGAGGCCTCTATAAGCAGTATACAATTTTCAACTTAGGCCTATTAATTTATAGTTACATAGGTTATCTAAATTAGTTATAACTTAAACTAAAGAATATATATAAAGACGGAGAGAGAAACATTACAATTTAAGAAAGACAAAAACATTGATAACTGAATAATAAACTAACTACATTAACCGGGATTTTTGTGGGTTTGTGATGATGAATGGGGAGGTCGCGCCTAAGCATAGCACACCTTCACAGATGCAGTACACTCCTGCGTCCTCATTACCATCTCATCATTAACCAGGTGAGTATCAGTCGTCACCAGATCCTTAGTCTGGAAGCCAGACTTCAGGCATCGGCGTCGGCCAGTAGGTCATCCTGGCACCACGAAGTCATATTCAGGTGTTACTTATCCTTTATTTGTAATTGGTCTTATGCCATGTGTCCTTGTGTGTCTTATATCATACCTTTGCCCGAGACTTCTATTTATATAGTCTTCTTTTGCTTTCTGGGAAACTCTATTTGCTGCTTCATCCAACAACTTCCACGAGTAGGAGTCTCCTATTATGTTCCCTTTTTGCTACTTTGAAGTAGTCTCTGAAAGGGTTCCCTCAACTGAGCAGTGTTTTGGCATTACCAAACCACATGCTCAGGAGTACCTATTCCCCCACACCTGCAAGCGTTAAGAGTCCGCAATACCCCTTTCCTTTAAGTAAACCATATAGTATCCATACCCGTCAGATAGCGGATCAAGCCTTGGGAGGGCTGTAGATCTCGCAGTTCTAATCTTTCGTGCACGTTTTTGAAAATGTAGTAAGTCTTACGTCCTGTGTTGCTTTCTTCCCATCTGGTTTCCTACATATCCAGTATCATATTCTTGACATCCCTGTTGTTTTACCTCTGCGCGAGCCTGTAGTATCTTTTTTTACCCAGAATGTAGCTCCTCTTTGCCTTATTAGGAGATGCAGTGGTACGACCCCAAGGACTGTGGTTTAAGGCACCAATCGCCGTTGTTCTGAAAGCTCCTGTTAGTCGTAGAAGGGTTCCCAGCTTCGCAGCTTCGCAGCTGGCCTGATGTTTTTTAATCGATGACTTCAAATGCTTGCACCATATCTCACAATTGATACCAGTATTGTCTCATGATACAATTTCATCACCCCTGGGTGAAGATGAAACTTGGTCATTCCAAGATTGATAAATTTGTTCATCAGTCTGTTGGTTTTTCACTTACACGTTCCATATGGAGCATGAAGGTAAACTTTTCGTCCAGATCGATCACTAGGTATCTCACCGTTCTGCTTCTCCTTATGCTTTGTCCATTTATCATGAGCGTTGGGTTACGTAGAAGCTTCCCTTTAAGCAAAAGATAAGTTGCCTTAGCTGGCGCCAGTTTTAGTTTTACTTCTGCTCACCAGTTACCTAGTATTTCTAGAGTCCTATTTGTTCTACATTCCAATTTTCGTCTTGTGTCTGCCTCAGCTATCAGTCCAAGTAGGCCGTTTGATTCTTCCAGTCTTAAGAGTCCAGGTTCCATTCCCACATCCCAGAAAATAGGGCCACAAACAGATCCTTGTGGGCGCACTTTGCTGAGTTGTTTCATGGTTCTGTTACCCTGGCACTCAATCATGGCGAATATTTCTTGGCAGTAGTCCTTGAAGGTGTTGTATAATTCTATCGGAAATATATAAGTTCCTTCAGGCGTCCAAACAAGGTCGGCCACCAAAGGTTATCAAATGCCCCTGAGATAACTACAAAAAATCCCACAACATATTTTCCCCTTCCAGATTCTATCAACATAATTACTCTATCAATATCATCTACAGTAGATTTCCCTGTTCTGAAGCTTTTCTGATGAGGATGCTTTCTAATTTGCTGTATATGTCTTTGTAACCTATGGCAAAGTATTTTCTCAAACATCTCACCCAGGACATTGAGCAGACAGATAGGTCTACAGGATTTTGTTAATAGTGGATCTTTATCCTCCCCTTTATGTAGAATAATTGCCGGTACCTCACTTTGTTTCCATAATATGTTTGAAATTTTCCTTCTCGCAAGCATTCGCTCATCAGTTCAGCCGCAAAAGTTGAAATCTGTTGATAATTATGGTGAAGAATTTCTGATTTCATTCCATCAGGATCTGGTGTTTTTTGTCTTTTCAGTGATTTGATTGTCGTCTCTACTTCCTCTGGTGTTATACGCTCAAAAGTATTGTCAGAGTGATAAGGCTTTTTTCGGTTCAATCCTTAGAAAAGCGTGTCCGCGATCATCACTCTGAGTGCAGTCATCCAGAAGCAAGACATTAAAAAGGAGTTCAGTAGATTCCTTCCAACTGGTAATGAGAGAACCATCACCCTTGCATAGTGACGAAAATGTGGTAGGAGGTCTAATTTTACCAGCAACAATTTTGAAAGGAATTTCCCACGGAATTGCAGAAAGCTGTTTGCGTACAAACTTCTCCCATCTCCTTAGTTTCAGTTGTTGGAGTTCATCTCGAAATTATTTTTTCCCCCCTTATATATCTGTATGAGTAAGCTTCTTGCTTCCAGATAGCGGCATTCCTGGTAAAGTCTCCTGGCTTTCCTTGCTTCCCTTCGTAACCTCTGCAAGTGATCATTCCATAGTGTGTCACTGATTTTAACTATTGAGCTCTTCAGTCATAGCCTGATGGATTGTTTTTGTAAGCTCTTTAGCTAGAGTCTCAACACAACCATTTAGTGAGGTCATCTTTGGAGATTTGAAGATATTATGAAATAATTCCCAATCTGCATTTATAATGTCACAACTACACTTTTGCTTAGTAACCGTACTCGATAGTACCTCCATCTTTCTGCCATCTTTCTGAATATATTATGAACAGTGTCCGTTAACCCTTGCCTTACGTTCCACCAACTTATTAATTAGGTTCCAGGAAGATTAGCTAGTGTCACATCTATGATTGTACCATTTTGACCAGCACATCCTAAGTATGTGAGTGGATTATTAGACTCGTTAATAATAAATTCATTTCACTTACCAGTTCTTCTAGTGCTAGACCTCTATCATCAGTTATTTCGTCAAACCAAAGTTCAGAATGAGCATTTGCATCAGATGAAAGGATGACTGGAATTTGCGTGCAAGTCAAACAGAACACTGACAAAGGAACCGGACGCTAGACGCGTAGGCCTACAAGCAAATTCCCCGCACTGCTTCAGCACAAGGAAAACACGTCTGGTCGCTTCAATTGCTAAAACTCAACTCCAGAACAATAGGCTAATAACAATCATCTTTATTGTTTCAGGGAAAGTTTTATTTAAAGAAATGTATTGTTATTATTATTATTTTTATTATTATTGTGATTGCTGTTGCCGCTTACAGTCGATCGGATCAGACCATAAGAGTAATTATTTGTGTATTTGTGTGTCCAGTAAAATCTACGCCAAGCAGTAGGCATATACTGAAATTTTCTATATAAGTGAACGGAATGACACTGAATATAACTCGAAACCAAATTTTATACTTTCGTTTTCTTTCGCGAGTAATGAGTGAAAGACTGGCGGAAATCGCGGTTTTTGGCAACAGAACGGATCAAATTGTCGAGTGCTTCGATTTTGTTAACCCGTTATGTTTGATTCATTTAAAATATAACTATCTCTAAATCAATAAAAGGAAGTTTTTCTCTGTGTGTGAGCGATGCCCAGCCAAATCTACGACACGCGTAGTATTAATTTTTAACATAGGTGGACGGAAGACGGATCATTATGCAAGCCAAAATGGGAAATATTGATAGATTTGAACGAAAGTTACTATACTGTTTTTTGGGGGGGGGGGGAGCAGGGAACTCGGAAGTGAGGTTATTTTTATTTGGACGGCGCATTCTAATGGTGAAATATATATGAACTCGGAATTTTAGCTTCTTAATTATGAATTGCTTTAATAATGATTTATTAATTACTTGCATATCAAGGTGAAGTTCATGTGTCTGTGGTTGGTTTTAACAATTAATTTACTATGTCGGACGACTTAATTTAAAGTAAAGTTATGTACAGGTAGAGAAAAAAGCGGACTGACTAAAATATCTAAGTTGCCGATATAAGCCACTGCGCATGCCTAGCGGCATTCACAGGATAGCAGGGAATGTATTTAAATTTGTTCTAAAGCCGATAAATGGATTGAATTGAGAAATAATTTCACGTAATTTTCATTGCTTGTGAAAACAAACGTTTCCGTTACATTTATTTACGTATCACAAGGCTCTGAAATCAGCTACAAGACTCGGTCCGCTTTTTTCCCCCTACCTGTACAACGATGTCAGTGTTAGTAAATATAAAGCATTCATTAAGGTTTCTGTTAAATAAATTACTTAAAAAGCGTATAATTGAGCAACAGAAACTTCCTATGGCATATATTTTATGTTTAATTGCTTCTTCTTTCCAATTTGGTCTTTAATAGTTTTAACAAACCCTAATTAGTACACTATGCAACAATATTTCTTTTTAGAGTTACCTTTAATTTGAAAATTAATGAACCAACAAAAGCACTGTATAAATATATTGAATGTCAGAGATAATTAATTGCTTCGGCCTATATCTTTATTAAAATTTCTTGCTGGGTTATTAAAGAAATTCAAACCATTTTTTATTTTTTTTAATTATTACGAAGAGTAATTGACATTAAAATTCTATTCCATTTCATTCTCTTATCATTTATTTTTAACTTTATTCATATTCGTATGAAAGAAAGTAAATTTGTATAATAAAAAAGTTCGGAGATAATTGTAATATTTCACAGGAAATGAAGGAAAGACGCTGACGCATAGACTATATATATTTTATCAGATTGTATTTAAACTGAGTAAAGCGAAAACAAATAAACAAATACATACTTGAAGATAAAGTATACCTACCAATAAGAATAAAGAAGATGGATAATCTTCAGATTCTTTCCCCCATTTCCTTGTTACCGTTCCTCAAATTACTTTGCCTTCAGACGCTTGATTTTTCTTCCGACACAGGAAATCTGGCTTTGTTCTATCAGCCTTATTTGGCTCTCTTTCATTGCTCATGTAAATAAACTGTGTACTTTCTTACTCAAAGTGAATAGCTTTATACTCAAAGCGAGACCCGAGTCTTTGTAATCAGGTAGAAGCACTTCATTCAGGAGAATGCAGGCATATATCTATACGTAGGCTTACTGTATTTGCAGTCGCGAAAGATGGTTAATTATAATGCAGTGAAAACAACAAATAAAACGAATTATCTACCATGATAAGTAATGTAAGGATTACTTTTGAAACCACTGATAAATGCACTAGCTAAGCAGTCGTAAGGGTATTTATCTAGGAAATTTCAGAAGTGTGAGTTACATTATTTTATAAAGACTATTGCACGAACACAATATTACAGTTTACTAGCGACTAATTTTAGATGATGGGATATCCCACGATCTGTTTATTGGTCCAAATTTCTACAAACCAGGAAATTTGACCGTGTGACATCGACGACTGCCATTGAACACAATTTCTTCCTATATTTTCCATCCAATGATATTGCATGCAACGGAAATAACAGAATACAAACATTTTATAATTTTCTATCCAAAAATATGAAATCAACAAATGAGCGCCATTCTCTCCCCGCGTGACCCGCATGACATAGAAACATGACTGCTTTTTCAGTAGGCGTTTTAGAGGGTCACAATAAGAATCTGATCAATGGAAAATTTCATTGATCTTGTCGGCGATCTTTCTGATTTGTAGATCAGTGCCTGAACCATCTGGACCTAGGCGTACCCATAGGATATAGTTGGATTTTTACAATATAATATAGCCTAATAATATACCCTGTCATATTCCCTTTCCCAAATCTAGGACAGACGTTTTCTTTTAGGAATTAAATATGAGAGCAAATAATTTTCTTTGTCATAATAGTAGAAATTACGATTTCGCGATTAAATATGAGAGCAAATATGTTCTTTGTCATAGCGGTAGAAATTATGATTTCGCGGGCTATAAACCGAGTAAAGGAATCCAAAACATCCAAGCTTTCGGCCACTGTTATCTCTGCGGCATTCCTCAGTGAAATGAGTGTGGAGTCCAGACCAGATCAAACAAACCGTGCATACGATATGCATTGCTAGAAATAACACGGGTTCCTGTCCTACAACTTATATGTGCTTACGCTAATGGTGTTTCGCATAGGGTTCGAACCTAGGCAGGCCAAGTGTAATGGGAGTTGGGGGGCCGGCAGCACCCCTTTTTATATATAGTTCCAGTATTCATCTTACTACCAGGGAAAACCACGGAAAACCCTGGTCGGAATTTGCAAAGGAAATTTGGTCATGGTCCTCCATTCTGTAATGCCTTGTGAGAGCTGAGCACACCAGTTGGGATACGTGTCAGCTGAATGCTTATCCGTAGGGGCGTTGGGGTTATTTAGGCTGAAGTCCTCAAAATATGTTGACGAGATTACTCGTCCCCTAGGAAGCGCAAACACTTTCCAACTTTCCGTACTAAAGGATTCTCAGCATCGTGAAGCTTGGAGTTGACATTCTGTGCAAGGCTTCTGATGTGGTTGGCAAGTAGTGGAATCTTTAGGTCTTCGTGGCCCTGCCTTCAGTGATGGAGAAGACCATCTACTACTGTCTACATGACTACTGTCACTGTCATACAATAGCAACACGTCCACAGAATGAAAACTTCAAAGAGTTCACCATTCAAAGAAATACATGGCAGACATTTAACATACACTACTGCTCACAGGGGCATTTGGTAACCCCAAAGGTCTCGTAGCGGGACACACAATTAATGAAATCCCCTCATCACTGATTGATGTTTAGAGAAGTTGTTGTTGGAAGTGTAGAAAGATGGGGGAAACATAAGTGCATGCATGCCAACTGTGCAAAAGAAAACGAGTTGCCACGGGGAGGAGTCTAGGGTCAATATTACAATGGTCTAAAAAAAGCGAATATTCAACATATCAACTTCGAAAGTTCAAATCGTTGTTTACATCCTGGCTTTCCAGAAGTATAAGCCCAAAGGGAAAAGCAATCTAGTAACCTTAGGCCTATGTCGTTAAACGAACTAGTAGCATATAGGGGTAAATCTTTTGGGATCTTCCAAACAAAATTTTTGGAGATTAATATTGATGTCAATATTCCTCTTTCTACAATGGATATTCATTTCATTGAATATATAACGCATTTCTATAGTAATTGCAATTTACTTGGAATATTGGCTTAATTAGTATTAATGTTGTATTAAATCCAAAAAGTATGAGTGATTGCAAGTACTAAAAGATTAATATATTTGACATATTAGTGTGATCGAGGAATATTTACGGTGAGATTTAAAAAAAGCACATAAATCACTCTTCAGCAAGTGGGAGACCGCCGTCATAGAGATTATTTTAATGCATCCATATGCATCGTCACAATCTGAATGTGAAAACCACTGACAGGCTGTCAAGTTATGCATACCACAAAACACTCGCCACTAATATGTCAACTACATAGGACGAATAAAAAGAATAGAAGTGTAATTCTGATATTTCATTAAAACTCTAGAAAAATTTAATCTTAAACGTTTCAAAAATCAAGAGAAATAGTAGATAATCATTTCACTTTAACGTAGGCCTACTACAGTAGATCCAAGATGAGTACGGAACTGAATTGAACTCAGTGCCGGTAACCTAACTTGCCGCACTATTCACGGCACTAGGCATACATACCGCACAGGTGCGTAATTATATCAAAACCTGTGACTTTTTATATACCGATATCAATTATTGCGTTCGTGGAATATAACCAAAGTTAAAGTTAATACCCTCAAAACTTATAGAAACTGCATGGCGCCACATCCCATTGAGGAACTAAGCGTGCCATCCGCCCACTGCTTCTTCTACTATAGGCAGAGGGCAGGATTGGGGGGGGGGGCATGACTTTAGCATGCTGACTCCCACGGCCGTTATTGATGGCTTACTGAACCGGAGTCGCTACTTCTTCATCAAGCAGCTCAGTTTAGGTCACGAGGCTGAGTTTCATACCTCCCTACCTCAGAAACATCTGAAGAGAAACTGAGGATCAAACCCAGACCTACTGATTCGTGGTCAGCAACGCTAACCATTAGATCATGAGGCGGTCTTTAAAAACTATAAAAAAAATAATGAGAATATTACATTTTTATGAACAAAATATTTTGGTTTTTCGCTCAGTTTTTCCTCTCCCGATGTATGTAGTTCTTACGCAGCCAACACCGCTCGGAGCTTACAGGCCCGCGACCTATCGGGGAGGAATTAGCCTTTGGAGCATATAGATACATTTTTAACCAGATACGGATGAGTGACCAGCCCGATGCGGGGGCCACATCCGAAACAATACGAACACAAAAGGACAAGTAACTTTAGTCCAGAGGCGTCTTCAGAGCGGGGCTGAAGGGTCTACAGTCCCCCGAAACGTTAAGTCATGCTAATAATGTGGCACATAAGGACATTTTCATTTCTCAGATAAACAGTTTTTCTATCCTGACTCATGAAATGCGAAAGGTAGATCGTGAAATTGAAATTCCGATACCGCTTTGTCTAAGTATGTACAACATTCAGCCTAACATCGAATTTTTACCTGAGCGGCTCAAGCTGACATGAACGCATAGATATCTCGGTTAGCTACTAGCAGCTGATCAGTTCTGCGGAAAGTGATCACATTTCCACAAACAATCAACTTTAGCCTATATGTGAAATCTACAAGACACGATCTTATAACCTGAAACCTAAAATGTTTATTTTGTCTGATTTCCTGGAACACTAACTCAGCCATTGTGTATTGTGGGGCATTCTCAATAAAATTGCCGTTTTGCCTCCTCGACAGGATCCCCAGATTGAAAATTCAACTTCGTTTTTTTAAACGACTGGTTTTCCATGGCATCATACCGCTATTGTAGTTTATGAAACTGCATAAGAATCATAAGTTTTCTCGTTTTGTGATTGTGTATGAGTTTTTTTAAATTGGTGGAACATAAGTTATTGATTTTGGAATGGGTGTTACCATTTTGCATGTCCTATTTCAACATGTTGTTTTCAGGTTTTTGAAACAGAAATGGAGTGAGCTGTTGTAAGGTAGCAATATCTTTGTCTTGAAATGCTGGAGATGAATGAAAATAGTTTACAAAAGACGTGACACATCAATTTCAGTAAGGAGTGTTGCCCAAACAAACTTTCCTCAATCTTATTTTCACTTTTTTTCATATACACCAGTTTTTTGGCAAACCTTCATCATTTAATCCAAAGAACTGCACTTTGATAACATGAGGAAATGATTGTGATGTTCATCTTATGATAATTGTCGTTCATAATGAGCCAAACTTGAAAATTCTCCAAAGTGTAATGAGCGTTACCCATATAAATTGTAATTCAATCGACTCAAACATGCTCTTCTATTGGCTTTATTCGTTAGGCACAATCTAAAAATGACATGTACATGCCTGTCTGGAAACAAGGCAACTGATACTAGAAAGACAGAGCTCATGTAATCTTGCATGTGAACTCAAAATTATTTTTATTTGATTAACTGTGAAAGAATACAAATTAGACAAAATAAAACAGTTTTTCAGCCTCTTTGTGTGACTTGTTTCTTATAGCCTGTATAGTACCACATACACAAGATAGTATAAGGACATCGGGTCCAATAAACTTTGAAATTTAAAACAGAAATATGCAACAGTGTTCGACAAATGCACAACATGAAAATACATTTAAAAGCAAAAGGATTATATAAATACGTAACAGGTTTCAATGAATTGAATATTTTGAAACTTGGCCATTCTTGAATTTTTTCAATTCTTCATTAAGGCACATTTCAAGCTAAATTATTAGTATAAAATCACAGTGCAATCTTAACTTCTTAAGAACAAGTAACTTTCTATCACATAGTGAGTTAGAAGTATTTTTCACAGTTAACTTCTATTTGCAGACTGCCTCAACAAATAAATGCTTTATGGAAAGAGCTGAGTTGCAGAGACACTTATTACTAACAACATTCTCCCAACAAACAATTTTTGTTAATTTTTTCCATTTTTAAGGAAGTCTATTCAAATTTAACCACTACTTGAATTTTTATAACATTCTCCATTCATATGGCAATCAGAAGCTAATTAAAACATGCAGAAAAACATAAATTCGGAGCTCAAAACCTGGGTTACACTCTTTACCATGAATAAAAATACGCACCATGGTTTTGACTTCTTGCCGTCCTCCCTCCTCGATGTCTGGTCGGAAATTGGTCGAAGGGGAAAAAGATGAAACAATACTTCATTCCCTCTACATCACCCTCTTCCCTATTCCTTAATTCTTCTTTGGAGGAGCACTAGACCCGGTAACACTCCTCACCACCTTTTTTCAAGGTTTACTGAGACAAAGATTCAAATGAACTTCATGGCTCTGATTATCTTTTTCAATTCTGAAACACCCTCTAGATAGTTTCATTTGGATGTTGAGCTAACAGTCATCCGCTAATGAAGATTCATTTTGGGGCTTTTCATCTGTAAATTCAAGATGTTGGATGCAGAATTTGAGGTGGGACAGTCACACTCCCTACTTTTTCCCACTTTTTTGACATAAAAATGAACGTTACGTTCCAAGATGTATACATAGAAATTATTTAGGGTGTCACAGAAACTCGCATGGATTTGGGGCGAAATATCAAAAGGACAAATTGCTTGACATCTCAACTAGAAGTGTCTTTTCAGGCCTGAGACACCAAAACGGCTATTTTTTAAGAATGACCCTTATACCATACCATGTAAATATTATGTAAATTTAGACTAAATATAATGCGATATACCATCAGGGTAAAACTCAGATTGTAAATAAAGGCCTAAATTAATTTATTAAAAGCTGGCAATACTGCCCTTCGGATAGATTTTAGCGGCAAAGCAGCAGTGCTTGGAATAGGGCTTGATAAATTTTCCAACTGTGGGAAAGCAAGACAACTTAATTTTGTTCTATAACTCAACAGCTTTAATGCCTTTACCTCAGGTTAAGGTGCGACTGTGACGTACACATCAACAAACAAACCTACTTACTTTGTACTTACTAGTATAGTTATGTTATTCTAACGTTTGAAGGTTCATTATAGTTATGAGTGATAACAGTGTTAGACTTATCATAGCCCTTCTCGCAAAATATAGATATATATAACTCCGTGGCGCTAACATCCCAGAAGGGACAAGGCCTACCACCCGACCGCTGCGTCATCTACCATAGGCAGACGGCAGGATTGTGGTCAGCATGCCAACAGCCACAACCGTTAATGGTGGTTTCCATGATCGGAATATATATATATATTGGATCCGGCTACATATGAATATTTTGAGCCATATAATACGGAGGACCAAGGAGATTGAGTGGATACTGTAATCGAGGGTTTTCACTTTCCAAAGTTACCAAGATACATACAAATGTTTAACAACAAATGAATAACAAATTTATTCTTAGTATCAAACAGCCGATACATTGATGTTATTGAAGATATGTTGTATTAGGTAATTAATATTAAAGCTTATTCTTTAAGTGATTTGATTTTTCTTATTTCTTGTATTACCAAAATTAAATTCAAGGAGAAATGGCAAGTAGCCCAAATTTCTCAAATAAATGAAATGCAGAATGACTTAATAGCAAACTACAAATAATGCTGTTCCCTTTGGAACTTAATAAATCTTTACCAATTACTAAGCTCCACATGCTTTAGTAATTAAAACAAGGAGGACCGGCAGATTGCCCAAAATCCTCAAAAAGTGACTAACACAAAAGTTACAAAAGTGAACTTCAAATATGAGAGCTCATTCTTTGAGCTTAGAGAGAATTCTGGCCACAGCCTAACTGAAAACAGTTAACTTCACTTTTAAGTGGTGGTTGCGTTCTCATTTTGGAGTGTGTCTGAAATGTTGTCTCAGATTTCTGCTCATTACGATAGACTGCAGTGTAGATATGCGTCTGAGATGATGCAGTAGGCCTCGGTGAATGCTGGTTATGCTCTTGCTTGCATATCTCCAGTGAAATCCTGGATTAGCTGCTGACACTGTGGCAGCGGAATGCTATCTCCAATCGTGCATGGATGGTAGGCTTCGTGTAGGCGGCCTGTAGCTGTAGGCTTCGGTGAATGATGTTCTCGCTGCAAAGACGGCGTGAGCAATGTTCTCGCTGTGGAGAGTGACTGAGTACTATGGTCAAATAAAAATAAAAATTAATAATAATAATAATAAAATAAAGAATAAAAAATAAAAATAAAATTCTTTCTCGCAGCGTAGACTGCATGCATACTGAACACGCAGCGGAGACTGACTGTGAAGAACTGACTGAGAACTGACCCAGTCCATACAAAATGTGAACACATCCCCACTACAAATTACAAGAGGACATATTCAGAAATTTTTGAGTTGTAGTAATGAGAATTTTCTGGAAACTTCTACTTCGTTCCATTGCAATATCATAGTTTTCTTAGGTTGATATAGGCACACATTTACCTGTAATACTAGAATACACAATGTGAATACGTATTCTTTAACAAATAATGAGTTTTACATAGTGTTTAATATTGTTTCGATGTATCGAACATTGGTAAAGCGTGGTAAAATATTTGTTTCACCCTAGTAAATGTAATATACGAGGGTCACTCCAAAAGTAATGCACTGCATTTTTTAAAAAATTCAATTTTCGTTTACCACCTTTGATACTTATACAGTTGCTAGAAACATTCTTCCCGTCGAGTTCCAAATGTAATTCAACCTGCTGCCGTGTGTGGCGCTGTCGTAGCACTTCTTCAAAATGGCTGCTGCACTAGATGTTCGTCGGAAGCAACGTGCTGTGATAGAATTTCTGTGTTGCGAGAACGAGACAGTGACAAACATTCACAAGAGGTTGCAAAAGGTGTATGGTGATGACGCTGTGGATCGCAGTACTGTTAGCCGGTGGGCATGCAGATTATCTGGTGAAAGTGGGCACGCGAATACCCGGGATCTCCCGCGCAGCGGGAGGCTACGCAGTGCACACACTCCTGCAGAGCATTCGCAACTTGATTTCGGCGGACAAACGTGTAACAGTGAAAGAACTGTCGATTCAAGTGGGAGTGGGAGAAGCTAGTGTGTGCAGAATATTGAAAGAATTGCAGTTGAAAAAGGTGTGCGCCCGGTGGGTTCCGAGAATGTTGACGAATGCTCACAGAGAAACACGGAAGACAGTGTGCAGCGAACTTTTGGAACAGTTCGAGACTGGCGGAGATGACTTTCTTTCAAGAATTGTGACGGGGGATGAAACCTGGCTCCATCATTTTGAACCGGAAACGAAAAGGCAATCCATGGAATGGCATCATGCAAACTCACCAAAGAATAAGAAATTCAAAACTGCGCCTTCCGCAGGAAAAGTCCTGGCTACCGTGTTTTTCGATTCAGAAGGCCTTTTGCTTGTGGACATCATGCCACACGGAACCACCATCAATTCTGGCACGTATGTGGAAACCCTAAAGAAACTGCAAGCTCGACTGTGTCGCATTCGACCACATCAGCAAAAGCTGGATGTTTTGCTGTTGCATGACAAAGCCCGGCCACATGTCAGTGCGAAAACCACAACCGCAATCACAAAAATTGGATGGACAACATTGAAACACCCGCCTTACAGCCCTGATCTTTCACCATGTGATTATCACCTCTTCGGTAAACTGAAGGAATCCCTTCGTGGAACAAGATTTGAAGACGATGATTCCCTCGTGAAGGCTGCGAAACAATGGCTTAGAAGAGCTGGTCAAGACTTCTACCGTGCAGGTATACACGCCCTCGTTCCACGGTGGCGTAAGGCAGTTGAAAGGGACGGAGATTATGTGGAAAAATGATATAGTGTTCTGAAGGTTGTATCAACATACAGTACAAATTGCAAAAGTATGGAAAATAAATTCAATTTTTAAAAAAATGCCGTGCATTACTTTTGGAGTGACCCTATATATCGATACTTATCGAAATATCAGAGTATCTGTATACAAACCTAGGTTAAATATACCATGGCAGGGTATGTTCAGAAATTAAACTCAAGGAAATAATGGTCTAAAATCACAAGATTTTACAATTATTTTAATATATATTATTTAATCTCCATACCTTCTAAACCCTATTTTGAAAGTCATACGTTAGGGTGTATTTATTGACATAAAACAAAAACATTAAATTAATTGTCTGTACAAACAACACGTTGATGAACAAATTGAATTATAAAATGTAAAAAATGTCTGCCATAGTGGAAGAAGGTAAGAATGTTCCCATGACAGAGGCCGCATTTCCACGCTGAATTGCAAGACTTAGCCTTTGTTTGAAGAATAACTTTGATCTTTCTTCTCCTGTCACAGTTTGTAGGAGGTTTCCCAATGAATCAATAAAATTGACAGCTTCAATGCACCAAGGACCCAAAGTTTCTCCGGCAAAAGGAACAAATTTGTAGTTTTGTTCTACTAGATTTCTATATTTTGCCGATTTATTTTTTGCCGCTCGTGAAGCCACTGATCCAGCGTGACGAGATGAATAATCCAAGTGAGAAGAGGCCAGGGTATCTGCGCAGGTAGCATCCCACACTAGATGTTGTCCCCTGCACCAAGGAATGAGGGTCGTCCCATCAACACGTGTTCCGTCGTCCTTCCTCAAGCCAACTGGCTCCAAAACTGCAGAATCTTGGCTGATTGCAATGCCCGACATTTAATGTTGTTTAATTCCTGATGCCTTGAGTGCCTGCCTGCACTTTTAGAGCAGCTCAAACCATGAGTCCCTTCCTCATGAACCTTTCCACCACACACACAGGTGTGAGAGGAACAAATATTACACCCTGAACGGAGTGCAGCTGAAATCCTGAAGGTATTGTTCTCCGAGAGGGTACTGAGGTTTTTTGAAGGGAGTACTGTGAGCCAACCATTTCATTTTTGTTCCATGGCAGCTATGAGCCTCGCCTTTTGCTTAGGACAACTAAGGGTCAAATTGTGCCAAATGATCTGAATATTTACTTCATCCCAATTTTGTTGGGAACCCTTGTCTATTGGAATATCTCGTCCATGCCTGTTCCACTCTCCCAATGCTTCAGTATAATCAGGGACAGAGATCTCGTCTGAAGTAAGGGATAACATCAAATTGACGAGATTTGTCGCCGAAACCACTGAACTTAAAAAAGCCGGCAGAGCAATATCCTCCACTTTCCTGATTCCAAGTCCCCCAAAACAAACGGGTAGAGATGCAATGGTCCACTGTTGATCACTTAGTTGGCAATTCATGATATTTTCAAGTGCCAACTTTATGTCTGTATCTATCCTGGCAATTATGTCTTTATACTTCCAGCAAGGAGCCGTTCTGAGAAAATATGTTACCTTCGGTATTGAAAAGCAATGTTTCACCAAGTAGTATGCAACATGGTAGTTTAGTTCCTTAGTTCTGTTAGGGTTATATTTAATTACAAAGTATGTATATTGTATTATATTATACAAGTTGTTTGGCCTATCCTAATGTTGTTCATAGCCTATGAAATATATATATATATGTGATAAATGTTTAGAATGTGCTGTAACAGCAGCTGCTTTCAAATGTATCTATTTTGACCTGCCTATTTGATTCTATAATGCCCATGTGTGGATGAAGATCCAGTTCTTGTCTTTTCCTCTAAAATACAGGACACTCGAATGTTTTATATCCTGTGGGTACTCAGAACATAATACAGTTATAGTTATTATTCGGCGTTTCTACGTGAAACCGTTCAAAGTAAGCACCAAATTGTCCGTGTCCTGAAAGGAACTGGGTTATAATAAAGTTTGGTTTCAACAGTTTACAATTTTGACGATCGTAGACCATTGCGTTGGAAAGAAAATTTATCTCGTAGTAGAGCCACAAGTGGATGATTGCCATGCTCGATTCAACTTATCGACGGTTGTTCCTTTTTGAAGTAAGAAATTGGGGAACTTAATGTATATATATACGTACTGGATATACCCCTGCTTCAATCGCTCTCTCGCTCTGAACAAGGCGGGTGTGATGAATGTGATAATGACGGACAGATTATCTCTGGTGGATCACAAGGACCTGAAGTTTCCTGATATTCACCTTACAGGTGAGGGGAATCCCCAGAAGAAAACCCAGCCAGGATACTTGCCACGACCGGGAATCAAACCTGGGCCCGCTGCGTGAGGAGAGCGAACGCCACAGACAAGCCATACCACAAATACAAAAAGGAAAACTACATTTGCTACAAAAATAAAATCCTAGTAGATGTTATTCAAGTGGCTTCACTACATACGCAGATGACGCCGTCAGCCGTTTATGATATGACTCAGAAAGAATTATAAGTAAAGTCAAGGCTATATTTTCTACAATTCATAACATTCTTGGCTACATTTCTACAAATTATTATTATTAATATTATTATTATCATTATTTTTATTATTGTCATAATCAATATTGTTAATTTAACCGGGCGGAGGTATAAGGCATTCTCTACCAGTTAGTTATGCAGGCTACACGTTCATTATAAATTTTGTCACCTAATTATTAAAGAGTCAAGGAATCTTTTAGACTCTTTACGAAGTACCTCCTCCATTTGGAATGTCACAAGAAAGTGGATATCATATCCAATAATTTCTCCTCATTTTATCCGGTACCGTACCATTATCATCATTTCTGCTCCAGAGAGGTAATTGTAATCAATTTTGAAGATATTACAAAATGACCTGTGCATTAGTGATGAACTCTTTTGCCAGTTGTGGAATTCAGAATAACAGCATAGATGCCCTAGGGAACTATTTAGCAAGGGAGTTGGAATAACAAATCTAAAATCTATAACTTTACTTTATTTAATAAAGATTCCTTGATCATAAGGCGTAGCCTATGAGGTGTCTTTTTTGTCGTTTGTAGTTATAGAAGTTTTTATTCCGTAGAAAATAAGTTTTTTTTGCGAAGTAGAAAATATCTTCAAAATTGTGTAAAACATGGCCGCCGATTGGTTTTGTTCAATGTGTAATTCAGTAATTGGATGCCTGCCCGTGGGCTCTGTCCTGTGTGTACAATAAATTATCCCCAGCGACCGGCATTGATTTACAAGCTCCTCCACAATTAGCCTTATACCTCGTCCTGACTGTGCTGTAGAAATTGCGTATTCAAGCTAATATCTGGAGATAGGTCACTGTGAATAGCTCTAATATCAGGAACACTGTTCATATACTACAAGCTTATGCAAACAGCATGAGAACATACATGAAATCACATGGTTGGTCGTAAAACAGATTATTGCGATTGTTTATAGATTACATACATAGGGGCAGTTTCATTTGCGGCTAGCTTGATAAATGTAAAATTTATATTTGAAATTACGTATACGCAGATTTCAATTTCGTATTTTAATGCTTAGAACTGCTGATGAATCGGCATTGTTAACATGTGGTTACATCGTTTCAAGCAGCTTAATAATAGCACCTTATTTATTTCTTTTAGTGAGAGAGAAAAATACGGCTAACTGAAAATAACACTTGAACGAAGATTCCAAAACTTCAAAGTTATCGAAGAAGACCTTGACATTTTCGGCATGCCATTTAATGTGGATTGTGAATCAGTCAAACCAGAATTGCAGCTCGAACTGATTGAGTTGCAATGTAACATTGAATTGAAGAAACTATTTCTCAGCGTTTCTAAAATTCAGTTCTAAAAGGCCCTGTCAAAATCAAGTTTCCCAAACCTGAAATCTCACGCTCAGAAGATAATTGCGATGTTTGCATCTTCCTACAAGTGTGAACAGGTGTTTTCTACTATGAAACTTTGCAAAACCAGCGTTAGAAACCGATTGCTGACCACCATTTAGCTTCACTACTGCAAATCAGCTCATCCCAGTTTCTACCAGATTATGAACAACTTTTAGAAGATCAGTCACAGTTTCATCTGTCACATACGCCTTCATACTCTTCTAAAGAATAATCAATTTTTGTAACTTTTTTCTAAGTTTTTTACCATTGTAGCATATAATGCAAGTTGTGTGTGATGTAAAAATAAAAAATAAAGTTTATCACTTATAAAAATATGTTTTGTTCATTTTTTTTATATCGGCCCGCCTAGATAATTTTTTATTTTATCTGGCCGTCCCCTTAAAAATGTTGCCCAAGTTTGGTTTAGACCTATGAATATTTCGTGTGCAAAGTGTTAATAATATAATATTTTAATTATTTTGCTCTTAATTTTTAATCTTGCGATTAATTATCGTGCGTGAAGCCGCGGGGATCTGCTGTAAGCTATAGAAAGCTATATCTAGCGTTTTCTGAAGGAATAGTTTGAGTGTGATAAGTCGTTCTTCCCCATTTCATATTCTAAATACCTATATAAAGACCTAGAGTTTGAAAATTAAAAAAAGTCTTTCATAAGTTATTTCCGAATTTGCAAGATACAAAACCCGATCGACGCCGGGCCTTTTAAACTATTATAAATAAATGAGATTGTATAAGTAGGCTACATAGTTACATTTTGTAACAAATAAATGAACGCAATACGCTAATATTATTAGTTGTTTGACATTTTGCCGTTCAACTAAGAAATATATATTTGAGGATTAAGGTGGAACTTTTGACTATATTATATTACATTATCCCAATAATTGGAATAAATATTAAATTCATAAATCCTGAATTGTTACCATGTTTATGGGTTCAAGTCTGCCTAGCTCGATGGCATTTATGTGTGCATAAATGCGACAGCTTCATGTTTTATACTTATAGTCATATAGTCGCTTAGCTCATTGGGGGCTCCGCCCTCAAACCCCCGCTGAGGTATTCGGTAAAGGTTTTTTAAAAGATCTATGGGAGATAGAGTGCGTGTATTTAGTCTGCTGTTTCGGCAGAGCCCTATGTGAACTCTCTTTTATAATACCGTTGCCATGGAAACCGAGCTCTTTTTCGGGGGTGTTTAGGGCTAAAAATTTAAAAAAAAACTTTTTTGAAATTTTCCTGTGGTTTACCGTTTAAAAGCTATAAGTGTAACAAATTGGAAGTTCCCAGCTCATTTGGAAGCGGGCAAACATTAATGTCAGTGAGTGAGCCCTTTTTCGGGGGGTTTTTAGGGCTAAAATTTTTTTAAAAACTTTTTTGGAATTTTCCTGTGATTTACAGCATAAAAGCTATATGTGTACCAAATTTCCAGTTTCTAGCTCATCTGGAAGTGGGCAAATATTAGTGTCAGTGAGCCGAGCCATTATTCGGGGGTTTTTAGGGCTAAAAATTTATAAAAAAAAAAACAATTTTTTGGAATTTTCCTGTGGTTTAAAGTGGTGTACCAAGTTTCAAGTTTCTAGCTCATCTGGAAGTGGGCAGACATTAGTCATGAGTGAGTGGGTGAGTAAGTGAGTGAGTGAGTGAGTGGGTCAGTCAGTCAGTCAGTCAATCAGTCAGTCAATCAGTCAGTCAGTCAATCAGCCATGTGGCTTTATATTATAGGGACTCGGAAGACAAAAATTCGGTCACAGGCGACGGTTGCAGGAATAAATAGATCTACACAACCGTCGCTTTGTAACCATAGTAAACAATTTCGTTAATATGTTTAGCTATATTATACATTGGTAGGTCACTCGGGTGTATTACCAGTTATTATATACTAGCTTAAAAGGCCCGGCATTACCTGGGTTTTGTATTTTGCGTGTAATTCAAAATTAAATTACGGAGCACTTTAGTTTTTCAAGCTGTAAGTCCTTATATAGGTATCTAGAATTTGAAGCGAAGAAGGACGACTTATCACATTCAAATTATTCCTTCAGAAAACGCTAGATATGGCTTTTATCGCTCATACAGGAGTTAGAATTTTGGAACCCAATGCTTTTACACACCACACCAGGCGTTAAAATTAGAAGAAACAGAAATTCCAGTACCCTAATGCTTTCTTAAATGCTAATTTTGTACAGATGTCTTGATCTTTTCAAAATAACTATCACATTCTTCAACAATGGAGTATTCCATAAGAAATAATTTTAAAAGTAGATGCAATACTATTGAGAACACTGATATACCAAATACAAAATGGATGCCGGGAATATTGAGGAAGCTGTCGACTGCTTTTTGTTTACCCGGAAATTCCCGAACCAAAGCCGATTAAGCTGGCGATCGCTTTTCGTTTCCCCGAAATTCCCGAAACAAAGCCGATATTGACCGACTAGTCAATTGACTTGACATGTTGTCCATTTTCTCCAGAAAACAAATTAACATCTGAAAATGTTGAGTGCAACACGCTGGGTTTTCATGTCAAGTCAATTGGAACGCGAAATTGCAATATACATGTCAATATCAACTTGTTAAAATTGACATGTTGATGTTAAATGTATATCAATGGAGAGACAGCTTTACATTTTACTGACGGGATATTTTATTTCTCACTTTCATGTTGCCACACAACCATTTCAGGACTAAAATCAAAAGAAAATCAATATCGCTTTCACACACACTTCCCCAAATATCTGAGACGTAATTTACTGTGCACATAGAACAAAAAAAGTTTCGTCTTGTTTTTGTCTCTTTTTAAGTGCTTCCAACAAACATCCCTAATACAACTAATACAAAGCCTACAGCGACGAATGACGTATGAGTGGCCAGAATTGTTTACAGACTTCTGACATAGCACACTCGATACCCGTTGGCACAAAACTCAGGCTGAGACCATTGAAAACGATGTCCCTACAATACCTTTTTATTCTAAATCAAAATGTGATGTGAGAAAATGATATTTTTTATGCCCAGGGTAGAGAAATCTATTTCTTGCAACACACCCGATATTTATTTACTACATTATTTATTTACGAAGCCGAATTAAATCGATAGCCTCTCTATAATTATTTGTCAAAGCCCAGTAAAATGCAGCTGACAAAGCCCTTCGTGAACACTGCAAACAATGTTGTTGTCATGAGAACTGAATTGCATTTGATGAATTCAGTGTAATATTTAAATAAAATGTTATGGCACCTAATTTTATTTCTACTGGTCACATCGAGGATTTCACTCTTCTCCGGACAACGCGGATCATTTTGCAAAAAATTCCCTACGTAAATCGGTCCAGTAGTTTTTTAGTCTATAAAGGACACACATACTAACATAACGTCAATTAGGCATTATTTTGCAACTTAAGTCTCCTACAATTGAGAAGAGTCCAAGTTGATAAAATAATAAAGTAATGTAAACATTAATAAGTAATAAGAATTCATAAAAATAATGGATAATGGCATAAAACCATATAAATTAAAAAGGGAAGAAAGAGAAAATAAAAATAAAAAAGATTTCATATGGTATTAAAACAAGGTAATATCATAAATAAATAAAAAATAAATAAATAAGCCCGAAACAATCCCTTACAGCGCAAGGGCCTCCTACCATGGTAGGGCTGGCTCTGTTTTACTCTCCCAAGGTGAGCTATTTCCTTGGAGAGTTCGGTTTTTGCCTCCTGGTGGGTTAAGACCTATGCTGTAATTAAAATGAATTATATATTTACTTTTAGTATACATTTATGACGGGAGAATTAAGGAAAATTCTGGCCGGTATAAAATGGATAGGCTTATTGGTGAAAAAACTGAAGATTAGGAATCATTCCTATTGACAATCTTAAAAGCCTAAAATAAGTATTCACTACATAAATAAAGGTGTAAACAGTTCATAAATAGCATTAACGTAGTACGCAACAACTGCTCCCTTTTCACTTTCACGCAAGGATATTATAAATTTCAAAACATAGAAATTAGCCATTCTCAGATCCAGCTGTTACACTACTAGTCATTCGCTGGTTTGAAGAATACTATAAGGAATTTTTCTCAATGGAAAAGAATATGGATTGTATTAACATAAAAAAGTTCCACCGCATTCACAACCCTGGAGTATCTGCTTTAGTATTTTGCAATGTCATAGTATGGGCATGATAATAATTCTGATAGCTAAATTCTCGTCAGATTAGCAGAATCCTGAAACTATGAAAATCAATAACTGATGGTTTCACTGTAATTTATGAATTAGAGTTCATGTTGCCTACATCAAACTAGAACAATCAGAATTAGTGTACAAATTACCATGTACACATGAGGGTATTTTGTGTCTCATCGATCAGTTGTTGTAGAGTTTCGTACAATACTTTTAAAATGCTGGGCTTTATACTTACACCAGAGAAAGTTTTCTTAGCAGCTTGAGTTTTGGTTGAATTTTTAAAATTTCAACTTCCAGTCATACTCAGATGATAAATCATGCGATTAATCTGATTATAACGTTATATGCAATTACATAGAAGCGGAAACCGTGTATGTGAAGCTGAACTGAGGTAATCAAGTTATCTCGATATGCCAGACTGTCCATTAATTTTGCGCTGAATTATGCATCCCGTCTTGCAGAAGGCATTAGTCTCATTGTGAACTAGAAGCAGTGATGGCGAGGCGGAGACGAGAAAGGCGAGACAGGTTCTCTACTGACTGGGAATCGATTTCAACACTCAGTGAATTGCCTTTAGTGTAAATCGCGTGGAGTTGACTGAAGTCCTGCAACATCAACTCTGGATCCAGAATTAGGCCTATTTGAATGGTAGCCGACTCGGAAATGCAACTTTTCCCCAACATCCTCAAAACTTTCCTATTCTACTTAATGCCTATAGCCTAACAATAGCAATTTATTTTATCTGTAAATAAACCCAGTCTATATGCAAATAAAAAAATCGTTAGAGCCATTTTTTTAGAAAATCAGCAAAATGTATTTCTCTTTATGTAAATTGGTAGTGTTTGTCTCTTGTCACATTTCGGAATATATTTAACACAGACATGAATGTTTTACAATGATTTATTTTTATTTTGAACTAAGATGTTCACAGAAACAGACACACATGTATGAATGACACATTATTAATTTTTTGTAATATAATAATTTAGGAATCGCGCACAATGTGCATTATCTTAACCTAAGACTTAACCTAACACCCAGTCCTGAACCCGGGGAGGGGATCTTTCACTACTGAAAAATCCCCGACCCGGCCGGGAATCGAACCCGGGCCGCCGGAGTGGAAGGCAGGCGTGCTACCGACTCACCCACGGCGGCGGACAAGACAGCATTAACTGGACATTAGGTATAATTAAATAAGTTAGTTTATACGTTAAGGAAAACATAATATGTATATATTATTGCTGTAAATAATTCTATTGAAATTGTTATCCCAGTCTTGCCTTTACAACACTTGTATTGTACCACTTTAGTAAACACTGAACTGTGAAAACAAGTAGGGAATATTATTATTACACACAAACCGATATACTTCTGATTCTGTTTGTTTGACAAAGAACCTTAAAATGTGTATTAATGCTAAAATTCGACTTTGAATTCAATGGTTGAACACAATATTTCCTCCACCTGTAATAGAAAAATAAAAAATGGATTTATATGATAATTGAGCTTAGCCTGGAGTTTAGATTAGGTTAGCTTAAGAAGAGTTAATGTAACTAGGCCTACCTGGTAACATACAGTACATATGAAAGATCTTTATTACTATTAATTGCAGTTAATAGATAATTAATATAATCACATTACCAAGACAAGTAGAATTCTCGTAGCTGGATTAGACCCATGTTACACGGACCGAAAAAACGCGGCCGAATGTTCGGGCCGAGACCGGCTTATTTTGAGCGTGTTATACGAGCCGAAATGCGTGATGCATTTTACACGGACAGAATGTTGAAAATGCAAGCTGGAATTCTTTCGAGGGCAGTAGTCATTAAAAACTGGTTGAGATAGAAATAGGTTGTGCTGCTCCGTCGCGTGCGTGCATTATGTTGACATTCTGCTCATATACGAGTAACTTCACAGGCGTTTTTCTGCGCGCGTTTTCTGCAGTTTTGCGCGTCGCTAGGCGTAACAACAGCCTACGCTTGTTTAAACGCGTCTGAAGGCGCGGTTCATACGGTCCGTACAGTTTATAACATTACCTACCAATGACCCAATGGATACGCTTTTCTGTTGCTGACATTCGGCCGTGTAACATGGGCCTACTCACCTCCTGCATGACATGATGAAAAATAAAGTCGTATGATTCCTAGTCCAGCCTCAGATCATATTCGATAGAAAGTACATTGTCTGAATGGGAAACTTGAGCCTAGATGAGGTCATTCCCGGATGCTTTCTCATACGCAGTAAGTTATGTGACAATTTAGATTGTTGATTATTGACTCTGTATCCCGTAAATCACATCGTTGTCAGATACAGATTTAAATATTAACAAATTATATAACAGTAAAATGATATAGGAATAAGGGGAGTTACAGCATTTCCATAATCACATACTGCTTCCATCGAATCTAAGCTAATAATTCTGTCACATAATTCTGCACAGAAGCCTTTGCTATCTTTAAGTTTTGGCCCCTCAATCGCTGATACCTTTCCTTGTATAAAGTTAAGTTACAGTGCGTTATTTTTAGTTACTGATTTTGTATTATTATTATTACAATTATTATTTTATTGTTATTATTATTATTAGTAGTAGTAGTAGTAGTAGTAGTAGTAGTAGTAGTAGTAGTAGTAGTAGTAGCAGTAGTAGTAGTAGTAGTAGTAGTAGTAGTAGTAGTAGTAGTAGTAGTAGTAGTAGTTAGTACTAGTACTAGTACTAGTACTAGTAGACCATGTGTCCCAAAAAATCTAAGATCTGCTTATCATCAGTTAAAACGACCACTATCTTGAAATGAAATAAAAAATAAAAAACCTTTCCGTATAACAGGCCTTTTTAATGACTTCAAGGAACATTCATGCCAAATTGACCAAAAATCGAACAACGCGTTCGACTGTGACAGCGTAACAAACAAATTTACATACTTACAGACAAAATGCTGGTAATCCATTAGAATTAGTCTACGTCCAAAATACTGGAACACAGTTGTAGAAAATTTTTCACTCAAGATTTTAGGTACCGGTAGTCTTCAATTTGCTGTAGCGTGAACCGTTGAAAGAAGCTGAACATTATACACGAAACGGAACCACTGAAATTGAACCAAGAAATAAAAATTCTTATACATATGTCGATTGAATGAGTTCAAAGAAAATTTTTGCAAATTGGAAGAAAATCGAATAGGCTAACGCGTATTACAAATTTACAGACAGACGAAATGCTGTAGGCTATTAGAGCATATTTCCATTCATTGTACCTACATAATCGTAAGGGATGTAAACAAAATAAAGTAAGGTAAAGTAAAGCAAAAAGGTAGTGGAGTCAGGTTCCCTGATTTTAGATAATAAGCATATGAAGAAGATAATATTTTCAGATTTATGCAGCGACTGCATTTACCCCAGATACCCCAGATTTACCCCAACAAATGTAAGACGCCATTGGATGTGTGTTCTCAACGGAGAAACCTCCTGTGGTCTGCCTTGTCTTCTGAATCAGTTGAGGAATTTGATGTCATACTGGCATGTTGTCATGGTAGCTCAATGGTAGAGCATCAGCGCGTTAAGCTGAAGATCCGTGTTCAAATTCCGGTTATGACATAAAATTTTTCAAGCTGATTCTTACTTGTATTAATATCCCAGACATGGATTTAATGTCTATTTCCTTTCCCTCCACTTAATTATTTACGTCAAAGACTCGGTCGACACGAGGGACGTAGTGCCTGCAACAGGATTAGACCAATTTGAAATTCGCAGTGACCTCATCTGAGTTCATTGCCTAGTGGCTCAAACAAGTGCATGACTAGATCGCACACTCATAAGTAAAGGGACGTCTATAAAGATTTCGATCCTCAGCCATCTCTCGATGGGGTAGGGGGAACATACCATCAGGCTGGCCACCAAAGACGTATTTAATTTTATCCTTGTATTAATGGTATTGGTTTCAGGTTTAACATGAATTACGCGGCTGTCAATTTCTGTGGCCCCTCTGACAGAAGTTATTTTTTTCAGCATAGGTTTTGCCATTTTAGGTTAAGTTGGGTTAAGTTAGGTTAGGTTAGATTAGATTAGGTTAGGTTAGATTAAGTTAGGTTGGATGCCATCTTGCGGCGATTTATGAGAATATGGCAAAACCTATGCTGAAAAAAAACTTCCCTCTGACGACATGTGCGTTATCGAGATCCGTGATCTCGCTTAACGGTTAAATTACATTGTGAAGTGCCACGTGAATATGGCGAGCGATAAATCGATTCATTCATGATAAACTCTGTAGCAGAATCATGACATTATTATTATTATTATTATTATTATTATTATTATTATTATTATTATTATTATTATTATTATTATTATTATTACTGTTGTTTTGTTGTTCTTGTAAATATCTTAATAGAAGATTTTCAAACAAAAGCACATCCATCAGAGTCGTTTTGAGATATTGGAATGGGTAGATATTGTCCGCCCTAGAACCGGCCCTAAAGAAATATTGTAAGTGCACCACTGTGTCTCATTCTAGCACATTACTCGTATGTATTATACCTAAGAGTGTGACAGACTTACTTGTTTACTTTCAGGCTGGTTTTAGAGCGGAAAATATCTACCCATTCCATTGTCTCTAAAGAGTCTGTCCTTGTTTATTTAAGCCTCCTGACTATTCTTCCAAATTATTATTTTCTGAATTTAACGTTTTCACCATAGACCAAATTTACAAGTACGTCATACTGGATTATTTTCATAAACATCGTGACAATTACAAGTCAGAATCTCACGTATATAACACGCGAAGGAATCAATTTAATTTATTACTTGAACCAAAAAATGTTACAACTGCTGGAGCTAAGCACTGTTCATGTTTTGGCCCAAGACTATTCAATTCATTTATTACCAACCATCCTGATCTAAATAGCTTAAACAACAAACAATTTAGGTCTAAAATTAGAAAATTTATATAATTATTACTTCTGTTATCGACTATTACTGTTATAACATTTTTCATATTAAACTTTAAAATTTGGATAGAACTTAATTTCTTTGTTTTTACTAAAATTTGAACAAATAAATTGTTATGTATTATTGTTGTATTGCTTCGTACCTTTGTATTGTAAATAGAACATGTTCTAACCTTTCATACATAACATTTTGTCATACTTCTCCAAATTATGCATTTTTTTAAAGTAATTGTTTAGTATAAGTATTTCTAATATATAACTGAACCACCCCCGAACACAAGCTCTGCTTCTTCGGGGGGCGTATCAACTTTTGTATATATTTTTCGTGTACTTTGGAGTAATAAATTGTAATTGTAATTGTAATTGTAAAAGTACAGTATAACATTTTTAAAATCATTATTTCTTTCAACTGTATTCGTTCTATTTCTTAATGATGTCAGTCTAACATATTTTTACTTCGTTTAAGATATATTCCATGATCTCAATAGATGTTTTACGGTACGGATATAAGACAAACTGTCTCCTTTCAACATAATATTTTTTATAGCAAGCATATTATCATCTCAGTTTTATAGTTTCCAGATATGCAGTGCATTCTTAAATTAATATTCTTGCTTGCTTTAATGTCCGCTATCTACATCACCATCATACTTCTGTTTATTAGGATAATTCAAGAAGGAATGTTGTAAGGCGCCTCCAAGTCTTCCCAACAGAATTTATCTTCATGATATATTATTTACAGCTACTGCTTTTGACAATACCTCTTTTCCTAATGCTTCATCATCGTTACTTCAGGTTTCTACTAACCTGAAAATGTAACTTTTTCATATAGTCTAGTCCAGATAAACATTCGTTACGTCTGGACTCTAGAGTAGGATTACTCCCACAACGTCTCTGGCCTTGAAGACTAACCCAGCCAGCGAGCTTCTCGTTACGTCTCGTTACCAAGATGCGCGGATTCGCTGGGCGTAAGATCAGTGACCTACTGCTAGGCAGAGAGTAAAGATCATGCTCCACGTTCCCAGGGGTAGAAAATACTGTAATAGTTGAGTGGAGGGATAATGCCGGAGGGACAGAGACAGACAACACGTGGAGTGGGATGCCAATCAGGGTGCAGCTACCTCCCCTATCCAGGAACTCTACGAGCGGTGAGACTCGCTCCTAAGGTATATACGTAAAAACCCAGAGACCTTGTGGAGATAATCCTACTCTACTAAAAGAAAAACGAAATTCACATGAATAAACAGATATTACACTCTTCCTGGAAGAATTGAATTCATTAATATCAAATCAGATTTACCTGAATGTAAATAAGAACATTCAGCAGGGTAAATCACTATTTTAAACGTAGCAGAGTCTATTTACTTCCAAAATAGTGTCATACATATTATATGGAAGAAAACAGAAAAATTTCATCTATTATCATATGCTGTTTCTAATTGCCAAAAAACTCTACTTCCAAATAATATGTTATGCATAGTAGAAAAAGTTCAGAATTTTGAAAAAGTTTCTTTTAATTCTACTTATGAAAATTTTGATTTTTTTATATTTCTGTACAAGTTATTTTATGCAAGTATTTTGAGTTCCTTCCAGTCCTGGCACCCTTTCCACAATAATAACACCATCCCATCTTTCATGGTACCCTAACTCAACGAAGTCCTTTGGTTTTGTGTCTAGTATAGGTAGGGCTATTCGTATAGTCTTTTACTAGTCATATTCTTTTGTATCAGTACCGGTTATAATCGGATGAATTTCCTTCGGATCTTGTAATATAGACTATGAACAAAAGGAGTTATGTGCTTTTATTTCTTACACGTTGAATATTAACTTTTGAGTAATATTACTAAATTTATTTGTGAAATAAGTCATTGTTTAAGACTTGAAATCACTCGTACGACGTAGCTGCACATCAGGCCTATTCGTATAGTCAAAATATCTATACCGTTGTCGAGAAGAAATTTAGGGGTGTACATACCATTAATTTTTCTAAGTAATCAGGCATTCAATATGGTGTTGCAAAAGTGGAATCTGTAACGACGTTTCGTTAAATTAACCACAGCTTTCAATATTCAGTAAAACCTGGATTAAAGGCTACCCTACTTAGCGACCACCCCCATTTAAAGACAGATTTTCTAGCAATTGACATTAAATCTCATAACTTCAATTCAGTTCGTACCTCTGTTAATTGACTCGCTATGAAAGACCAGTGATTCTGCTGATTTTAACTCACTTTTACTGAGTAACGTTATGAAGTAATTAATTGATTTCTAAAATCAGTAGCTGAAGGGAAATACTGTATGTCAATACTACCAGTATTTCCTGGAATTTTTATGATTATGAAAAGAATAGTCAAACAACGTTTTGAGCTGCTGTTCGCAGGATATTGTGACTTGCTGACGAAGAAGTGTAAGGGCTGTGTTCAACAACACGGATAAAATTTCGCGGTATGGGGGATAATAAAATCCACGATTAATCCATTATCTCAAATAGTATCCTAAACCTTTCGGGTTTCACCACATAGTTTGTCAGCTAGGTTTTCAAAAGCTTGGTTTCTGTTTACTACTTGTCTGACCCTTAAAATTCTCATAAGAGAAACCAACGTCATCTGGCGGTCGTTTTGTGAAATAGTTGTGAAAAAATTACTATTGGCTTGCGTCCGGCGCTAAGTGTACACGATGCCATAACAAGAGGAAAGTTTCCCCTCACGCTGTCTCTCGGCTAATAGTTCTACAAATGGTCACTAGATGTCTCACTGTTTGTGGGGGCGTGGCGCATAGCAGATAATTTCGTTTTCCTCTTGAATCTTGCACAGAAATTAATGTCGTCATAGATGTCCAAGTACGACGTACGTTCCTTTATCCATCTAGGGTACCTTATCATGTACTCTGCTGTACTCTTATCATGTAGCTGTAGCTGGTGAAACGCAAAATGAACAGTATCGCAGCTTTTCAGTCTAAAAACCAGGATCAGATAGATTATTATCGGCGTTGGTGAACACAGCCCTAAAACCTTAAAATGGTGGAAATAGGGGCGAGGGAGTGTGAGAGACATTCCGAAACCCCATTCCGACTGGATATTTTGCCATTTTAACTGTAAATAAAGGTCGGATGTGCTTCGGCCTGTTTGGAAGAGTAAAACATATATATAAATGTTTACGCATAGCCTATTGTAAATACAGACAACCATTGACAATAATAAATCCACTCAAAATAATAAGCAATCGCATTCCTCCTACCAAGGAACCACCCGTCTAAAAGACCAATTTACTCTGGTCTTTACAGTACATATTTTTTAAATATATCCCATAACTAATACTTATATATTATGTGTACAAGTTTAAAAGGCGTGGATTCGCCCGGGGTTTGTAACGAGGCGTGTGTTTAAAGCAAGTCGGAAGCCAGAAGTATTCCACGCGAAAGAATTCCATGCCTAAACAAACTCAAGATATGATCGCGTCATTTGGTTGGGAACAATTCGACCACCCTCCCTACAGTCCGGATTTGGCACCAAGCGATTTTCATATCTTTCTTCATCTCAATAATTTCCTTTGTGGAAAAAATTTCAACGACTATGATATTCTGAAACAAGAAGTGCAGATTTGGCTTTCATCACAGGCGGCATAATTTTTTTACGAAGGCATACAAAAACTGATTTCCCGTTGCGACAAGTGCCTGAATAACGACGGTGATTATGTGGAGAAGTGGTGTAAGGTATAAAGTAATGGATGATAATACAGTATTTGGAAAATAATGTTCTTCTTTTTTAACTATCGGTACTTACTTTAAAATCACGCCTCGTATTTTGTATTTCGAAATTAACTTTTGAAGGACTTTTCGATTTTCAAACTCCAGATCCTTACATGGACACGGATCACGCTCAAACTATTCCCTCAGAAAATTAATTAAGAGAACTTAAAATGTTGCACCCCTTGCTTCTAAACACCATGCCTCGTAGTGGTTGAAATAAGTAGAAACAGAAATTCCGGTAACATAAAATAGTTCTGTCTTTACAGAAAATATTCTCACTCTCTGTTACCATACAACCGTTTGGGTGTGAAATCAAAAAGAAATTCAATATTACTTTCATACTTTCCTCCCCAAAATCTTGGGATATCATAATTCACTTCGCGCATAGGACTAAAAAGGTTCCATCCCATTTTGTTCCCTTTTATATGTTTAGGCCCTATGATAAACATCCATATTTCTCAACTAATATAAAGCTTACAGCTATGAATGGCGTATCAGTGAATAGGATTTTTTTAAACCGATTTCTGATATAGCATACTCGTTGGCGCACACTCAGGCTGAGATAACTGAATTACGCTGTGCCCGCAATACGACCTCTTATTCTACACCAAATTGTGAAATGAGGAAATGATATTCTTCATGTCCAGAGTACAGAAAGTTATGTAGCTGCATCACATTTTGCGTTATTTTCGTAGATTTAATTCGGCATTATTTATTTACACTAATGAAATATTACGATAACCTCTCTAATTTGTGAAAGCCCAGTATCATACACTTCCAAAACCACCTGTGAACACTGCGAACAATATTGTTGTCATGAAAATTAAATTGCATTTGATGAATTCAGTGTAATATTTTCGGAAATTATATAATTTTTAAAATCAAATGGCATATTTTAACCATCAATGAAAGTTGTAGTAGAATGTAATTATATAAAGGTGACTTATTATTGTGTAAAGTAACACGTCAGATGAAAATTACACTCGTATTTTAAGGGCATTAGTAGCGCCCTGAATTACTTTACATGCGCTTTGTTAATCCCGTATAGGCCTACCATGTGCTCAAGCTTCATGTTCTTTGTGGTGCTACAGAACGAACATTTGAAGATTGTTTAAAAACATACAACTAACATAGCATCATGTACACTGTGCATGTAGTATAGAAGCTGGGAGGTTGTGGCGTGTTTTGTGTGCACGTTTTTATACCGTTCCCTACATCGCACAACCCATGTTCCCACTAGCAGTGAAGAGCAGAGAATGCTATGCAAAAAGAGGCATGAGGGGATTAAGATAGGCTAGAACAAGTTGTTTAAAATAGAAGAGTGTGTTGGTGTAGAATTGAATAAAACGAAGCATTCGTGAGCCCGGCATTCTAGATACATTCTTTACAACCTGATGTGTAAACGTTACAGTATTCCTTTCTATAGAGTAATGTCAAAAACTCGCGAAGATAAATTAACAAACCAGTGACAGAATAAGAACATTAAAAATTATATAATGCAACTAGGGATGGGTCGATACCAGATTTCCTCGACACTCGATACTCGATACCAATACATGATTTTTTCATCGATACTCGATACTTCGATACTCGATACCTTCAACATTTCCAGTTTCAATAAATAGGTACATTAAAAATTAAAATTTGACAGAACTGTGTAATACCAACTAAATTAATTAAGTCTGCATACTTAATGAGACAAAATTTAATATCATCAGTAGCCTATAATTATTTTTAAACTTTAGGCCTACATTAAAACTAAAATAAGTTTTTCAAACAGTCCACTTACAAGTTTTTGTTAAAAAATACTAGCATTCTCACTTAATTGCAGAATTGCAGAGTTACAAAAGTATCGAAAAAGTATCGAGCTAGTTTTCTGAAGTATCGTTCGATGCCGATACCATGCAAGTATCGAGAGTATCGAGGTATCGAAAGTATCGAGGACCCATCCCTAAATGCAACCATGTTTTCAATGTAGCATTTAATGTGAGAAGTACGGGACAATCATGTAATGAAATGTCTTCTCGCGTTTGCAATCGCTTTATGAAATGAGTATTTAATAAATTCAGGCAAACTGATGTAACAAAGTGCTAGAATGCTTTTGTTTAATCAGTGATAATTGCACTTATGCAGAAAATAAGTTTTATTTTAAATCGATTTCCGAGTTAAGCTCCAGATCGATTCATTTAGCAGAGCTTACGGAAGAACGAAGGTCTACTTTGATAAGATATGTGAAGGAATATGTGCTTAGTGTTATTTGTCAAAGCTAACTGTATTGCAACTTCCAAAGCCGTGTAAAACAATATTTTATAATGAGAACTGATAAATTGTTTCTAATATATTACCATAAAATAGGAAATTCGGAATTACTCTGGTACCGGCCAACCGATTTCGTCCACAATCAATAGGCTTCTTCCCATGGACGTTATAATTTCGTTTACCAAGTTTCATTAAAATTTGATAAAGCGTATTTGTTTTATCGTGTGTACAGACACACGGACAGACTGATGGAGAGAGATTTTTCCATCCACCGCACAATCTCATAAAGACTAGTATCATTCTGGCACTTAATAATTAATGGATATGACAATAATGGGTTATAGTCATATCCAGTTGTGTTATAAGCCCGCTTATACAGACTGAACAAAAATGCATATTAAAATTTTGGAGAATAGTTCCTTTTATGTAAAGGATGAAAATATGAGCATGGTTTTATTTCCTTCTTAGAGCTCATTTTCTACAACTCTGCTTGCATGGTGCAAGGCAGTAAGTCAGTAAATTCTCCAGCGATACATGAACACATCGGGAATCGATGTGACGACTGGGAAAGTATGTATCCGTGCTAATGGACTACACTTCGAGCGTTTCTGATAGACTCTTATTTATTATGTTATCTTACATTTCACAATTTATGAATGTACCGTTTATTTTGTTTCTTCTGAGTCTTCTACAGTTATAGTGAATAGTGTTGTGGAGTGGAATATAGTGTGCCATTTCATGATAGTTTTGTTGGCATTCTATATAAAAAAAATAGTTTTCTTATCATACAGTGTAAACATAACTTTAAAACTGAGCACTAATATGTAAATATAGCTTTCCCGGATCCAAGATATGCCTATTTGTTACACGTATTGGTATTACTCTTTCTTGTACGATGGTACAATAGGCCTATAAGGTTCTTATTTATGTCTTCCTTTTTGTTTATGGTAATCCGAATGAGTATACTTCTGATAAAAAGAAAACCAAACAAACAAACAATACCGACGTCTGCATAATGATCAACCCTCATGGTTTCTAAAATATATTTGAATAAGACGAACGCCGCTTAATGTAATCGTGGATAATGTTATCAGTCGGGTAATGTTGTCGCTTTTATGAAGTCCCATACAAATTAATATAGATACATTGAAAAAATTTTGCTTATTGTGATCAAAGATTCTGTTTATGTTATCATATTTTCCTTTTTGCGGCTTTATTTCCAAGTACTGTCCTGTTGAGAGCTCTCAGGGTGACCTGTTTGAAGGGGATTGTACTCCCTACTTTCTCTTTTTAAGCAATAAAACATGTTTCACCCCTTAGTTTGGCTGCAGTTGTTTTATCTGTGAAGACATGCAGTGTTGGCAAGTGTAGAATCAAAAGACTTGAACAGATAGGCGTTAGACGTCTAGCTATGCGGTGTTCACCACAAGTCAGTATACTTCCAGAAGCACTATAAGAATATGAAATACTGGTTAACGGACTTTTAGGGAAAACTGTACCAATTTCAAACTTTTTTTACAGATTGTAAAATAGTTGCTTGCAGTTTAATAGTGCATTTTAAGTGGTTCGATGATTCACAGTTTCATTATGCGTGAAAGAATAGCTTTTAATTCTGTTTTCGAGTTTTAGTGAATTTCGGCTACTGTTATCAATCGATTAATATTATCAGATTAGCTGCATCTCGAATTGTTCACAATAAGGCTGGGTGCAAGTGGGGATGCTGTTTGGTGAGGCGAGGCGAGGCGAGGTGAGGTGACTCACCTCACCCCACGAAACTGCGTCTCAACTTGCGCCCAGTCTGTGGCGTGCACTGTAATGTGTGTGCAACGTAGTAACTGCTTATGGGTTGGAAACAATCGCAGCCTAATTGAATTCGTAAAAAATACATATATTACCGTATTTTACATACTATAAGACGCTCCGGACCACAAGACGCACCTTGGTTTTAGGGTGGCAATTTAATGGAAAAGAAATTTAATGTGATTCTAAACGAAAAATTTCAAAAGGAATAATGTACTTCATTGCATAAACAAATTATAACCTTGTACAATGGAATCAGTGTAAATCACTAGTAACTTAAAACATACGTTGTACGAAAATCTCTTCTCTACAGGTGTCGTCGCGTAAATTTTAACAACTGAACTGATTTCTCAAAAAATCCGAAAATACTTTTACACCCTCTAACCCTCAATTCAGCATACGGTAAGTGTGACGGGACAAGGCTGTTTAGAGGCCATTGCCGTCATTTAAAACATCGGGCAAAGACAACTCCTTTTATATAAAAATACTCAACATTCCTTTTTTTCTATAACTGTGGAATTCCGGCAATATTTACCATAATTTTAAATTTTTGTTGTACTTCGGACCATTAGTCGCACCCAACATTCAAGGCTCTGTTTTCAAAGTAAAAAAGTGCGTCTTATGGTCCGTAAGCTACGGTAATGTAGCACGAAATAATGTGCTTTAGGCAAAGAACAGAGGAAGATACAACATCCCTAACTAATCTCCGTGGCGATACATCCCTTAAAGGACAAGGCCTACCCCCACCGCTGCGTCATCTACCATAGGTAGATGGCAGGATTGGGGGCATGTGGTCAGCATGCCGACACCCACGGCCGTTAATGGTGGTTTCCATGACCGGAGCCGCTACTTCTCGATCAAGTAGCTCCTCAGTTTGAATCACGAGGCTTAGTGCACCCCGTTCCAGACCTCCCTACCTCAGAAAAATCCGAGGTGGTACCGGGGATCGAATCCGGGCCGACGGATCTGTAGTCAGCGAAGCTAACCGCAGGACCACGCCGGCTGTTATACAACAGCCCTGGCTTATGATATTCTAGATGAAGAAGTCTATTGAAGTTCTATACAACTTCTTTCCAATATATTTTTGCCAATATCCCTTTTTTGCATTATTGGAGACGCGTCTGCACAATACCAAATATATATCCTAAATTCTTCCTTTAGGTAAGTTTTCTTGTAGGCCACAAATTTTGAAATGTATTATCAAATTCTGTTACGATGCCATCATTCAGTTCATTTGAGGGAGAGTGGTTTCCCCTCCTGTCATATCCAACAGTCCCATCTTGCTATTTTTTCTCCACCTTGTATCTATTACTTTACTTGATATAGTAAAAAAAAAATGTAGTGAAAGAAAAATATATTTTAAACTATTCGCCACTGTTTCTCAGTTTTTAGAATTTTTTATAACTGAATACAGTTCTCGGCTATTTTCCTTGTCAGTAATTTTCGTTTTAGCTACTCCTAAAAGCTTTATTGCAGGCGAAATCTTTTCCAATTGTGCTGTTTTCTAAATTTCACATCTATAGGCCTTACACATGATTAATATTATGAAATAACTATTCATAGTTCCTGGCAATGCCCAATAATATTATAAATTCTTCATATTAAAAGTACGTATTAAACTTGCATTTTGAACCTAACGTATTTTATATTGATGACTGTAAGATATGCTTAGAAGCAAACAGTGTTATGTGGGACTTATCGTAGTAATAGTATATATTTATGTCTTGCTTTTCGTCATTAAAATTTACGAGCTGTTAGACGAATGTACAGGTAGGGGAAAAAAAGCGGACCGACTCTTGTAGCTGATTTCAGAGCCTTGTGATACGCAAATAAATGTAAGAGATGTAACGGAAACGATTGTTTTCACAAGCAATGCAAATTGCGTGAAATTATTTCTCAATTCAAGCAATTTATCGGCTGTAGAACAAATTTCAATACATTCCCTGCTATCCTGTGAATGCCGCTAGGCATGCGCAGTGGCTCATATCGGCAACTTAGATATTTTAGTCGATCCGCTTTCTTTTCTCTACCTGTACATAATTCTAGAAGTTATATTTTCTTTAATGGTATTATCTCCCTCATCACCATTTCCCGGCTTTCTCCTCTTGCAGTGTGTCTACTTTCTTATACTCGTGTATCAGATGTTCTAGTATTTTTTTTCTTTGAAGATTCTACCTATCTTTCAGTCTTCTTTACATCCCAAAAAAAATATAATATAGCATTTCTAAAAGTCTCATTAAAATCTAAATCAGGAATTTATATTATAGATTGTATATGGGACGTGCAGTTGGTGCTCAAATGTTTTAGACAGTGGAATTAGTAGCTATTGTCTGCTCTAAAACCGGCACTCAAGTGAAGAAGTATGTCTGTCTCACTCCAGTGCATTACCCTTATCTACGTAAGAGTGAGTCAGAGATACTTGCTTACTTACGGCCGGTTCTACACCGAACAATACCTAAAACATTTACGCACTGACTGTAACTCAGTACAAAACCAATAAATCTCACTGTAAGGAATTCAGTGATAGGCCTACTAATTTCTTAAAACTTACCATTTTGGACTTTTCATACATTTCCAAATTCACTGAATTTCTAAAGTTCCTATAAATATTTCCTATGCTATAATTCCATTTTGTGAACATTTTGTTTTTATGAAAGGAAGCCTTTTTGAAAGTAAGCTTTTCAAGTGAAAACTACCATTTAAAAACATTCGAAAATTTGTGGGTAATTTTAACACAAAAAGAATATGATTAAAACTGTTGAAAACTATATTTTTTCAATTCAGCTTAATTTATAGTCACTTGAGCATCGAGGCTATATGAAGAGTACACGTGCTGTGTATATACCGGGTGATGCCCACTATTTTCTATTGTTGGTGTGTTATATGGCTTCAGTAAATTTATTAATTTAAGTAAATATCAAATTCGGCATTTTCTTTACGACTGGGGAAACCATGAAAAAACCCATGTCAAATTGGTCGACCACGGAACCTGAACCGAATGCGATCCCAAGACGTTACATCTCGGCCACCTCGCTCTGTAGTACTAATTTTAGAGTGTGACATTACTATGTTAACGTACAGAATTTTAAGATATTTAATCTTTTGACATTGGTTTGTTTTCTCAATGTAAGAATTTGGTTTGGTATGACCTGAGTCGCATGTTTTCCTTTACATTTAAAAAGTGAGCATAATATTAACGTGAATCGCTTTGATGTGGTCCCTCCTAGCATGGCTTTCTATAAAAACGTATTCGTTTTAAGAAAATTGTATATATTTTTAAATATCAGATGCATAAAGTTTAATAGACTCAAAGCAACTTACCGAATTAAATAGTTACTCTTTTCTTAGCCGCGAATGCAGACTGAAGTTAAAATACAATTTCGCATGGAAAAGCATAAAAAGAAGCAAGTTAAAGTCCACTTCTCTTTGAATTTGTGAAGCTTTTCATGTCATAAGAGCTATATTGCCGAGGTCAGAGACTGACATTCAAACTCGGATGCTTTATTAAGAAGGTCGTTCAGTGACTGACCCTTGGAGGCACAGTCGGATTCTGCTATTTAAATTTTCTTCTAATGAATGCACCTTTCAATATACAAAAGCAGCTATGAAATAAATTGGAGTCGTGCAGCATTTTTGTGTGCCGTTTCTTCAATTATAACAGATGCTAGCAAAATACGAATATTCTGCAAGTGTGATCCGATTTTAATGAATCATTTCTGTTCGTTTGTTTTCTAACCCCAATAACTTTTCAGTGATCGATACATTTATTAATTGACTAGTTAGGTGACGAATATTGTTTTATATGGTTCGCGGACTGACTGATTTGCTCCATAAGAATCCGTTTATCGAAGATTCAGTAAACGGCGATATGAAATTGATTGTAGGATTCCTTAGTCTATTTTCATTATTTCGATCTGTAGTATAACCATCTCCTGATTATAGGCCTACAAGTTTATTTATGTACAGTTACTATTGTATGGCATTCAGGAAATTATATATTAAGTTATTTTTATCATAAATACGAGGGTCGTCGAGAAAGTAAAGAACGATTTGGCATAACTAGATAATAACGAAAGATATAAACACAAAACTTTATTTACAAATATGCAGTACCTTATTCTATTTCTCATCGTATTCGCCTTTGCTGTCAAGGCATTTATTGTAATTTGGTACCAGTTTTCCAATGCCAATGTTATACTCTTCTATCGCGAACGACAGGAGCCAGGATGTCACTGCCGCTTTGAGGTCTTCATCGGTTGAGTACTCTTTTCCACCCCAAAAGTCCTTTAGTTTCGGGAACAAGTGAAAATCGCTGGGTTCCAGGTCGGGTTGTAAGAAGGATGTCCAAACATTTCCCACTTAAAACGTTGAAGTTGTGCCTGTGTTTGAGTAGCCGATTGAGGCCAAGCATTGTCGTGAATCAAAAACACCTTTTCAGACAACTTTCCACGTCTCTTGTTTTGGATAGCGCGTCGTAGTCGTTGAAGAGTTGCACAATAGGCATCTGCGTTTATTCCTTGTCTTCTTGGCAGAAACTCCAGGCTCAGGTCTTTGGCGATAGAAGAGTGCAACGTCGGCATTAAAAACTGGTACTAAGTTACAATAAATGCCTTGGCAGCAAAGGCGAATACGATGAGAAATAGAATAAGGTACTGCATCTTTGTAAATAAAGTTTTGTGTTTATATATGTGTTTATATTACCACAAAAATTAACAAACATCTGCGCTTTATTCAAGCGTTTCGAACAGTTTCTTTTATGTCTTTAATGCTATATGTGTTTGGTAAAGTTCGTAGAAGAACTCCGGTAAAGGAATGCTTCTTTAATTTCCCAGTACCGTTTTATTTTTTGGCAGAATTATTAGTCCCATTGGATAAGTTTTCACCTAGCTACATTTACAAAAATACACGTAGTAGGCCTAAGTCTCCTCTGCAGTCTCGTAAGTCAAATAAATTGTTCATGGGAACTAACAAATGAACTCGGATCATTAGTTAGTGTTTATTACGAAGTGAGATGCGTGTAGAAAAAAATATATATTGACATACAGTCAACATGGCAGTAAATACGATAAAAGTAGTTAATGCTTGGCTTCTAAAGAACACTTTCTTGTCTTTATGTTACATGACAGAACTCGTGCACTAAAGCAGTAATTGCTATTGTTCCAGAAGTAGAGTTCATAGCGTGCTAACATAGTTGTAATTTTCCATAACTGATTATAGGCTGTGTTTTCCCATTACGCCAACGTTCATGACTTTCCTCTGCTTGCCCGAGGCGTGGCCATTTCGGTTTTTTTTTATTTGATTGAAAAGCGATAATCTGTAGTTTCATTTTTAATTTATTGACAACATAGCGCATTTTACTTCTAAAAATAAATCATAACCGGAGTTAATAGCATTGTAAGCACTATGAATAACATTTTTGTGAAACAAACATGTTAAAAGCTTAAAAGTGAAAGACGTCACAATTTATTGTATTTCAGTCTTGTTTTAATTACACATTAAGGAAATATAAATTTATTTTACATTATATTATATTAATACTCACCTTGGAGCTATATATCTCAAGGAGAATATAAAAGGATAGGATCATTTTTGTAAAGAAAGCTTTCAATGTATAACTTGATCAAACTTAATGATTTTTAATTATATTTATAAAACTCATAAACATTATGACTTAAATTTATTTCTAAATATGAATAAGATTAAAGAAAAATTGTCCTGAAAATGTTATAACTCCAGCTTCCACGAAGTTTTAACACACAGCATTTATACAGTGAGTCCCACGCAAGACTTGGCCAATGACGCGGGTTCCTGCGGCGCGGCGGGCACAGCTCCAACTCCCGAGTGATCGGGTGAAATATCTACGCCAATAAAGCCGCGATCGATGTAATGATTCAGGTTCTCACATTTACAGTTCAAATTACAATGAAAATAAACACGTACCTCATCACAAGAGATGTTGGAAATGTTCTCCTCTTGCATCCACACAATACTGGCACCTTTTTAGGAAATTTTCTTTCACGCGCATAAGTTCAGTTTCCGAGACAGAGTTCATTTCTCTTGTGATAGGCCTATGTGATATTGTCTTTAAGTTCTTCTAACAGTATGTAAATATTATTTGTGGGGAAACTTGAAAAATAAAGTGTATAGGTCAATTTCCCATACATTAAAAGAACTTAAAAAGGGAGGTCAAGGTTCATTTGTTCATCTGTGAAAAATACAAGTGTATGAAAAATGGCATTTCATCATCTCAAATATTTTAGAAGGTATGATGAAAACTGTGTTTATAAAGAGATTATTGAATGAAATGGTTCTGATCGTTTATTAAAAGGATTGGATTTTTCTTTTAAAGGCGAACCTTAAAATATTTTATTAACAAGACCAATACTTTATTTAAATTACTAAAACTACTCTCATACTTAAGGTCGTAACTCTGCAAATATTAAAAGTTTCTAGATATTGCTTTCACAGAAATAATGTGTAAAGTTCATTCTTAACAAGAAACCACCCTCCATAAATATCAGCACCTTACACCACAATCAGTTACTTCATAGTCAAGTTCCGGCACCACAACATAAGGAACTGAGGATGGCGTAACTTTGCGCCGAAATGCATATTCAATTTTAAACAACCTACAACACACTGGGCACACGATTCTACAAGAAAAATTTTACCAAACATTCAAGAAAGAACACTACAACACTGAAGATTTTAACATCACCGTTTTAAACATGGTGTTAAGACTCCCGACAGTGGGGCAATCCATTTTATGCATTTTTACTACATAGACTTGTGTAATTTGTGAAAAGTTTTAATCTGTATATATATTTTTAATTATCTTTTTACAAACTAATCAAGAAAAGAACTATCTACAACACTCAAGATTTTGACATCACCGTTTTATACATGGTGTAAAGACTCCCGGCAGTAGGGAAATCCATTTTCTGCACATTTTAGTATTTTACTACATTGACCTGTGTAATTTCTGATAAAAATTTTAATCTGTACATATATTTTTAATGATCTTTTTTAGTGTTTTTTAGTGTTCTATACATGAATATCACAGTGTGTTGTATGTTTATTTTAATATCAGAGGGAATAAGGAGGTAGATAAATACTACTCAAAATAATGTATTAATAAATAGCAACATAAGACACAAGAACTTCGCATAAGCTTACACATTTTTTCTGTTTTTTCAAACACTTCAAGATGAATTTAATGACTGTGTTTACTACCTCTGTGCTAGAATATCATCTCTATACAGAATACACTCTTGTGAGATGTTTGTGTAAAGAACTGCGTCTATGATACCTTTTCTTTCAACACAACCTAGTTTTAAGAAGTTTGTAAAGTTTTAAACAGTATTTCCTTCTTACGTAGAGAAAAGAGTTTGCGTCCTTTAGTGCTTGCTGTATAACTTAAATCAATATAAAAGCGAAAAGTGACGTTACTGGAAAACTGCTTTTTCCAGAAACGTTTTACTTTGTAGCTTATTCTTAGAGCAGAACTACAGATAATTTATGAATTGGTTGTTGATTTCAAAATCATAAAAATATGAGAAGTGCAGGACTGTACAGTCATAGATCACAATTTCTATTTGCAGCAAAAAGTTATAATGTAGACCTATTGGACTGGCCGTATGATTCAACAAGCCCTAATCAAAACTCCCGGAGACCCTTTATGGGGGTGGGGTTGAGTTTATTGGTTAAAAGTCTAGGCATTTCTCACTTCCGGGCGAGAGGTTCGTGGGGTCGAATTTCAGTTAGTGCACTAATATGCTTTATTATTTATTTATTTATTGAATATCCAAAAAACTAATAACCCTATTTTACCTTTGGGTATATTAGGGTTATATTTTTCCATTTATATATGGTAGAGCCACACATCGTTTTACGTATGTAAGTATAATATATCCTTATACAATATTCTTGCACGTGAAATTATGGCAGGAAACTTAAAAGCCATATTTGATTTACGAAAAATAACACTAATAATGTAACATTAAACAAAATTAATTAATAACAACTAAGGATGACGGGTATATAATACAACTAACTAGATACTAAGAATGGTGATACAATGGTTAATTATTAATGCTTCACAGAATTTAGGTTGCAAAGACTTATGATATAGATTTTTATAGATGCTATTTATAAAGGAATTGAAATACTGAAGAGATATCTTCTTTGAAAGTATCATTGTTAGTGGGATTAAAGGTTTCTATTCTGCTCACTAACAACACAAGTTGGTTTCTTTTCCGCCCAAAGAGTGGATAGTCAAACAATAAATATTGCACTGTTTCGCTGCCCTGTCAACATTTACCTGCATCATAATTCTACATTTGAAATCTATGTAGCCTAATTAATTTCTTGACTTGTTATAAATTGTGTGAGTACAAAATTTGGGTCACGTCCCTACAAATTAATCTGTCCTGGACGATGGGGAAGAAAAACATTTCCGTTACAGAAGCCTTGTTACATGCGACCCATTAACGATTCCATTTGTTAAAAAGGATGTAGGGCAGAGATTATATGACAGTGCGAGAGTTGAAACAGCAACCGTTGGCTAGTTCGGCAAGTTCTTTGTATGCCAGTGTGATCTCTAACCCATATTAAGCATATGTGATTTTCACTACTATCTAATAAAGTTTTAACTTCAGGTGCCAGTCTTACCAAATTTAACTTATCGTTAATTGTAGTGCCGATTTTGAGTAACTGAAATATGCATGCACTGGGGTTATAGTCATTATACCATTTAACCACTTCCCTTATTGCCAGTAATTCTGCTTGAAATACAGCTGTGTGGTGCTAGTCTATACATATTGCTCCTAATCTCAGCAGAGTTTCTGCACTCCACATAAACCCATCCCACTCTACCTTATTCGATTTCTCTAATTGAGAGCCATCAGTGTAATTGTCCTCGCTCTTTTTTTTTCAAATTATATTTGAAAGAAGCTGGTTGTCCTGAGGTCGTGGGAGTTTGCAAGGTTTCAAACTTTTCAAAGGTTTCAGTGCGAAACATATTAAGAAATTGCATGGCCTCTAAATTTGATTTTAGAATACCTGTTTAGCGGTTTAATTCTGGCTATTATTAATGCAGTTTCCATGGAGTTTGTTCGATACCTTCTTATTATTTTTAACATATATCCATGTTGTATTTGCAGAAGCTTCTTCTGAGCCCATTTCTTGTGCTAGGCCTAATTACTTTGAAATGCAGCAGCACAGTTGGTACAGGACCAGTGACGCTACAACTCCTTAGTAAATAATTCTTAACAGTGTGAAATTAACTCTCCATGTTGGTCTTGAAACAGTTGATAGTTGATATGACTGAGATATCTGCTAGTCTTGGTGGCTAAATAATTTATGTGAGTTCCTATCCAGCACAATGCCTCGGTATTTCAGTTGATCTTGTAGTCGAATGGGCAATAAAGCATCATCAGCGAATGCAAGTATAATACATCCTTCTGGTAAAGTTAGTTCTAATAGATCATCGTATAGCCTAATATAATCCTAAACATTGGGCTGCAAGCAGATCCTTGTTGTCAGCCTCTAACAGAGCTTTTTCTTATTGTTGCATCATTTATAGTTAGCTGGATTTTTCTATTCATAAAATAATTCATGATTATTTAGTGCCAGAATGGTACTTTATGAGATTGTGTGGGGGACGGGAATACTTCTGGGAAGAAGCCTACTGATATTGAACCAAATCGATTGACCGGTACCGGAGTAATGCACAATTTAGTGCCTATTACATGGTAATATATTAGAAAGAATTTATGAATGCAAATCATTTCTCATGACAACATATTGTTTTACAGTATTCATAACGGGCTTTGGAAGTTGCAATACAGTTGACTTTGACAAATAACCCTACCCACATATTCCTTTACCTATGCTTATCAAATTAGACCTTTGTTCTTCCCTAAACTCTGCTTAATGAATCGATCTGGAGCTTAACTCGGAAATCGATTAAAAAAAACTTATTTTATGCATATCATAATTGCAATTATCACTGATTAAGCAAGTTAAACATGCTGGCACTTTGTTATATCACTTTACCCGATTTTATTGTTTCATAGGCCTAAAGTCGTGTTTAAAATTTTGACCGTTTGAAGATGATCGTCATTTGATTGGTTTACTTTGATGACCTTTATTTTCGTTGCCGATATTTACGTTAATACTGCTGATCGCTGCGCTGGCAGATTGATTTTTCTTTATATTTCCCTAAACAGAACAATATGCCAAGGATAGACGGGGCAATCATTCTATAAAGTCTTGCAAATCCGGAACAACCCGTATCAAGCCCGGATACAGCAATTAGAACTAGATGCTTCAAGACATGTTACCCTGCGATCTAGCCAGAACAATGTGCGCATACACACTCCAGATTTAAAAAAAAAACTATGAATAGTTCATATTCATAAGTTCATATTCTTTAGATTACGTTGTTCACAAATTGTTCCACAAAACCATAAAAAATAAAAAAGTTTTAAAATATTAGTTTAAGAAACGAAGTACGGTCACTTTCTCGCGGTGTTACTCGGGTAACGCTAAGAACCGTGCAAAATACTTGTTTATCCTTACGAAAGACGGGCAGATTAAAATCTTCATCATTATATTTTTATTATACATTGCGTAATATTTATCTCCCGTTTCAACTAAGTCCCTTATGATTTATATATATATATACGTGTGTGTGTGTATGTATATGTATATATATATATATATATATATATATATATATATATAAATGTATGTATATGTATATAAATACAAGTATTCAAATTTATTCAATTATTTTTTAGTCTATTTTTTAAAATACTTCTCGTACCTAACATTCCAGACGTACTGAGGATTACATACAGTGCTGTAGTTTTATTTACTAATAAAATGTGTCCAATTATATTACGTAAGATGATCATTAAGAAAACTTACTGCACGATGTATGCTTAATGTTTTTAAGACGAACGAACTTTTTAGTTAAACAATTACAAATACAAAAATTTAATTATCTATAGATTATAAATAATTGATTCAAATCATAATAGACTTTATAACAATATAACATGTTTTCATACGGTCGCAGCCATATTGACCTACAACTCATTAGTATATCTCTCTTTCTCTTCTCTCTCTTTATCTAAGTTTCACCTTTCCCTTTTAGGGACATTTAAGAGACCCAAGCCTCCCGTGCCTTACAGGGCTGCGACCTGTCGGGAGAGGGATAACCTTTGGATCACATACATACTTTTTTTTACCAGACAAGGACATGGAGGGCCTCCCCGGATGAGTGATCAGCCCAATACCGGGGCCACCTCCGAGACAACACGAACATATAGGACGAGTCACACCATTCACACACACACTCATTCCAAACAAGGCGAGGATGGGATGAAGAAGATAATGACAGCCAGATGATTTCCGGGGAAAACAAGGGCCTAAAGTTACCCGACATTTGTCTCACAGGTGAGGAAAAACCCCGGAAAACCCCCATCTAGGTAATTTGTCCCAACCAGGATATGAACCCGGGCCCGCTGCGTGAGAGGAGCGAACGCGTCCCCTACGCCAAAGCGGTGGACAATTAGTATATCTAAGGGCCAAAAATATAAAAATCGAAGAGATTAATTTTTCTGGTACAAAAATGTATTCTATAACCCTAATATTTTGTACATCCCTAGAAAATAGCCCGTGGCTTTGACACGGTTAAAATTATGCTTAAATTCGAAACTTACAGGTCTAGAATCCAGAAGGCACTTAGCCTACAATACATTTACGAAAGTCAGCGCTGGCTTCATCAATTTTTATTTAAAATATATCATCTATAGTATCGCTTTTTCCTTTAGAATATAATTTGTTCCTACCAGCATGTAGATTTCAGAAATTAATTATATCGTTAGTTTTATTCAGTTCCAAAGCTACCTCTGAACACTGATAATACGCATTGTTTCTCAACTGTTTGTTGACAGATGAATATGATATGAATTTGATTTGATAATTCAGTGAAATTTTCATAAATTATATAGTTTATCAAGGGAAGGAGTGGTTTGTTTGGATTTTTATTGTCCGCGATACCTCCAGGGTTAAACTATATATATATTATAGCTGATGCCGCGGCTTCACCCGCCATTATCAATGACTCCAGGATTTTTAAGAAATTTACACTGGTAGTTTATTAAAAATGTTTGTGGTTCAGAGCTATGAAAATTGTAAGTAAAAATAAAATTAGAATATTTGTTCATTGCATTCATTTCACTTAGGCCTTATATAATAAAGATATGGTTTTCCTTATTATGTACTCTTCGTGAAAGTTTAGACTGCGAGGGACGAACATCGCCGAGTATACCCGATGTCTCACGAAGTCAGGGAGTAAATATTTAGAGCCGTTGAATTCTATAAGAGCAGATATTTTTCGCTTGCCTGAAAAAAGGAGTCTGCAGTACAACACTTACGAATATTAAACCCCTTAACTAATTATGATACTGGTATATCAGCAGGGTTCAAAACATAGTGAACTGTCCATAATATTTGTTGTTGTTGAACCTTTCCTGTATTTTCTTTACCACAATAGCGATGAGAAATTAGTCAGCATATCGAAGGATCGTGAGGTTTGAGAAAGTCCCAAATGTAGTGTATGCAAATCCTTTCGGTTACTGTTGTAGATCTCTTTGGTGCGAATTGTATTCTCCCAGGCAATCGGCTAACGTACAACAAAAAATATCGCTCTGGAGCATGAACGCTTCAGCGTATGTCAATAATGAGTTACTCTTCACTCTATTATGTGCTACATTACTTTTAATTTTCAGATAATTTTCAGTTCAGTCCTAGAAGTCGAGATAATTGTCTAGTGCCATCTATTTCCTTCTGTGAGCATACTCCATTTCTCATATGAGTAACTTGCTTTAAGTCATAGATTAGCATAGGTATCTGTACGTGCCATTCTATATGCACTGCATTGGAGCGATTTTTTAGCATAGCATAAGTACCATAGCTTTGTGTGTGAGATAGGCAATATGACCGCCGCCGTGGGTAAAGTCGAGAACGAGCAGGCGCCTTGCTTCCACTCCAATTCGATTACCGGGCGGGTAGGGAAATTTTTCATTTGTTAGTAATCCTAGTTTTGAGTTGTGTTTAGTTGTAGGGACCTCATTTCCACCATCACATTTACGGGATAATCCAGTATTATGAGGCACAGTATTTTAATGATTTTGTGACCTGATAATATCATCCATTATCATCATATTATCCACTGTTATTTTGTAGTACCATTTAAGATGTAGATATAGGTCTGCAACCTAGAAAAGAACCTTGGCAATTGTAGGTACTCACGTGACTGTAGTGGGATGGGCAAGCAGTATCAGGCCGGCAGTTTACTAGGCCGAGTTACATTTCCCGCACTCTAAACTGGCGGGTGGAAACTGTTGAAAACAGGTATAGAGTGAGTGGCAGCTTAGCCTCTTGGTACTTAAGGCTCTGAAAGAAAACGTTTGGGTTATACATGATGGTCCAGGTCTGGTGAAGAAACTACTGCCAGTGAATACAAACAAATATGAGGTGAGTCAAATTTTTTAGATTAGTTAGTAGCGCAGATCTAGACAGGTTTTCGAAGAACACAGCCGACACTAGCGACATCATGGCCCGCCAGTTTAGCCCGTGTCTTTCCGACGGTGAATCCAATCCAGTACTGTGTCTGTAAGAGATCCGTCTGAACACGATTTATCTCCTGTACTCGAAACCTCCAAGTGTTGTTAACAGGCGATTCGCACTGTCAGAGTTCTGAAGCACTACTGACCACAACCGCTAGCACCGTGCGCAGTAAAAAACATGGTTCCGTGAAGGTTCTATTCTAGCTTGAAGACTTATTATGATGAATCCACAGAATACTGTGGAATATTACGTGAGAATATTCGAAGGTCGCAGATTCGGAACGCGGTATCAGAATTTCCCTTAAAATATTCTGGCCTTAAAGTTTATTAAAGATTTGAATAGAACTGTCTTATAAGGAATTAAATGGAAAGAAGTTTAATAGGAAATAATTTTCGGGATGCCTAATTTTCTAGCTAATCAATGTAGATTACATAATACGTGGGGTATTTAAAGAGCTAGCAATATTGATTAACAGGGTAGTATCAAGAGTATATTGAGACCTAATCGTTTTCCTTCGCATGGTCAGTAAAAACTAAACTAAGATTGCTTTCTTTTCTGCACGCAGCCATTGCATCCCAGTCACGTGCCATCAGCATTCTTCTTAATGTTTAATGGCTACACCGCCGTAAATGTGGGTGTATTTCAATGCAAAGAGTTCCCTTCGGGAAAATTTCGTTCTCATTTTATAGACTAACGTACATCTTACTAGTCTCACTGACACCATGTGCTTATAACTTTGCAGCGTTAAACAAGGATGGGGAAACATTACGGCATAGCTTGGGGGTTAGATATAATCAGTTTAAGATTTATTATAACTTTACCTTATAAAAAATGGGAGCTACTGTTTTAAAACAACACACTTTTTTTTAAGTTTTTATATTAGGTCTATATTCATGAGAAATTCTTGTATTTCATTATCTGCTTAGCTATGAATATGTTTGAAGTCCCACGGACAAACTTCTTGGCGAAAGTGTTCAGCTTATAGCTTTTTTAGAAATCTTCGGTGAATTTTTGTTTTTCCTTGACTCTTTTATATCGCAATTTATATTAGTAGAATTTTATTACCAATGTCGGGTGGGCTATTTCAAGGTCACAGCCGCAGGTTATGTGAAACGTCTCGTGCGTATTGTCCAAATCTAGCGCGCTCGGTATGTTATTTGTTTTCAAATTTGCAAAATTAGCAATGGCTTTATGTATACTCGCTTCTTGTGTGTTATACCCTGCTATTTAGTTAATATTTCGAAAATAATATGGCTATAGTTTAGACTGCATTCTCTGTTAATGTGCAGGGCTTAAATTTACGAACATCTGACTGGCTTCTCTATTAAATATCAGAAATGGAATATGACTACCGAGACCGTGGTTTAATTTCTCCAGACTTTACGCATTTCTGTCGCATCTATTTACGTTGCAGGTGGTTTTAGCAAGTATAAGACCGATTTTAAAGACGTAAAAAAAGCATTCAGTCAGCCAGTGTGGATATGTGTATTAATGTGATTCTGTTTCATTATTTCTTAATAGAAGAGCTTTTAAAGACACCTTCATATTCTGAAGTATTCATGAAGCAAATTATGTGGAATGAATACCCGCATTCAGTCTTCTTATAAAATGTTCATTCAAAATAGACCTTATGCAACAAACCTATAATGGCATTTATTTAAGATACGAGGATGCTTATGAAACGAGCATTGCGAGTTTCATGATTTTCATACGAGTATCTTAATTACCATTATAGGCGAGTTGCATATGACTGTTAAGTAGTCTGAATATTTAAATTTTGAGATATTAAAGTCACTCAAATAAACAGTTACGCTTCAGTGCTCTGTCCTTCGCATAAGCTGGTTGTAGTTCTTGTCTTCTACGACAGATAGTAGCTCAAGGCGTCGGTCAAAATGAATCTTCCTTTTGGTTGTTTTCTTGAAACCAGCGGTTTTTGACAACACTAAATGAATTAATTTTGGTATGATATGTATTAAAATTAACACGAACATATTTTAAATGCAGGTTATTTATTACGCAGTTTTTAGCTGCTACTCTTAAGGTCTCAAGATCCTTCCGTGCTCGAAAATAATCGATACCACACCGATATATCATTATGACCAGATCAGTTTCGAAATGACTATCATCATGACACCGCACACGTAATAAGCGTATTATAGTATGGACAGTATGGTCCAACAAAAAATAACTTGCCTAGGCCTTTCGGCTGGCCTATATAGGTAACGTAAGAAGCTGCAAAATCTACGGTGGAAATCTCATTCCATAGAGCTCCAATACATTACTTCAATCTTAAGAGTCAAGAATTGACCATTGAAAATTTTACTATACTGCAAAGCTTTGCATTCTATACCTTGCAAAAATAATAATATTTACTCTTGTAATACTTTTTTTATCATTTTGTTTAAATTTAGTTGACTTTATTATTAGAAAATAAGTCAAAACAGCGTGAATTTATGAAAATTTAGTTTTATTATAATGCTTCTTTGAGATTTTTATTATAGGATTGCGAACGACATAGTAAAAGTAATGCATCGAATTCACCGAGATGAAATAAACAATTTGATGTGCAGATAGTTGGGACTGTATGTGTCTTTGGGTAGTGATGTAAACCAGCCTATTAACTTAAGAGCCCATTTGTTTTAGTTAGAAGCGACTTTTGAACTTACGGATGAGTTCTTGTCACGCTAGGGATTTCTGTCCCCCACCCACCCATTTAATTGTTATTTACGCCTTTGCTACTTTTTGCTAGCTTTCCCATTCTAAGGACACGAAGCGAAGCGCTCACAATATATCACAGCAGTAAATGTGTCTTTTTCACTCCGGACTATAGCTCTTAAAATTGGTGGAAGGGACCTTCTGAATGAATGAATGAATGAATGAAGTACGTAAAAAACATATGATTGTGTATTCCTATATATACTGTAGTAACGTAATTATTCTGAACTATTAGGGCCTATTCATAATCCTGCTCTCTATTTTTCATAGCCTATTATCTATCTGCCTGTTAGTTTAATACGCACCTCTACTTGTAGGTACTATTCTACTATGTAGTTACAAATTTTAAATGCATTGCACTTATCTGCGAAAATAGTCAATTAACAATAATAATAATAATAATAATCATTAACAACAATTTTCCGTCTGTCATCATGTTCGCATGCAAAATCCGCAAGCAAAATTAGAACGAATAAACAAAATTAGACTGAACCCAGAGTAGGGCCTAGGGTCGAGGGCTCTGGAAAAAGTTGACGGCCGCCATGTTCTTCTTGCCCATCTCAACCTTTTTCTATTGATGAATAAATTTAACTATGTAAAATAAAATAAAACCAGGGAGATCTACAACGGATAATTTATTTATCCTGAGACAAATAACAGAAAAAGGATGGGAACACAATATAGATCTTTATATGATCTTTATTGATTTCAGACAGGCTTATGATAGCATAGATAGAAGGAAACTAGAAACCACTTTAAGGAACTTTGGAATTCCCAGGAAATTGGTGAGATTAATTATGCTAACCATGACAGAAACAACAAACCAGGTTAAAATACAAAATGAACTGACTGGAAGTTTTGACACTAGACAAGGGCTTAAACAAGGTGATGGGTTAGCACCCCTTCTATTTAACTTGATTCTTGAGCAGGTAATAAGACAAACAACAATAGAGACAAATAGCACAATAGCATACAAATCCTCACAGATATTGGCATATGCGGATGATATAGTTATAGTATCCAGATCCATGAAGGCAGTCGAAGAGGTCTATAAAGAGATAAAAGCAAGTGCAAGGACAGTAAGATTGGAGATAAATCTGAACAAGACAAAAAGCATGATACAGTCACGCAAACAATGTCTGCAGAAAGACAGGATACTAATAGATGATGACGAGATAGAAATGGTGGAAGAATTTATATATCTGGGATCCGTATTTCGAAAGGATGGAGATAGTAGTGGTGAAATAAAGAGGAGAATAGGCTTGGCTAATAAAGCCTATTTCTCACTACAGTCAGCATTCAAATGCAAAGATGTACATAGGTCCACTAAAATGAGAATATATAAAACCATGATAAGACCAACATTGTGGTATGCATGGGAGAGCTGGACTCTTAACAAAAAATATGAAAATGCTCTCAACACTTTTGAAAGAAAGATCTTAAGACGCATTTTAGGACCAATAAACGAAAATGGAATATGGAGGCTCAAGTATAATAAAGAAGTTTATGACAGGTTTAAGGAGCCTTGCATCTCAACAACGGTTAAATTCAAAAGACTGCAGTGGGTTGGACATGTAATTCGCATGGGAAAGGAACGGTTACCACTTAAAATAATGCAGAATGAATTTGGTGGCAGGAGACCAGTAGGCAAACATAAAAATTGATGGCTGGATGCAGTAGAGAGGGATGTGAGACAACTTATGGGACTCAGAAATTGGAGGACAGCTCTGGATACACAAGGATGGAGAGGTTTATTGCAGGAGACCAAGGCCCGACATCGGGCTGTAGCGCCATAGAAGAAGAAGAAGAAAATAAAATAAATTCTAACTAAAAAATACCAAAAAGAGAGGGAAAATAAATAGAACAAAACAAACATATATAAGTTATATTTCCATTTATAGCCTGCCTCATCAGTCTGTCGAAGATTCTTATTATTTGCCCGTTGTCCTCCCCTCCAACAGCTTTTCTATTCTCAGTTCTATTTAAATTATATTTATATTTGTATATATATATATAAATATTAAGTTATATATATATATATTACATTTCCATTTGTAAGTCTGTCGTAGATCCATATTATTTTCCGGTTGTCTTTCTCTCCTACCACTTTCCTATTCCCAGTTGTAGCTTTAAATATATATATATATATATATATATATATATAAATCTAGCTGGGGATCCTAGAGTACTACTCAAAATGCCGATGTTTGTAACATTCTCAGCAAGGAGAAGGATTTTTCAACGATATGGAAACTTTGTGGATCCATGGCTTCAGCATAGTTACACATTCGATATGGAAAACGTTAATACACATTTCCAAACTAAAACCTCTGTACAAATGTCTTGTTTTACAGTCATAAGCATACGAGCATTGTAATGTTCAACGTATAAGTTAGAAATGTTGGTAATTATTTCCATGCTAAGTAAAAAGGCTTCAACTACATGAATTTGAAAATTGATAAAATTGATATGAAAGTTTAAATAAATTCTCTTTACTTTCAACGTTATGGGTGATGTTGGAATTTACACAGTACGTATAGAACAAGCAGGGAGAGTTATCACTTTTTTATTAAATTTTTTATTGAATTATGACATACTGTATTTTTGCTAAGTTTTTTGCTAAAGCAGTAAGTGCAAGTTACTGTCTTTTCTTACGTTGTAGCCAGTATTTACTGCTTTCTGTCATTATTGAGCTGTTACAGCGTGGTATGAAAGTTCAGCCTTAAAAACAGTACTTTTGCAGTTACTACTTTCTTACAGTGCAGTCTCTTCTAACTGCTTTCTGTCATTGTAGATGTAAAAAAAAATTGTATAGGCATTAACTGATCTATATTTTTACCAAATAATAATTTTACTACTTTTTAAGATTGTATTACGATGCAGAACATGGAGACGAATCCAACAATACCAAAATCTCCCTATTTTTAATTTCTGCAGTTACTGCCTTCTTCCTTAGCACGGCAGATAGTAATGTGTGTTATAACTTATAAGTTATAAAGAGTGAGCGGAATACATATCTTCTGCGAGTGCAATGAACAAAGATCATTCTTAGCAAAGACCGATAGAACAGTTGACAGGCAGGAACAGTAAATCAGCTGTCTCTGTTTCAATGGTAGTTACAAAGGGAATTTTTAAATCTTGAGATCGCTTTCTGAAGAAATGGAAGAGAATACTCACCTAACAAATGTCTATAGATACGGCCTACTACCTTGGATACGGTCCTTAGCCTCTTAATTGTATTTTTTGACCCCAGTCAAGAACGTTACAATCGTTATGAAGACTCTGACAACACATATTTTTGTTGAGAAAGCAGTAGAATACGATCTTTGAAGACTTATTTTCTGGTGTCACAATATTTCTCAAACTTTTACTGATTTAATCAAGCTATTACTTATGGATTTTAATCAGCCTCATGAATATCATAACTGATAAACTTTATGCACAAACTTAGGAAGTATTACTATATACATGTGAAGGCACACTTCCATTCAGGTCAGACTCTAGGTTTTAAAAAAAAAGGAATAGAACTTATAAATAATTTGTCTGAAGAATTCTTTCAAGAGCCCTTTGTAGTTTAATGCACCCTAAGAAGTTCTAAACGCAGGCACTCTGAAACATAAAAGTACATGCCTGATAGCGTAGTATAATGAAAGACTGGAGCAGGCACGTTTCAGATGTCTTTCCTTCACTCTCCTCGTTACGTAAGAGCTTCGTGAATCGTTGTCACTCTAAAAATACGTGCTCGGAGTCCTTAGAGGCGTCTTTACTGTTTTATAGCATTCCAAATACAATTTTACTACAGTGTTTTATTCCATTTACTTTTTAAATATGTTTACACTCCAAAACGAGGTAATGACACTAAAGTAAATGCAAAAAGATGAGATTCAAGAAAAGTTATATTGATATTGACTTCATTATACATGTTTACATTATCCTTATGCTTTCTGCGCTAATTTTGGCTTATGAATAATCTTCCACTTGGAGTTCATGCATTCATGGCAATTTTCACAGATCATACTTTTTTTAATCCCTCTAGTTTTCCCTTGATTGAATTAAAAGGTATTACAGTATTTACCCTCGCTCTGTTCTAATTAAGCATGTTAATTTAATATTTTCATTGTTCTGCTTCTGTAGTTGAAATACAACTGTTTCTAAAGGAGACCTTACTTACTATAAAATATTACATTAGAAATCATAATATCTGTATAATGCACAAAATATGTGTTTATCCCATGCCAATCCCGTTCTCTCAAACATTTGGTGTCAGCCCTGAGGCGAATATATGACAACAGTGTGGCCCATTTTGAAGTTACGCACCATTTGGCGGGCTACATTACATGATGATATTTTTTTAAATTATAACTGCATGTGCCATTACCATAGGTAATACTACATGCACATATTTATTCATAATAAGGTTATACATAGGCCTAAGTGTTACCTGAGTAATTCGTCACTTCTAATAATTTGTCGCTTTAACCAAGTTTTACTCTGTATATTCACCTATAATAGATCTAATGTTATGCATTCTGTGGAGCAAAGTTACTGAATTATGCTGACAAAATTTCGGAGATGCTCTGGAACTTTAGGAATAAAAATGCATCTCGTTATGACATAACATAATAGCAAAACTGTTCAAAATATTGACTTAGTTTGGGCCTAGAGTAGGGCGGAGCAATTCGTGTAGCATTCCAGAAGATTGTCCGCGACATTTTAAATAGACTAACTTAATTCTTCATATACATTGGCGCCATATCTTGTGACCCACCGATGAAATGTGTGCTAGCCCCTGTTTGTCGGTATATGAGCTTCATTGAATGTCTAAAATTAATTACTTAATGTTGTTTTGATTAGGCCTATATTATTCTTTTGTGCTAAGCAAAGCATTTGTGTTTATATTTTAACTAAGCTTATAACTTCCTATCCACATTCAGGCTAGAATTTGTGTGTCAGTCTATATTTGTGGTTTGATGATTACCACTGAAATTTTGTAAAATCTGTACGAATTATAATGCTTTTTGTTACTTAAAGTACATTTTACTGTCCACATTTTTAATATATCTCCCTTTAGTTATTTGAGTTAACATATTTAATTTTACATGCCTCTACAGACATATTTCAAAATATTGTTCATATTTCATGATTTGAAATAATTGTTGAAACGAAAGAAATTTTGAGACTCTGTGGGTATTTAAATTCTAGACATAGCAAGAACAAAAAGCGGATTTCATTTTTACTGCTTAATAAATGCATGTTGATTTATTTTAAAAATTGTGAATTCTTTGAGGGAGTTCATGGGAAAAGAAAATCTTCGTTATTTGTCACGTGGTCCCTGTTGTTACTGTCAGGTTTGTAATATACTGACAGCTCACCGTCATTTTCGCTACAGTAGTGCTGAAGGTAATATTGCCAAGTATTCTTTCAAGTTTCAGAAAGGTTCGATTAGGTTAAGTTCCTTCCTTGTGTCTTGTAATAGATAATGCCACGAGTGACTTGGAAATCGCCGATAAATTACGAGCGACGAAGGCACATGCTGGCCCGACGAGAGGGAGGGGCAGCCGGGGCTGCAGCCCCGGGGCCCGGCCGACTAGGTTTTATTTTTTACTTTCTAATTTTACTCTAAAATAAAAATGGTTATAAGTCAATAAACAGCTTAAGTTATGTTCTATGTGTTTATTCTATCTGCATTGTCCTGTCGTATAACGGTGACACGGAATTATCACTTAATCTGAAACGGATTAATCTTGAAGAAAAGTTGCTACTTCTGAAAAGTAGAAGCACAGCTCATTTTGAACTCAACAGTAGGCCTTTGCATACATTATAAAGGGCGTGTTGGGTAGTGAATTTAACATTTGTCGGGGGCCCGGGAAATTTTTTTCCGGGGGCCCTTGCTTTCTTTCCACGGCCCTGGGCACATGTTATAATTTCACGAATTGAACTTTGTCAGGCTTTGACATTTAAATATCTTTAATAATTGTTATTACATTATTATTATTATTATTATTATTATTATTATTATTATTATCGTCTTATCTAAGTATTATACTTCTCAGTAAATTTGCTGAGAAACTTTATCGGGTGTCTGATACTAATTGGCCTCGTTTCCACACAGACGAACATGATACCAGAATGTGCATCAAATCCTATCTTTTCAAGTCAAGTCCTATCCAATTCTATTATTATTATTATTATTATTTATTTCTTTATTTACGATGGTTTAATTTATACTACAAAACATTTTATGTTAATTGCGCTACATAGGAAACGGAAAACTTCGGATTTGTGGTTAAATTAGCCTGCCTATATTAAACAGTTCGTTTTGTGATTGATTACTTACATAAATACGATCTGAACCCACATCAAGCCGATTTTAATCATTCAATTGTAGTTGAAAAATTACATTAATTCAACATTGCGTTTATTCAGTGCTCACTTCCAGGACCCTTAGATAAATGTAAATCGAAAATGATTATCATGGACGAGAGATCTAATATATGGAAACCAATAATAATTGTCTTAAGAATATGTTTCTTAATTTGTTAATACATGAGATTAGGCTATTTGTTTAATTTATAATAAATTAATAAATTGATTTCTTTCTTTTTCAGGTCTCATCTTTATTGATGTGCTGAAAGCTTCTGATGAGTTTCAAAGTGATGACAGCAGCTCTAGGAAACGTAATACGTAATCTCAATACTGTATAGAGTTCAAGGAGTGGAAATAAACTGAGTTTCCCTAATTCCGTGGCTTGCGTGTCGCAACACCGGAACCGTGTAATATTATATTCATGGCTTGGAGTTCGCCACGCGAGTATCTTCTGCCCCTCTGCATTGTTGTACTACTTTGATTTCCGTGTTTGCCTAGAAAACTGGCTGGATTAGTGCAGTTATGTGTGTTTGAGATGCGTGTTCGTCTGAAGAAGACCCGGTGCGGGAGTAGGTGGCGGTGAGTGTTAGGATTTAGTGTGGACACTGGTCGCTGCATGTGGGACAGCAGCATCGCGCGGGGGGCATTGCGCCATGCGGTCATCGCGATGCGACGCCATCGTGTTGGTACTGCTCCTGGCCAGAGTCGCGATCGCTGGTCCCCGCTACAGCTCTAGAATCGTAGAAACGAAGACAGGTGCAATCAGAGGCATTATTCTTGAACTGAATTCCAGACATTTGGAGCCCGTGGAAGCGTTCAGGGGCATCCCGTACGCAGCGCCGCCTGTTGGCGACTTAAGGTACCGGCCTCCGGCACCACCTCTTATTTGGAAAGGCACTCGCCTAGCGGACACGTTCGGTGCAGTGTGTCCTCAGAGATACCCGGACATATCCAATAAATCTGCAGCTCTGCTCGCTATGCCCAAGGGCAGATACAACCATCTCAAGAGACTCATTCCCCTTCTCGCTAATCAAAGTGAAGACTGTCTCTTCCTCAACCTCTACGTGCCAGGAAGCGGTAAGTCACATACAGTTACATTATACTATGTAAATGTCTATCAATTGCATGCCCTAAGTTAAAACATCCACCACTTGCAATCACCGCACAAATTATCTCTTCGGAAAAATGTAATACCGATATAAGGTGTTCCTTGAGATTTGACAAGCGTTTGCTGGTAGCAAGTACACATTCCATTGCTATTCTTTGCGCAGTGTCAACATCAGGGAAAACTCTACTTTTGGAGAAATACACGTCATTTATATTTATTATACTCTCTTTAGGTCTATGCGACATTTGACAGTTTACAAAAACACAAACAAGAAATATTACAACACATTTGCTATTATTGTTATGTTTAAAAATTTGTCAAGAGTATCGAAGGAATATCTTATTAACCTGTAGTTTTATATTTGAAATACAAAAGTATGTTGTTATTGTTTTCATTTTTTTATCAGGTAATATTCTATAACATAAGGAACCTAAGTATAAATATGAACGTACTTCTTTTGCTTAAATTAAATTTTGAAATGTTAATACAAGAATTTCTTTTAGTGATGTTTCCTTATACATTTTTCGAATATTAAAATAATTAAAATTGGTATGCATTTGTATTAAAAGATCTAATAAATAAAGTTTACATTTTTTGAAACGAGGATTACAGTGGACTTTCTGGGACAATTTTGATAATTTTAAGAATTATCTTTTGGAATATCAGGATATCTCCAATTCGACTTGATCTACCTCAAAATAATAATACATATCTCATTGACATTAAATTGTATATTAGCAATTCCTTTTTAACACCACATGTTCGTGGGACTATTATCATTTTTATGACATTATCAACTAACGTTTTATTAGAGTTAGCCTACTGTAGAGGTTTATAAAATTATGTAAATTGTAAGAGAATGCAAAATAATTTTTTTAATAGGCTTCTTACATAATGCTCCTTGAAGTACAGAATCACTCAACCAGAGATATTTTCGATATTCCGATTTGATAATGAACACGAATTTTTGTTGTATTTTTTATACCAAAGAGACAGATTAACTTGGAATTTCTGAAGTATAGATGGCCGGCAAATGTTGGGAATCGTAGGTCTATACAAAATGTTTATTCTGTAAAGGAAAGGATACGAAATGTATGAAATGGTGGTTGCTTCATTACCATAATATCCCTATAGTTAAAAACGTAGTAGATATATGTAGTTATATTATTTCTAAAATTAAGGGCATAACATTTTATTTTGAATTTTCATTATCTATATTTTCTGATCAGGATTTCAAAAAACTTCTGACTATTCCAGTTTACAACGTACACATGACTCATATAACTTCGGAATTAAAACCCTTTAATTATCAAAGTTAGGAGACTTGTTGGCGTAATTCACCGTGTCATTAATACGAGCTTCAAAATAATTTATACACATGTTCAATCAACATCTGATTAACATATTATGTTTGTAATTTATTAATGAAGTGTGGGTATTTTTTGTATTCTTGGGCAAATTTAGTAAGTCCACCTTTATTTAAATCCTATTTTAACTTATCGTAACTCCATGTGAAAAGGCTATTCAGATAGTTTTGAAGTAGTTTAGAATCCAGACAGCCGTTAACCGATCGAGAATTGTTTGTATCATTCATCAGCGAATATTACACATTGAGTATTTATACCAATAAAGGCAAATTATGTATGATAGCAGTAACAGGGTACCAAGAGGTAACTTATGCCTGACACATTGACAAATATACTGGAATGCAGATCTTTATGTTTACTAATGTGTGATTTAATTATTTTAATACTATCTAAAAATATGTTATTAGTTATATAGGGCTATCGATTTCTTAGTGCACATATGTGTTAAGTATCAATTCTATAGTTGTTAGTAAATTCAATTTAATACCTAATTATAAGCAACGTGCAACCAGGAAAATTAACTTACCATATCTTGCCCCTGCAGACTCTGTAGTAAGCTTTTTTTTCTCTTTTTTTTTTCCACTTGTCAAATTGATGTAGTGTAAAGATATGGCTCGTTAGCTTCCAATTTTTCACTTAACACATTTAACCCCAAAATCTTACTTAACAAATGCGTGCAACAATCTATCGATATTTTTCTTCCTATCTAGTAGTGGATCTGTATAATCCCATTACATCAATTATATCGTAACACGAGATAAATTTGATTTCAAGCCGTATGATCATTGGGTATCGGAAATAGCCTACTTCACAAAACAAAGCGTACGACTGAGGTCACTCACCACGCATAACGAAGTAATATACTGTATATAACTCATTATACGAGCAACATAGCAATCAATGCTTGTACTTGTTGTTTGGACAAGTGAAGCTAGGTTATGCACATGACCAACTGAAACGGACAAATGGAAACTGAGAATGAAATGTATTGTGCTCATAAATATTAAGTAAAATCGTTAGACAGGATTTCCCATTTCAGGAAATTATTGCATTAATCTGCTCCACTTCTATACGGAGAGAGTATTATCCTCGTACATCATAGTACCTGTACATTTATAAACCTTGCATAATATTCTAAAGTAACGTATGACATTTCTATTTTCTACAATTTCGAAGTTAGAGATCGATGACATTTATTTTGTGCATATTTTTCCTTGGTATGGATAATAATAGTAATCAAATCATTACATTTGATTTCATAAGGTTTTGAGTAACTGGATTAAAAATAACATTTAGGCCTATTTACAAAAGGTATGCCTTTCGGCACATTCCTGTAATAAGTTACGTCCGGGAACCTTAAAAACTAAATATTAAATTGAATTTTTATATTTAAATCTAAAAAAGCATCAAATTTATGATATTGTAGCCTACTTAGTTTTAAAATTCAATTATTATTTATTCATTATTAACAAATATTATTTTTTATTTAAAGTTTTTAAAACTAAAACTGTACAGATAAGCTGCTTCAAATTGGCGTACAACACTTTCAATCGTAGTCACTACTCGGTGAACACCGTTGATTCATTCAACACAATAAAACCTATGCATTAATATTCAACCAAAATGATCAATAATTTACTCGCACTTAATGATATAAAAATACCAGTTATGTACAGCATTATTATATGTCTTGACTCATAGTCTATTCATTTTTCTTTCTAGTTTCTTGATGTTTTCTAGTTCGTCTTTCCGATTCATGATTAGCGGGCCCGGATTCAAATGACATGTCATCTTTTTATTGATGCTGCATAGACATTGCCAACTTGTGGATAAATCCTAATCATGGCCTCTAGATTACAGAAATGCATTTTTATTAGGTCATTTTTTTTTGTCATTTTTTGCAATTTCATATTTTTAGTGCATTTATTTCATTTTTAGGTCATTATTTTGTCATTTTCATGTCATTTGCTTCCTTACTTAGTAATTTTCATGTATTTACATTGAGTGTATTAACTTTTTTTCGTAGCTAGCGGTGCTGTCTTTGAAGTGTTGTTTCTTTAATGCAAGAAGGAAAAAATCGGCGTTAAGTGTTGACATTTCTCAGTCGGAAGTGAGAATCAAAGAAACGCCAAATGTTGTATTACTATTACTATTACTATTGTTATTAGATTGACTTGGCACCAGAGTCTGCCACCAGCTTGGATTTGGGAGTGCAAACTGCTGTTTACCCTCAATGAACAATGATATAATCCGGCAGACTACAAAAGGATGTGCCGAATTTTGACTCACCAGTGCCAGTATAAATTTCCGTGAAAAAAGAACATTCACAAGATGCAGTTATTTACAGTTTTTACAATTATGTAAAACTATTCTATATCTTTGTGTGTACAATAATATTTTTTTTTAAATAAAATATCAGTTTTTAGGTCATTTTTTATAATAATTAAGTCATTTTCTTTAAAATTTAGGGTCATTTTATAGGTCATTTTTCAAACAATATTAGGTCATCAGAATCCGGGCCCTGATGATTAGAGTTTCTGATGCGTACAAGGTTTCTTGTTTGATGACTGCATTATAATGTCTCGCTTTGGTGTTCCGTGATAAACATGCCTTATTGTACACTTCCCAGTTTTCCAAAATGCTCTGCTCATGCTTAGTTTTCTCCGTTCTCCATCTCTCCAAAGTATTGTGAACTCTCCTGATATCGCCGTAGTTTGTAGATAACTTATTGGCTTATTCGATTGTACCTTTCTGATTCGACATATATATTATGTTATATTATGTTTTAGGTAGATTTCGAAGAAAAATCTACCTATTGCAATGGATACCATGTCATGATTTTCGAAAAATTCTTTCATATCTTTACGTTTCATGCTCCCCTAAGTACGAAACCACCGCCCGTTCAAAAAAAAAATTTGTGATATTTATATATATATATTTATATCTTTACACGATAGCGGCCGTAATTTTGAAGATATTTGAACCAAATTTTAATATGTTATTTCTAGGCCCAATAGTTCGGACAAGTTCGTTAATGAGCAAAATTGGCCCAAGGGAGTGGTCGGGGGAGGGGGTTGAAATTTTAAAAAATTTATATCTCGGCCCCTATGAAGTATAGAGGGAAACTTTGTTTGAATAAATTAGAGTACTCCCTATGGAGTTCACAGTGACACCAACGATTCGGGGGTTCGAGTGAGGGTGGGGGTGGGGGTGGGGGTGGGGGTGGGGGATGAAAATTCGAAACTTTTGAAACCACGTCTTATGGGGTATCGTTGAAAAGCTCTTGATGAGTACTCTACAAATCAATAAATAGTTTCTTGATAGCTCTCATATGACGCGAGATTTTAATGTTTGAAAATAGTAACACTTAAAAGAATTATTATAATATCATAATTTTGTCTTGTTTAGCGGCTTTGCTAATTTTATTCATTGCTGATCTTGCGCATGGCCTTCCAGAATATTATATTCTATTCTTGTTGTCAAAACAAATGATTGTAGGCTTTGTCATGCCAAGGCTAAACAAGAAGAGTGCTGCGCAGCGATAATAAGTTAAACCAAAAGCACTTTGAAATCTACCTCAGCCTGTAGGCCTGCCTAAAGGGATTTTTTCAAAGGAAATCTGTAGTCCCACCTTTCCAGCCATCCCTTTCAGAATCTCGATCTGTTTAGCTGTAGTTTCTGTGTTATAGGCTATGTGAGTATTGCTATGTCATCGGCGAATGCAGGACAAGCAATGTTTGGATTCCCTGCTCTTTCAGTTCTTTTTCTCAATCCCTGACCACTTTGTTTAGTATTAAGTTGAACAGTAGTGGTGATAGTTCATCACCCAGTCTCATTCCTGTTGTAATTTTGAAAGTTTCTGATAATTCTTCCATGAATCTGACTTTGGATTAAGTATCTTTGAGCGTCTGTTTGATGATATTCGTCGCCTTTTCATCAAGGCCTCTCTCTTCTAGTTCTCGTATCAGTGATAGCTTGCGTATTACTATTAGTACTTTTATTATTATTGTTATTATTGTTATTATTATTGTTATTATTATTATTATTATTATTATTATTATTATTATTATTACACCTGTCACATATTTCCAGTTACCGGTACCGATACATAATTGAATACATAGAAAACATAACATTTGTTCATGAATAAGAAACCGATTAAGAAATTTACGATTTCTAAAAGTGTTATTTCTTGAAATAATGAATGTTTTTAGTACCGGTACAGAATGTTATTTTAAATTTACACTGTTAAAAACACTGTTTGGTTATGGGATTTGTCGAAGAGCTTCTAATAATCAGTCAAACCAACTCTAAACTGAAATTCTGTAGTTGTCTAGGCTTTATAAAAGTAGTTACCACTCATATTTCATACAGCTTTCCTGTGCGTAGGGTATTAATATTAATTTGAATCTGTTGTCATTGTTTCAAGATGCAGCAGATAGAAAAAACTTCCTTAATCTTTTCTCCGCAAATATCAGTAAGAGAAGTTTACGAGGTAGTAGAAACAATAATACGAACTAAATAGGGTAACTTGTTTTGATATATGTCAAAGGAGAAACTTTGAAAATGGAAATGTGTTATACTTCAATGGCTATATTGTACAACATAAGGTCTAAGAAGTGGAGGTGGAGAAAATGAAGTTTGAGCATTGATCTGACCTGTGTGAGTGCGCACATGGTGCTTGCAAGAATTCACTAGTCTTGCTGTGCACTTGGGAGTCCACAGGAATTATCTACCATTGTTCCCCAATTGCTGTACCTCCCACCCTCTGTTCCTCAGGGAAACCTCAGCTACTGTCTGTGTCGTAGTAAAATTCGTGAGGCTGCTCCTTCAGGATTTACGTTCTATTCAAGCGACAACTTGCAACAGTAACCACACGCTACTTTCCAATCGTGTGTATCCTATGAAACTTGCAAAATTAATTATATATACAATTCAGCACGATTAAAATATTGTCTAGACAAATTGACATCCTTACGTTTACTGCAGTTGACATGGTAAACAATTGACGTATTTATTTATTAAATCTCCAAGTACAAGAGACCTATTTTACCTATGTATGCTAGGGCTATAGTTTCAGAATAAGTATGTTATAATTATGACATGCAGAAAATTGACGTATTGTTGTTTGATTAACGATAATTATGTGGTGGAATTATAATAAAATCATTTCAAAATAACACATGAATTAAAAAATTTCAAATGGATTTAATTTAATTTGGCGTTTATAAAATTCAGTCAGTATGGTCTTTACAGATATATTTTTCTTAATATCTGCATCGATTAATGTAAATTTTATGCAGTAATCATTACCGAGTATAGTTAGTGTGCCTTCAGTTCAATCATGTTCATTTTATTGCCTATATTTTGAAAATAAATCAAATTCTAATCTAACAAAATGCCGCTATGTATGTCCATAAGGTCATTAATACAGAATTGCTTAAGATCATGTTGCTCTGTACCGTTGAGCTAGGTGAATAAAATAATTGCCTAAATAGTATGTACACACAACATAGGAAACTACAATATAAAAAGAAACATTGGATTATACTAGTATTTGAAGAGCATTATATGTGTTCAATTATTTAAATTAATAGTAAAAAGCAAATAGTAAAAGAGTTCTATCCTTCTTGAATAGTGACTCTTTGAAAAAAGATGTCTTCATGATGGTTCTGTAAAACCGAACAAATATCATAAATATATTAAATATTTTATTAATTCCAGGAATTAAAACGTCAAATTAATATAATTCCTTTAAAAATATCATGATAAACAGTCTATACCTAAAATTAGAGCTTAATGCTTTCACATCTGCTGCATATCGAAGCTTCAACCAAATTTGTTGTCAGGCTTCAGGCGTTCGTCTTCAAATCAGATATACGTTCGATTTTAACCAATGATACTGAATTTCAACATTTTACCTTATCTGTTTAAGTAGCCTATAGGCATAGGCTTACGTTCGTAACTTAGGCTTATGTGTAATATTCCATACACAATGAAAGTATATTCTTATGATATAGCTTAGATACCGATAAAAAGCTACAATAATTATAAGTAAACATGCATTTATATAAAAATGCAATGTTTTATCTCAGTTTCGATTTGTCGCAAAAACTACTAACCTGACAGGCTAAGCTGAAATTTTGCTTCAACATAGTTCTTATACCCGGAAAAAGTATAGGACTGTAGTAACTGATAATTCTCTATATTTCACCTACATCACAATCATTCAAGTTCAATATCAGTTAACTTGAACTCTAGCCAAGACAAAATAAACAGTAAAAACAAATAAACATTAGTATTTCATGGCGAGCTGGTAAAATTAGATAAGCTATTGGGTTACCAGCAATTTACACGACTTTTGATCGCAATCTTTATCATGAAAGAAACATTCGTTAAGAGCAATATGGTAATTATTTATTCCATCACTCACTAAAATACGTTACTTTCTCGTGACGTTTCTTGGGTAAGGTATCGCGTAAAATACTTTTTTCACCTGTACGAAGGACGGGTAACCTTATTAGGAATTTCCTGTAATTTGGCGAGAAAGTTTGCATGAATAGTGCTATATGCAGATGCATAATTCTTTATCTTGAGATAAAATAGACATAGATTTTAAAAAGAAACGGGTGCATAGTTACCATATGGTATTTTAAGTATAAACCGAAATCATGGTTTGACTATTTAGCCTCGTAGGATTTACAGGCCGGTTTCCTTTTTAGGAACAAAAGACGATCAATAGGAAGCAATGCTTCGTCAAAAAGGTAGTTACGTTCATGATAATAGACAGGGCACAGCAGATAGACACAGTCCGATTCACCAGACTCCGAACTATTCACTTGACGAATAAAACTTTCTGTAATTGGCTTCGCTACAATCTTCAATTACTTCATGTCACATTCATATGCCATCCTAGTTAGCCTATATTAGTTCAGCTTTATAGTGTTTCATGATAATTACGAATATGGTTTATGGACGTTTGCAATTTAAGTTGTACGAAAATATGTAGGCCTATCTTCACTCTAAAAGTGAATACAGGAAGGTTTAACTGCGGGAGGATTTGGCATCAAATCGATTCTTTAATAAAGTCTGTATAAAACGCAGTTCATTAAACCTGCTATTTAAGGTTGAGTTTTTATCCCGTAATAGTAGTTTGTTGAATGGATTTGCCTGCAGGTATGCAAACATACATGTGAGCGGTTTAAACGGAGTAACAATATTTTAGCTTAACCAGAATCCATTCCCACAGTATGCTTGGATGGCATGCTCCACTTCAAATATAGCTTTTTTGTTATTTATTTTTAGTAGTAATATTCAAAGAAGGCAGGTTTTAAACTGCAGAATCCACAATATTGTTTCAGAAAGACTACCTACAATAGCAGGCCTATGTATTAAGTGCCAGTATGGTACTTCACTCCGACGGCCCGGGTTCGATTCCCGGCCGGGTCGGGAATTTTTCAGTAGTGAAAAATTCCTTTCCCGGGTTCAGCACTGGGTGTGTGTATGTGTCCTTAGGTTTAAGTAGGTAGGGGACTGGCGCACCCCGGTAACAAATACGCTGAGAATATCCCCTTACGGGATCACCAGGGGTCGCTCGCGAACCTGAAGAATAACTTTTAATGGTACTTCATGAGATTGTGTGCGGGACGGGAAAATGTCTGTCCGTCCGTCCGTGTGTCTGTACGCGCGATAACTCAAATACGCTTTATCGGAATTTCATAACACTTGGTATACGCATTTAAAACGTCCATGGGAAGAAGTCTATTGATATTCGACAAATCAGTTGACGTGTACCGGAGTAAAGCCCAATTTAGTGCCTATTTTATGGTTATACTCGTATATTAGAAAGAATTTATAAAATGCAAATCACTTATCATGGCAACATTTTGTTTGACAGTGTTCATATACGGTTTTGGAAGTTGCAATGTAGTTAGCTATGACAAAAATTTTCCTTCACATATTCCTATCAGACTAGATCATTAAACTGCGCGAGGTGGCCGAGATGGTAACGTTTTGGTCTAGTATTCTGGAGAACCGTTGTTCAAGTCCCGAAGTCGGCTAATTTCTGATTTTTTTTTTAACTAGAATTTGTTCTTCCGTAAGACTTGCTTAATGAATCAATCTGAAGCTTAACTCGAAAATCAATTTAAAAAACTTATTTTCTTTCTTTCTTTCTGTGTCGTAGTTTTACCTCTCCCTTATGGGATTTAAGCGAACTCAAGCCGCCCGGGCCTTACAGGGCCGAAACCTGCCGGGAGAGGGATTATCTTTGGATCACATACATACTTTCTTGACCAGACAAGGGCATGGAGGGCCCCGGATGAGTGATCAGCCCAATTCCGGGTCCACCTCCGAGACAACACGAACACATAGGACGATACACACCATTCACACACACACACTCACTCAGAACAAGGCGAGGGTGGGTGGGGATGAAGGTGAAAATGACGGCCAATTAATGATTAATGATGGGGATGATATCCGGGGACCACAAGGACCTAAAGTTATCTGACATTTGTCTCACAGGTGAGGGAAAACCCCGGAAACATCCTTCCCGACCAGGAATCGAACCCGGGCCCGCTGCGTGAGAGGATTGAACGTATCCTCTGAGCCACAGTGGTGGACTAACTTATTTTCTGCCTATCATAAATGCAATAATAACTGATTAAACAAAAGCGTTCTGGCACTTTGTAACATCAGTTTACCTGATTTTATTTTACCACAAGTTAAACATATAGGCTAACAGAATGTTACTACTATAATGGTAGAACATGTTGATGTCATTTTATTTATAATAAAAAAAAGGGGGCTAACAGATGCTCAGCTGGTGTCTGACTTTTCGTATCGTTAACGTCAATAGTTTTAAAGTCTAAACAGAAAATTGTCATATAATAACTTAACAGTTGAAATACGTGTCGATGGCTCAGTGCTTACGAATGTAATAAATTTATAATAATTATATTTCTGATCTAGTCAATGTTACGGGAGGAATCATGTATTTCCCTTTCAGTAAAGATAAAGAACTTGAACAGAGTTCAGACGAGGTCAGTCTCTCTGCACCCGTAGGCAACATTACCTACTGTGTCGAGATAATACGGAGGTACTCTGGAATGTTATAAGTACAGGGAAAGACTTCACAAAATATTCTCCAGGTCCCTTTCTATCTCATATTGATAGCAAGTTTTAGTCTTGCCTCGTGATTAATACGGCTTTGAATGAGACTGAGACAACTGAATGCTCACAACAGATATATATATCATGTAGGCTACTCTACGATGGAATTGCCTATTTTACGATTACAAGAAGTTATGTGTTTTAAAGCAAATTTTTTTTAATGGTCTTTATTGTAAATTTGTATTTTGCCCCAAATATACAACTTTTTTTTTTTCCTTCCTTATCCGTGTGCGTAACATTTTCATTATATTCATTTCATTCCCTTATTTTTTTCTGAAATAAGACACTGTAAGGTTTCCCGTCGTTGGTTAGGCCTATATGTAGTATCTTCTCGAGGTTCCAGCCAGGTGAAAAGGTTTTCCGAGCTTTCAGTTTCTGCTTCCTCTGCTTCCATCGTCTGGGAAGAAGTGAGCTAGGGTACAAATCTACCTAAAAGAAGTGAGCAAGGGTGGAAATCTACATGGGAAGGAGTGAGCTAGAATATCTACACTAGTTCACTTCTTCCAGAAGAAGACTGCAGAGCAAGGAGCAGCCGAAAACTCTGACAGCTTCAACCTTCTCACCTAGATGGAATCCCGAGAATTTATTACATATTGACCGAAATATTTAAATAATTATATATATATACATACTTTTCGTATATCTGGATAGGTGGTTCTCTAAAATGAAGTTTTAATTTTTTACGAGTAGAACATTTTTGGTAAGTAGGCCTACTACTCTGCATATCCCCAATGCTAGAAAAACAAATCATTGAGGCTCAAAATATGATTCCTGTAACTGTAGATTAACTGTAGAATAATTAAAATGGTAATGTGTAACCGTCAATCACAGGCGCTACCAAACGTTTCATCATCTCATAAAGACTGTCTACAACTTTACATGCTTCATAACCGTCTGTGTTGAGAGCCAGCACAAGAGACATTACTTTGCTTTTATTATATCCCATGTAAAATCTAGAGCATCACTTGAAATTATTAGTTAAAAATAAATGTTAAATAGAAAGGGATGTTTGGTGCAAACAGGATGAAACGTACGAAGAAATTTGTCCTGCTTTTTTAACGAAAGGTCTACTTGTTTAGTATCTTCGTTTGTTATAATTGATTATACTAAGTCCATATTTATGAGCATGTTGTAAAAATGTTCATCGAAGTATAATTATTTTGGTTTCATCTATGTGCGATCGAACGTTTAACTATTCATTAATTCCAATTGACTTATTAAATTCCAGTCGATTTCCTGGGAGTTGCTAATCTAACATCTAGCCTCAAATTCCTAAAATGAAATTATATTATCATTCTCAGTTCTTTCTGTTTTAAATTGACTTTGCTATTGTACTTGGAGGATACATCTACTTATCAGAAATGATGATTCCTTAACCCTGGTGAGAGGTTCGTTGTTGTAGTCAAACTATATAGTTATTCTATAGTCAATTCATGCGAAATATTGTTTAAAATAAAAGTATGACCCATAAATAAATCCGTGCAGTTATTACATAAATGTAGAAAAACTCGTTAAAGCCGTTTTGAAGAAAATTTGATTTTAAGCAATATTTAGTGTAAGCAAATATGTTAATATTTTTCCATCGATATCCTTAGAACTGGAATAAAATTATGTTTTAAAACACTTTTCATTGCATTTAATAATTATTTACAGAAAAACATCAACTCGACATACACATATTTTCTAGGTCATTTTTGGATTCAACAGTAATGAAAACATATATTTTTTGCAATAAATCGATGCCTGATTTCAGGATCTCTAACATGTGTGGTGGAAAATTATTAGAAACATAATCGTATTGATTTTAATAAATTTGATTTAGAAATCTATAGACCTCTTTCTTATTTAAAAACTTAGGTATATATTTTTCAGACGCTTAATACGGCACACTGAGAGAAGCAATGTTGAAGTTTCTACTCTCGTAGAAGTACTAAAAGATTTTGCAGAGAATGAGGAAAGGCTACTGCGACTGTTTGTGTTGTGTCGATAATCGGGGCATTAGGTAGGGAAGAAAGTGAGCGTAATTAGAAGGAATGAGAATGGAAAAGTTTTCCCCCCTTGACAGCGAGGCGAACTTTATCCACAGGCACGTAGAGTATATATGGTAGAGAGCGTGTGTGTAATTGAGTTAACAGAGGCTACTCACGTCTCTTTTCCTGCTAATCCTTCCTTCCTTCATACTGCATCATCCATCTTAGCATCGATAACGCTTGACAGCATCTCATTTCAACGTACTAATGACCTCGGATGGTGTTACTATTTATTACGACCGCCAAAAAGCTTGCAGCATTGTGTCACCAAGATAATTTATATATTAAACTCATATTTGTACCAAATTTAAACAAGAAGTTTGAAAAGATCACTGAAGACTTTGGTGCTAAAGAGAAAATCGCGAGATAAGTCTTCGGCCTACTCGATTATAATTTTACAACGTTACCTGCTAGTTTCAGATAAGGATCTTATCAACAATCCTGAACTGAAATCATCAAAAGAACCGAAATGTTGTCTTAGATCTGGTAAAGGGATAAATATTTTGTGAACTTGGTTAAACTATTTGGCCCGGGTAACGTGGCTTAAATATCCCTAGAAGGGAGAGGTAAAACTAAGGTAAAGAAAGAAAGTTAAATTATTTAAAATTATTGATTGACACTTATTACTACGATTAGGCAGTGTTAATTACCTCGTTGGAGCGCTATCAACTGCATAAGCAACCATCTCCAGCACTTGATTCCCGTGCTGCCAATATTTTTAAACTAGAGTGTAGTCCTAGTTTATATAATAGAAAGGATTTCCTTCAGTTACTCTATACATTGTGAGTGCTACCTAACGGCGTTTATATTGTCCTTTTTTCGGTTTTGTAACACTGTAGTATCTATACCTAACATAATGAATATTTTCTGAACGTAAATCACAATTTAACGTCGAGACCAGACTTTCAGAGTAATCCATTTGTTCCTTTCATGTTTCTCGATTGCAGTACCGGGTATGTATGATGCTTGTCAAAACCAAATAACCATTCGATCACAGAAAGAGGATAATATTATATGCTAGAAAATTCCTTCATTCATACATAGGCAATTGGAGTATTGATCTGCTCGTTATGTCAGAATGATCAGATAGTGTGACATGCTACAGCAACCTCACTTTAAATTTCGCCTTCACACAAGTTTAATTCTGCATAAAGGATTGCAGAATTCAGTAAAACCCGTACAGTAGAATTAAATCTTTATCCTCTCTCTAACGCTAATACATTTTGTTGGATTAGGAACCCTTCACCGAACTCTAGACTATAACAGAATCAGAAAAATCCTTGGAAATCGGCCTTAGACACCTAAGACACTGGCTTAGGGTTTCCAAGTTCGCGGGTTTGATCCCTTCCCAGATTTATGGCATTTATGTGTGCATAGTTGCGACAGTAGATATACAGGCATTAAAAAGAATATCCTGTAGATACCACCCGCAACCACCCTTCAATACCCCACTGATCAGTACTACAAGATTTAACCAAGGAGACCGGTCTTCTCGCCAGATTGTAATTATAACAATAATAGTAGTAGTATTATTATTAATATTAACAACAACAAAAATAATAATACATCCTGTAATACATCCTGAGATGTGGATATGGAGCGAATACCATGGACAGATAAAGTTAAAAATAAAGATGTGCTAGACAGAGTGGGAGAAAGAAGAGTTTTATTGGAAATCATCAGAAAGAGGAAAAGAAATTGGATGGGACATTGGCTAAAGAAAAAATGGTCGGCTGAAGGATGCTATAGAAGAGATGATAAATGGGAAGAAGGTTCGAGGCAGAAGAAGATACCAGATGATAGACAACATTAAAACGAATGGACTATATGCAGACACAAAATGGGAAGGCTGAGAGAAGGGAAGAGTGGAGAATGCTGAGTTTGCAGTGAAAGACCTGCCCCTGGGCAGAACACATTGAATGAATGTAATATAATATTAACAATTACTAAATAAAGTTAATAAATACATGCAGTATTGTTGATACTAAAGAGTAGTATTGTGAATTTGCAGTTTTCGGCCTGGGTGGAATAGTCAGTAAGGCAATGGCTTTCTGTTTCCAAAGTTCCATGCAAAGTCATATATATATGACATATGTGTGTGTGTGTGTGAGTTAACATTACAGTAGTATGTCATGAGTTCATGACTGTAGATTATTTAAGGCTCCTGCGGGACAAAATTCTGGCACACTGACGACGATTACAAGCCTACGTGTCAATACACAACCGTCGTTAAATAACCGTAGAAAGCAATTAAACAAATTACCCATATCAAGCCAGGCCAGCAACTTTTTCCAGATGCTCTACGTAGAACAGTGTCCGGCAGATGCTGCAGTTGTGACGTAAGAGCCGATCATCTCGGAAGAGCTTGAGAGAGCGAGCAGTTGACTTGCATTCCTGTTAATACGCACTAGCGCAGTGGCGTTCAGTGCAGCAGTAGGGTTAAAGTGAGCCGTGATGGTACATTGAATTGCGTGCATTAACCATGGCAAGGGTGCAGAGGTCAGTTAATCAGTGAAATGTATGGTAAATTTAGTGCATTCAGATTAATCCTAGACTTACGGAAACGTCAGGTCACCCTCGGAGACACGCCATATTTTCCAAAGTTGTCTACAGTATGTTATTCAATTACAGACATTAATAATTATGTACAAATATTAGAAGAACTGGATCAGGATATTTTATTACAGATTTCAAGATTTTGCAAAACTCCAATCCGATATTTGCATATTTGCGACACCATTTTCTGTGGATGTTGACAGTGTTCCAACGTCATTGCAACTAGAAGTCATTGATTTGCAAAATAATATTGAAATGAAAGACCGCTTTCAAAACAAAAAGGATCTATCTATATTTTATAGAAGATTTCCCCAGGCAACTACATAATATATTTGCTGCTAGAATGTTGAGTATATTTGTATCGATGTATGTATGTGAATAGTTCTTTTCTTGTATGAAGATCTGCAAACCACAACATGGAAACCGCCTATCTGATCAGAACATGAAAAATGTTCTCGTTTATGTGTTAGCCAGACTATGTCTCCTAATATTGCAAAATTAGTGCGCGAGAAAAGAGGGAAAAAATCTCGACAATGCCTTGAGCTTGGGCACGATAGTGACACAAAGTAAGGGTGTGTATCAAAAGTCTGAATAGGCCTATACTTGGCATAGTGCTCACAAAGGTGTATAGTTTAATTTGTATATTTTGTGTATTTTGTATATTTTTATACTTTAACATTTTTCAGTTTCCGAGTAGACAAAGTTTTGCAGTACTCCTTAAAGTATTCTTATGTTTTATGTATTTGTATGTTTATAGTAGTTTCGGAGCCTCATTTAAATAACCTGACGCTTCCGCACCTGGATGCATTTCAGATTAGTGTAAGTAGGGCCTATATTAAATTTCATTACAAACAAAACTGTTCTGTTACATTGATTTATCACAGTTGTACTATTTTGTTTTCGTACAAATGCATTGTAATTGTGCTATTCCCATACTATCTACGAAGATCGGAGCGCACTCTGTCAATGCATAGGCGTCGTTCCGCCACTGGCCAGTTGAACCCTTCCTCCACGCTCAGTACGGAGATATTGCCGAGCAAAGAGCGCGGATGCTCTGTAGTATGACGTCACAGAGCACGGAACATGCCGGTCACTGACGTAGAAGGATGGGATTAGCACTCTGTTAACCAAATCCAGATACGCCTCTAATTAGAAGCTAATTTATTTAATTTATTTAATTATCTAATTTATTGATAGTGAATGATGGAAATGCAAAGGCAGAGAAGGGTAAAAAATTAAAGAAAATTAAAAACATAGTGTTTCTAGTTTCATAAGATAGTTTATAGACACTGTGCTCTATTAACAATAAAGAAGGTTCTAGAACCATCAATTTGAGAATATAGCACAATTATTTTAAATTTATGCAGTAAGCCTCGATGTGAATCATTAAATTAATATAATAATAATGGAAATGCAAAGTAGAATGTAGGCCTACATCCATTGTTCAAATATAATTGGTGAGAACGCAGTTCCTGTATTTTGTTTTATCTTGAGTTCGAGAGGTTATAAATTTCATTTTCTATATTAAAATATTCGGTCCTTTCACTAGGATTGAAAGGAAGAGAGAAGAAAAATATTTGTGAAGCGGGAGGCTTTGCCATTGTTTCGGTTTAGTTTAATTGGAGTTCGTTAGAGTGTTTGTTTCATTGTGCATCAATGATTGCGTGGTTTTGAAAAAGCGATGAAATCAATACAAGGTAGATGTAGATGCGTTGCTCTCTACACTACGATGGTTGGAATCAATAACTCTGCCTGCAGATCCTGCTACGAAATTTAATTTAACTGCATGTTGTGTCAACAGTACGTGCACAAAGGCAAGGAATAACACATTATGACAGTACACATACTGTTAATAAAATGTTAGTTTCCCGTAAAATCACATCAAATCAACAGCAAATCTGGTATTCCAGAATATGTTGACGTATGTGACGTTAAGTTGGTATCATTTATACACCTCTAAAAGTTTCAGTTTGCAGAATCACTTCGATGGGTACGCCTGCGTGAGCGAAGATATTTTCACTGTCTCATACTGCTCTATAGAATCCTTCATACCTCAACACCTAGCTATCTTTCCAGTCACTTTCATTACCTTTCTTCCTACCATAACTTGGGCACGCGCTCTCAGCTTGACCCCTTACTATCCATGCCTCTTTACAGAACCACACATTATTCGAATTCGTTTACAACAACAGCTATTCGTCACTGGAATTCACTGCCTAGCCATCTCAGGAGCTGCCAAACGATTTCACAGTTCAAGCGCCATTTAATAAATTTAGTATACAATAACATTTAGGAATTGATGCTAATTAGTAATATATTTTAATTTTCATTATATTTTGTAATAACTAAGAATGTATTTGTTTAGACTTTCATCATTTTTTATTTCTTTATTTTTAGTAATTTGTATTACATATTCATATTATTCAAGTACTTATTTTTTCTTTGTATGTAATGTTCGTTTCTTGTATTCATGTATATCAGTTCTTTTTAAATTTATTATTAATCATTATTATTATTATCATTATGTATTTCATGTTTTTGCCCTGGCTGAGTAGTAGAGAAGGCCTTATGGCCTTAACTCTGCCAGGTTAAATAAATAAATAAATAAACATACGAGACAAATTGGTCTGGGGAAAAGACGGTTGGTAGTTCAAGTTTAATCCATTTAGGAGTTTAAGTTGGCATTACTGGGATGAGTTCTAATCAACTGATGGATCAACATTGCTCTGTTTATAACCTCAAAATTAAGTTAACGATGTCAGGTCTTCTTGAAAATTCCACATTGGTTGTCCAACGTTCTGTGATTCGTTTTTTTTGATTGCTGAAGGTAAAAAACCAGCTAATATATACTCTAGAATGACTAAAGTGTATGGTGAAAGTTGTATGAACCGTGTAAATTTTTACAAGTGGGTAGAACAGTTCAAAAGTGGTCGAGAATTATTGACTGACGAACACCGTTCTGGCCAGCCTGTTGAAGTTGCAACTTTCTCACTTGAAACTCGAATTGTTTGGTCCACTAAAGGAGGCATTACGGAAGAAGTAGTTCCAGGATATCGAGGATGTCAAGAAATTTGTGGGATATTGGCTCCGACACCAAGACAAAGAGTTCTTTGCAGCCGGTATAAAAAAAGCTAGTAACCGTTGTTGATGGGGATTATGTTGAAAAGTACGGTATTAAAAGTCTTGTTTTGTAAAAATAAACTGTTTTTTCAGGTCAGTTTGTCTCTTTAGTCATTTAATGACCCACGTAGAACGGTACACCTGTGAAAGAGATTGCAGTATTATGATTTATAAAATCATAATACTTTTTTTGCCGGTTGTACATTATACGGATGTGAGATTTGGTCCCTTACTCCTCGGGAAGAACATAAAACTGAGAGTCTTTGAAAACAGGACATTTGGACCTAAGAGAGATGAAAACAGGGGTGGAGAAAATTGCAAAATGACGAGCTTAACCTGTACTCTTCACCGAATGTAATAAGGGTAATTATATCACTGAGAATGAAATGGGCTGACATGGGGAGGAAAGACATTTCTCAAAAATATTCACTGAGAGACCCGAAGAAAAGAGACCACTTGGAAGACCTAGCCGTAGAAGATAATGTTAAAATAGTTTTAAGGGAAGTAGGATTTGCGGGAAATGGTTGGATGGAATTAGCACAGAATAGAGTTGAATGGCGGGCTCATGTAAGCGCGGCAATGAACCTCCGAGTTCCATAAAATAGATAATATTCCTTTAGCTTGTTTAGGAATTGCCACTGAGTGAGTAAGTAAGCAAGTAAATATTATTATTTATTGATCTCTATGCAATCAATATATTCTGTGGTTTTTTATCTTCATTTGAAATAATACTGCTATTATTGTTAATTCCCTATCTTTGCTCACATAATAATATATCCACAAAAGTCTTCTGCTGTATTGTAAATTATGTTTTTCGACTGCCTGAATTAAAAGTAGAACTTCTAACTGCTAACAGAAGACACACGAATTAAAAGTGCCCATTGTCGCACTAGTGTTATGAAGGCCCGGATTTTTAGGCTCTTATAGCTTAGAATGCAACAAACTATAACCGTATGTTTATATTCTTCTTTTGTCTTGGCTGGTGTCCAAAGTTCAATTCCGAAGTAGCTCTTTGTACTTCTCTTGTCCGTTGGCTAAGCGAGGTCATTTAGCTATAGACAGAGAGCATCTAACCTAATTTAGTTTATTCCTCAGGTTCGCGAGCGACCCCTGGTGATCCCGTAAGGGGATATTCACAGCGGATTTGTTACTGGGGTGCGCCAGTCCCGTACCTACTTAAACCTAAGGACACACACACACTTTTGGACTATTTTCATACCAATTTTCTATGGCTTGATTAACAAAATGAAAACCCGGGAAAGACATTTTTATTTCTTTCTTTCTTTCTTTTTCGTAGTTTTACCTCTCCCTTTTAGGATTCAAGCGACCCAAGCCGCCCGGGCCAAAGACATTTTTCACTACTGAAAAATCCCCGACCCGGCCGGGAATCGAACCCGGGCCGCCCAGGTGGCCGGCAGTCACGCTACCAACTCACCCACGGCGGCGGACAATCTAGCCTATAAGAACCTAAAAATCCGGGCCGTAATCTTTATGTCACTCCATTATTACCAACTTTGGTTTGCATATAAAATACTCTTTTTAGTTAAGAATATTTGCATATGATTATTAAATAGACTGTCCGATACAATTTTAAAAAGTTATGATTTACTTTATCTTTAAGTGCACAAGATCACAAATTATATGAACATTCATTCCAACAAGTCTGTAATTAAGTACACGGTGTGCACTTCAAAATATGTAAATTTTTAGTTTAGTTGTTTGCATTCAGTTCATGAATATAATATCTGGAGCTGGGTAATTATTTCAAGGATCTTGAAATCTCTAAAAATGAAACAAGTTTGAAGAGCATGGGCTACGAAAATTCCGATAATGGCATGAAGAGTCGATAGGTATAAGGATAAGCTAGAGGGGACGAGCGGAAAGATGCTCAGGTGGATGATTAGACTTGTTTGGTATGAAATAGAGGAAAAGTTTCTCTACTAACAGGCAGAAGTTTCCCCGCAGAACAGCTATTACAGTTTCTTTAGCTGTAAGACTGTTTTGAAGAAATATAAAACTTTTGCTCGCTTGAAATCCACTCTACCTTAAAAATATACATCTACTCTTTCAAGTTTGAAGTGTGCATTTTAAAAGCAACCTCTACTTACTTCCTTTTTGTTCTAGTTAACATTTTCATCATAATAAGGTACAAGTGACGAAATTCTGTAAGTCTTTAGGACCAAAGTTCTCGTGAATAGAGAAAAAAAACTCCCAGTTGTTCTTGTTTAAAATATGCAAAAAGACAGCTATGTCTGCTAGCAGAGGCAATGAAATTCTCCCACAATATCGTCTACTTATTTCCTCATTTCAGAATAGGTCGCAAACATATCGCAAATGAAATCAATATATAATATAAAGCCCACTTATATAATACACACTCCACACAAATTAGGAGACAATTATTATATTCTTATCTGGTGCTACAATACAAGAAATAACAGTCTTAATTTTCATAATACAGTAGTAATGTTCGGCTATAATAACCACCAACCAATGCTTTTTTCTTTTTCTTTTTTAATAGCGATAATGGAAAGTTTCAGATAAAATTGAAGATTCGGTAGAACACACCGTAGTATACATTACTAGAGTTACTTGTACGTAAGAATGTAAGTGAATTATAATAAATATAGAGAACAAACAAAATATAAAATATGCCGTACATATGTGGGTTTTTCCTCATCTGTGAGACAAATGTCTGGTTACTTAAGGACCTTCTTGGTCCCCTGATATCATCTGGCTGTCATTATAATCTTCATCCCATCCTCTCCTTATTCGGAGTGAATGTTTATGTGACTGATATGTCTCGCCCTATGTGTTCATGTTGTTTCTGAGGTGACCTCGGCATTAGGCTGATCATTCATCCGGGGAGGCCCTCCATGTCCTTGTGTGGTACAAAAAAAAGTATGTATATGATCCTTAGATAATCCCTCTCCCGACAGGTCGCAGCCCTGGACTTGTTTTCGGTTGGCTCAGTTAATATTCTCCTAATTCTTTTTTTGGCTAACATTTAGCTGAATTGACTATTAATTGCTCAATTGTTAGATAATTTTGCTTTTTATTTGATGTTTTGACACTAGTAGCGGTAGAAGTTTATATATTTTCTGAATGGGTTACTCTTGGCTGTTGGGCATGCTGGGAGATCAGCACGGCAGCATCGTTTCATATTAATTTGAAATTATATCAAATGCAGAATGTGAAAAAAAGCTTTTACTGGAATGAAAATTGTTCTATCACCTTCAAGAAATCAATCTCAGATATGAACAGTAATCAATTTGCTTTTTTTCAAACTGATAGTACCTCCCATAAACGAATTAAAGCCGGATAAATATATTAAGTTGTGGCTAGGCCACAAACAGAAGCATTGAAAGGAAATAACAAAATGCTGCACCTCCAGGAATGAAGCCAAATAGGAAATTTTATACATTTGAGCTGGTTAGTTATATTTCAATCCTAGGTGTAATTACAGTTCTGTTAATAGCTATTTATATATCAAGTACGCTAAAGCTTTTATGTACGTTGTGCATACAATATTTCTAGTAGTTCTGTAAATTATATGAAATGAAATAAAAATAATGTGTAATTAATTATAAAAAGCATAGTCAGCCATTTGTTGACGCCATATTCTCACAGCCGCCTAAAGGTATATCCACAATGTGCAGTCGGCAGTTGGTAGTCGGCAGTTGGCAGTTGCAATCGGCCGCTTGGGAGCAGCGCTCGAGCAGCGCTCGAGCAGTCCACAATATGCAGTCGACATTGCGGTTAGGGAAACATTTTACAGTATAAAAAATGTGGAGGAATCGCTTTATAATATCATAATATATGTAATAAGTACACCTTGCTTTCTCGTAGTATGTTAATCTGTTTATTTGCACTAGTAAATAATTTTCAATCTCGTAATATGTTACTTGCAGTCGTGCAGTCAGTAGTCGAATTTCCCAACTGCTGACTACCGACTACCAACTGCCGACTGCCTGCTGTCGACTACAACTGCACATTGTGAATGGCGTCCATTTCTCACCACACGTTATACTTCGACTATCGACTACCAACTATCAACTACCGACTGCCGAATGCATATTGTGGATGGAGCTTAAATCCTATGGTATGAAGCAATGCGAATGCGGATGTGCATAGCAGTGCGGGTTTCTTATGAATAATATAGCTGTGTTGGCTTAGGCCTATATTTGTCGTTATATTATTAAGTGTTTTGTTTAAAAAAAAAAACCTGGTTGGTATGACTGGTCACTGTCATCTGGATTTTTCAGTTGCTATGACGATTTTATCGGCCTAGTACGGTAAAAATTACTTTACTGGCCAAGGCTGGTAAAGTGCTACTTTTCGGCGTGTTAACAGTCCGACAAGCAGCTGTTTCACAGAGTGTACAAAAAAATGCTTTAACGCATTTTCTTAAATTGTTGAGAAACAAACCACCTCTGCTTTTTTTCTCACTTCGAATACTGTGTCAAATCGATGGGCCTACCAGGCTATCACCTGTCACCTGTCCTCTGCAAAAAAAAAAAGTAACTAATTCCCCAATGAGTTCTCCCTGGGGACTAGTTAAGACAGGGAGACGTTTTCACTGAAACATAAAAAAGGAAGAGGAAATAGACTAACAATTTTTTCTGTACATTCATAAAAACTAATGCTGCAATATGGCTGATGTTTTCAAACACACCCTACACACATAAGTACCTATTTTTATTCTCATTACATGTGTTATAGTACACACACAATTTATTCACATTATTATTCTCGCATTCACTAAAATATATTCCTGGATATTACTGTAGAATGTTATTAAATTGTTTTATGAATAATTAAGCATATACTCTAACTACGTCGCTTTAGCAATGTTAATAGAAATGTCGCTTATAAAGCAATCAGTAAATTAATGTTAAGTCAACTAATCAGTCAGCATACGCTTTATGCATCGAGTTAATTACCGTTGTCAGTTCCCTACTCGATGAATTACTTTTCCAATTGTCCAAACATTGTTAGACTACAGCCTACCTGTGGATTACATTATGCAGAATAATAATTGAGGTTAATCACAGTGGAATGTGTTTGCATACTATATGAACACTACATTATTCAAATCAATTCCTAGCATTGCTCTGAAGAACGGAAATCAGATTTGTTATTTTGTAACTTATGTATAAATTGTCAAACTTTTAACATATATGTTTTAATTCTACGTTGGGTCAACCACGTCACGTTTGATTCGTACATACTCTTCTTCAAATGTGTCCTAAATTCGGTGAATGAAGTATAGGTCTTCATATGTATCTGTGTGTCTATGTATTAAAATTATCATTGAAGCAATTTTTCTTCTCTTAAACATAGACAGCCATTTTCCAGAATAGATGTATGTCTTAAGTGCTTTAAAGATTCTATCTTTCAGCTAGAACGCAGAATTTTATTTATTTTTAATAAGAATTCCTTCTTAGAGAGATGTGACATGTTTTAATAGGCCACATAACATTTCTGTTATGTTTCTCTCTCTTCTCAAATTTCTAATATAATAATAATACTATAACTATAAAACATTTTGTAAGTCACGCAAACATTTAAGCGATGGAAGAGGGATATCGGGATTGTTGACAAATGAAGGGTAAGAAAAGTGAGTTATGTTTTGTCAGAAAACTTTAAAGCTTAATTTCTCCATTTTTATTTTTCCAGTAATTTAATGCTCCTCGTTGATGATTTTTTATCCAGATTTATCAATAGAAATTCGCCGTATGAAAAAAATTAATAAATTTAATTACATCAGTTTAATTTTTAAACCATAATTTTTAAAGCAATTTAGATTTGACATAAATCTACGTGAAGCAAAATTTGTACCAGTTATTATGGTCTAAACAATTTAATATAAATGTATTGTATTTAGTATGCAACACTTGTGGTGCCAGTCCTCTATGTAAGTTTTTTAACCAAGTTGGATAAAGATAGGTAGGTTTTGGAAATTTTACCGTGATTTGTCATAAAGAGAATGATTTATTGCGCTGATTTTTTTTTTTTGCATTCTTCTGTGATCCTGTTCTATCTATAAACTATTGAAACTAGACCTTCTATATTATAATAGATCGACATTTAGAAGACTTTTACTTTAATTTGCGGTACTTAAAACACCGATGAGTGTAATTTTTTTGATAGTTTTGTATTCGTCTTATTATAATTACAGTTATGACTACTTCTTTAATAAAATCCGAACTTCCACCGACCGGTAAAGTGACTGTATCAGTACATATTGCCAGTGTAAATGCGGTGGCCATTTCAGGAATATGCACGAAGAAGTGAATTACTGAGGTTCGTGTGCCTGCACTTGTAGCAATGCCGATAACCCAATAGCAGAAGAGTTATGTTCCTTTGTGAGATTGATTGAACCACTCGAGCTATCTTCTTGTCTCCAGACAGACATTCTAACCTCAATTCTAAACTTGCAGTCCTCGCACATCCGAGGTATTACAGTATGCCATCAACCTCCATGACAACTATTTCATTTAAAACCCTGCTGCTGCTTCTCCTTTTCATATATCTAAATGTCAACAGATCCATTCCCTTCCTCGGAGAAACCTTATGAAATATAAAGTCATAATGCAGAAAGACAAATTGCCCATTTCTAGGATTCGTTTCCTTTTTATGTACTGTGTATATAAGAGCTAGATACTTCACTGGTCGTTTCAGAGTTACAAGCAAGGAAAGTTTATTCTCAGAAATGATGTTACATCTTTCACAAGCTGGGGAAGTAATCAACTTGCTGAATTCGAAATAATGAATTAGTAACAAACTTTACGTTTGTATAATGTATGTTTGTCTGTAAGCGTTAGTGATGGTAAGAAAACTTTCTAACCATCTTTAAAAAATATAAAAAAATAAAAGTCTGTCACCTAAATCGTAGGTAGCCTACCTCCCAGAAATGCTGGCCCACCGTTTGGCCAACCTTTATTGATTTTTACCACACTCTTTACCCATAATCGATTATGAAATATTAGAGAATAAAATTTAAACCAAAATGAAAATGAACTTTATTGAAATCATTTCTTGTATTTTAAATATGTGTGATCTGTGTACTTTTCAAAATTTACCCCAACAAAGCTATCTGAGATTTCCGAAATCCAGTTTCAATAACGCTTCACGTTTAGAATTCTGAAGGGGGGAATAGTTGCTGGGAATGAAATTGAATACAATCAACTCCAGAGACCAGAGTTCTTGTTAAAAAATAAAAATAAAATAAAAAAATGGTATCTAACCATATTACACTGCAAAATATCATAATATACGTTAAGCTAATGAAAAATGAATGTAATTATTTATCAGTATAGAAACAAATTTGATTTCAAATGCGCTCATAGCCCAAATTTACATTCTTCAGGCCCTCCTGCAGAAAAAAATCCGACTTAAATGCACATATGTACACAAATGCATATAGTGACCAATAAGTCCAAATACACGAGTATTTCTATATCACGATAAACGTGCTCTACACACATAATAAATCTAACTTTTTTTTTAAGAAATTTTTTTCTAACCGGTTTCAGCCCTACAAGCTTGATAGGCCTAAGTTCATAAAAATACAAAACTTATGATGTGCGAATGTTATTTCAATTATCATCCTGGGGATTAATCAAATGAAAGGATATGCCCTATCACCCATTATGCCACCTACCTCAAACATTTGACAGATGACAGGTGTGGGGATGTGGTCAGCAGGCAAACCCCATTAATCGCTACTTCTTTGTCAAGTAAATTAAAGTAAAATAAAGTGAAGTGAAGTAATGAGGCCCTATACAGCAGTGAATGCCTTTAGAGTTCCAGAAGGTTGAGGCTCCCAGACTTTTAGACGTTCAAGTATGAAGGTGGGCAGGTTTCTATAGCTTACGCACCGGCCGCCTTTGCTCTTGATACTCATTTCTGTTAGAGGCTGAGCCGACCCCAGGGCCATAGTGTCACCAGATAGATTAGACCATTTGGAAAAATCCAACTTATTACATCATGGAGGGTTGAACCCGAGATCTTCCGGTTTGTAGCACAGTGTCTCAACCAACTGCACAAAGTTAGATAGTTCCTCAAAATCTTCACGAGAGTAAGTGCTCACCGTTCCAAATCTCTCTACCTCAGAAAATGTAAAGCAGATAAGCGGGGATCATACCCACAGGCCTGCAGATCCGTAGTTATCAATGGTAACCACTTGGCCATGCAGATGTTATAAAGTTATTAAAGTTATAAAGTTACTGAAGCACTACAGCATTTCACAATACTAGGCCTATATTTCCAATATTGGAGAAGGCCATTAAATTTTAACGTTATGGGTTTTTATTCCAGTCCATATTTGTTATTCCATTGAATCAAGAGATCGATATTGGTCTAGAACGGAATTCAAGAGACAACCAGTGTTTAATTTATGTATTTTATTTTATATCACTAGTAGAATCGTATGTGCGAGAAAGGAGACGCCTTTTTTATTTGCAAGGGCTTCATTTATTGGCACAGAACACAAATCCACAGGAGACAGAATTGCCATAACTTTTCAGTCGCTTCACGAGAGTTTAATATTTTTGTTATGAACGGTGTGGTGATAAACACGCAGCGATGTCACAATAAGAAGCCGGGGTCTTTGCTTCTCACGGCGATATTAAGTTTCACACAAACTTCAGCATCCCGTATCTCATCTCTCAGATATTCAAAACTTCACAGCAGTTTCTTAACGGTAAACATATTTTCTGATTACCATATCTTAGTACTTCAGCCAAGAGTTCTGTTAATTGAAACTACGATGGTGTTTACTTCCTTAAACTTTGATGCTGTAATACTTCAGCTGGTTTGACGTTTTTAGACATTGAGTCATATGATAGCAGGGCTCTAATTGTAAGATGTATTCCCACTCGTTGCTTAGGATGGGTTGATGCATCGGATTAGGCCTACAGGTTGCTTTGCCATTATCTTATGTTAAACATAAGCAACCTAACTAATTTCCTATGACGGCAATATCCCACAGTCAAAACTATTCTATGTATGTATGAATGTATTTTATTTATTTATATCGTGCTCTAATACATTGTGTGAGCCTACATGTTACGCTTTAACTATTTTTACAATATTTTAATTAATTTTACATTTGCTTCACTTTGTTGCTTATGAGTCTTATTAGTTCGCAACTTTGTTCACATTAGAGATTTAAGCAATTGAATTTCTTACGTTTATAATCCATTAAAATGTCTTAAAGTTTATATATTATTAATTTAATAACACGACTACATTAACAGGATTAATTTAATAATATTAATTCGGCAAAGTGTTATATACATGTGTATATATGTATGTGTATATGTATGTACGCGTATGTATGTATATTTGTATCTATGTATGTACCAGGGTAAGTCAATAAGTACCGCACTGTCTTTTTTTTAAATTTATTGCAACTACAATACAACAGTTTCAATTACCTCATATTCAACATAGTCCCCTTGCTTCTCAATGCACTTGATCCATCGTTGCACAAGCTTCCTGATGCAATCAGAAAAAAAAATCGGCGTAGTAGCAAGCCACGTATGCTCCACTTTCTTAATTCTTTGGTCTGTAGTGAATCGACAAGTGGGCTAAAAAAGATGGGAATCTGATGGGGCGAGATTGGGACTGTATGCTCTAACCCCAGTTTCGCAATAGTTTGACCAGTGTGGGCGGCAGTATGTGGGCAAGAATTGTCATGCTACAACTTTTCAATCCATTCTTACATGCTTCGCCGTGGTAATTGCTCCATATTGTCTGGAAAGCCTTCGATGGATTTCGGCTCCTGGTACACCTTCAGACGACAAAAAATGGATTTCTACACGCTGTTTTTCTTTGGGGCAAACGCTGAGCGGAGATAATTGAACAACATGTCTTCATATTCACAAAGCGGTACAGACAACCTACAAAAGATTAAACAAAAAAAATCGGGTGCATGGAACGCCACGTGACAGAAGTGAAACTTCTTTAGCAACGCTGAGATTGAAATAGAGGAATACATATAATTATATCGAACGGAAGAAGGAATTCATCTAAATAAAAAATAAAATAAGAAGTTCAGTTTTTCGGCATTTTAAATCGAATAGGCCTACGTATAAAACAATAACACAGTTGTGATGATCTAATGCCCAAACTGCCACTGATCGTAGCCACTGTGTTTGTTTAAATGAACGGAACGCTTTGGTTAAGTTTCCGAGAAGGTCAGTGACGTGTAAACTATGCTCACGCAACGAGTAGAGCCATCTATAATGGTGAAGGACTCACCACGCCACTAACTCGAAGCAGTAATAGCCCCCACTCAATGTCTGATACCCTTCCCCCGCGCGCTCCCATGGTTCCACTTTTTCGATAACAACTATATGCTTGCTACTTACCCCCAATACTTTTGTGACGATTTTGTTGGTAACGCCAGAACGTAACGCAACTTTGGGTTAGCTCTCGATTTACTCCTAGCGCGCCTTAAATAAGTTTCACTTCAAAAGTGCGGATACTTATTGACCTATCCTCGTATGTGTGTAGGTATGTTGTATAATGACTATATTAGAAGTATACTCCATTATCCTAATACTAATAGTTTGTGCTATTTAACAAACCATAGCCTACATACTAAAGAACATATCACAGAACGTCGAAGTCTTTGCTATTAACAAAAGCTATACATTTCTTTAGATACCGGCACTTCTCTGAATTCTTTGGTTTGTGGTGATCAGGTTCCTTTGTTATAAGGCACTGTGTTTCAGTTGTCCTCGGTATACTGCACCAAAAAATTAAATGGTTTATTGTCTGATCTACTCCACCTAAACATTCTGAATTCTGAATGGATGGTAGTTGTACCCGGGTCACAAAGGATGGCAGAGTAACCTGTACTTTTGTCGTGGTTATCATCACTGATGATGGAAAGAATAATTATTTGTAGTCAGCTCCATTTGTTGCTGCTTTCTTGCTAAACATCTTTCATTATCTCCCTTACTGGAGTTGAATCATGTAAAATAAATAGTATAGTATCATCTCCTGCTGGAGGACGCCATAGCGTAGTGGTTGAGGCGCTGCGCTACAAACCGGAAGGTCGCGGGTTCGATTCCCGATGTGGTCGTTGAGATTTTTCAATTGGCCTAATCCTTCTGGTCACTATGACCCTGGGGTCGACTCAGCCTCTAACAGAAATGAGTACCAGGAGCAATCCTGGGGGTAAAGGCGGCCGGTGCGTAAGGCTGACAACCTTACCACCATCATGTGCCGAATGTCAAAAATCTGGGAGCTTCAACCTCCTGGAACCCTCTGGGCCTCCATGGCCTGTATAGGGATCACCTTACTTTACTTATCATCTCCTGCTGCCACCTTTCCGAGCTGATTCTCTATCTCATTTCCCTGATGTATCACTTAATGTGAACAGTCTAATCATTACATTCAAGTCTTCTGATTGTATCTTTGATGTTTTCTATCATTTCATATTGGGGAATCTAATTTCTAAGTAAATCTAGTGTGTATTTTTAATGCAAGAAATCATCACAAGTGTACTTTTAAAAGTAACTGCATAGGTAGCACATGACGTGTCTCCTTTCCGCTGGTTGTTGTTCATGCTGATGCATAAGGAAAATCGTCACTACTTTAAACAAATTCAAGAAACTCCAAAGCTTTTTAAGGAAATCATCTCCCCTCTCTGAGGGAAAGTGTCACATTATTTTGTAGTTGGGTCAGGGTTTTGAGTATAGTTTATCATGTAGAAATTCTTATTTAAAGTTGTGCCAATTTTTAATTTGAGCTGAATAGTTTATGATTTTGTGTCACAACACTTTTGTCGATAAAATTCCGTACTTACGCTCACATAGTCCGAATTATTTTTAGTTGAGTCATTTTTCTTCCCTACTCCATGTAATTTTTCTTGATGATTTAATAAAAAATTTGTCAAGTATTACCTTAGGCTAAGTTATACGCTCTTTCTTGATACAATAATTCCCAAACCTGTATTATTCTTAATTAGATGCTCTTTTCAGAAAATGTCAAGTCGAAGAAAATAATTAATGTTGAAATTATTATGAAACAGGATTACAGAAGGGGAATCATCAGTTTAGGGGAGCCAGAACCACAGCCGCAATAATGAACACACACTCAGTTCAACCCAACAAAGTATAGTAAGGTATAGAAACCATAAGATCATATAGTTACCCCACATTCGTCTCACAGGTGAGGGAAAACCCCGTATGTGCCCCAGGAATCTAACCAGGTCCCGCTTCATGAGAGGAGCCCCCCGGCTGTGGACCTGGAATTTTCTAATGTTCCTAAATAAGAAAACGATTCTCCCATATTCCAATCCTTAAGTGTTATGACATAAGGATGTTTCACTATCAGGTCACGTGTAAGTCGGATTGTTTAACATTATTTTCAAGACATAATAATTTACTGCAGATCTATTTTTAAAGTGTCAGTGCTGGTTTCAACATGTGCTCTGTATTGCCTTTCCCTTATAGTACCTAGGTACATTGTCTGGGATATGTGGTTCAGCTGAAAAAAGAATTGAACTGCCCACTGCATGAATCAGGAATGATCTTCAATTAATCATCTTAGTTTACGTCACAACACAATATAAACTTTAATGCAGCTGAAGAATTGCAGTCTTAATTTATGACTTTGTCTATTCAAGCAAATAAATAATACTATATTAGTATATTGGCTATATCAGGAGGGCATATATCAGGATGTATCCTGAAGGTCACAGTCTTAAGATGGCCGATACATCAGCATCAGCTTGAATCTGATATTATCAACGATTTGACAAGCCATCAAAAATAATCACGCCATGAAAGCTCAAGTCCAATGTAATAACTCAGATGTCAGGCTAAGGTTTTGTATTCTATTCATTTTATGTTACTATTGAATTTTATGTTGCATTCTGGATTGTGCTTGTATTATAGAGTCAGGTCTCTTATTAGAAAGTTCTGGGTCTGTTCTGCCCAGAAACGGTTTTGTTTCCTATTTCGGGAAAAGTAATTTTATATGTACTAAGTAGGCCTATATTACTGAATATCACATTTAATTATGTTTCATAGGCCTTCAGATCAGAATCGGCATTCCTTACAGCATGACTCGCCGTGAAATAATATCACGTAAATGTTCGTTGGTATCCTGTTTAACATTAATGTTTCTTCTTACGTATTGGGTATCATTGAAAGTTTAATTAAACTCGCGAAGACTCCAGCTATATCAGAGTTGAACTACAACTGCACTGCCTGCCCTATATCTTTTTCAGGAACACTATCAACAGAGAAATCCTAAATGAGTGGAACTTGTTGTGGGTCAACAGTGGAAAAGAAGTCTGTTCTTTCCAACAGTAGATGACAGGAAACAATCTAAATTTTTCGAAATGAACTACATTCTTACACAATTTTTAACAGGACATTAGAGGTTCGATTTCATAATATACCATCACCTTCTGGATACTTGTGCTCCTGCAAAGAAGAACAGCAACAATAGTTCATCTTCTAGCATCACAAATCTACCAGTATATATATATATATGAAAGTAATGAACAACATATAGCTCTAGCATAACTGCACTTGGTGAAATAGGGCTCCTTGTACAGGAGAATAATAATAATAATAATAATTTCATTTCATTTCATTTGTTTATTTAGAGAAGCTACATACAATTTTTACAAATTTTGAACAGTAGGCTTCTTATTTAATAATTGGATGATATACAATAGTAATAGATTACATATACAAACAGGAATTACATAATGATTCTTTATAAGACATATGACTTGTGAATATGTCTAGTCAGCTTTGTAAGCCTCATTGATCAATTAGGTATTTTGTGTGGTCAGCATGTTTAGACTAGTCATCACATTCCAAGTGGTGAAATGTCTCTGTTCAGTTGTTGCAGATTTGCAGATTTGATATGAAATTATTCTGGTTTAAAGAAACCAGGTCAAACACTTATATTTAAAATATTTTAGCATTTTGGAATTTCTTGTTAGCCGAAATACAACAACGGAAAACTGGCAAAGTATATGGTTGTTTTACCAAAAATAATGAATGATTCCTTGTCAGTCTTGTGTGTGGAACTCTAAGTCCAGAGTTTTCAAGAAATGATTTACAATCTATATTACCTCGAAAAACATTTACTATGAAGTTTGCATCGGATGAGTTGCGTCTTTCGTATAGTGATTCCAGTTTTAGAAAAGCGAGAATTTGCTTGTACTGCAGGTCTTGATTTTGGAAAAACTTTCTTCGTATTAATGAAACAAATTTGATTTGTATACGTTCTAATTTGTTGCTGTCAGATATGGTTATACTGTTCCAAGATACACTTGCATAGTCTAAGACACTTAGGACAAGAGATTTATAGAGAGTGATTATTGATTCCAGGCTTTTTAGTTTAGTAGAAATAAAACGGATTAATCCCAGAGTTTTTAGTGCTTGGGTGAATATGTGTTCAATGTGGGCATGAAAATATAGTTTTGAATCTAAATAAACACCCAGGTATCTGATTTTGTCCGAACGTGTGATGGTATCTTGGCCAATAAAATAATTAAATATAATAGGATTAGTTTTTCTACTAAAAATTACATTGTAAGTTTTACTGGAATTAATAATCATTCTATTTGAAGAGGCCCATTGACTTATAAGATCAATATTGCTTTGCAATAATTTACAGTCAGAAACACTTGAAATCTTTTTCCAAATGCATAGATCGTCAGCATACGCTAGACTATTACATTTTAATATGTTAAATAAATCATTAATGAATACAACGAACAAAAAAGGGCCGATTACTGACCCCTGGGGAACGCCTTGTGGTATATTGAAGGGCTTAGAAAGGCAGTTTGCTATTCTAACACAGGCAGTCCTGTTTTGCAAGTAGCTCGTAAACCAATTTATATAGTTTCCATGTAATCCTAAATTGGTCAGCTTCTGCAATAGTAAATCATGATTTACAACATCGAAAGCTCGACTTAGGTCAAAAAATATGGCGTCTGATTGGGACTGTGTGCAATTTTCTTTAACTATGTCATTAAGGAGGGTAACAATGTTGGTTGTGGTTGATTTATTTTTAGTGAAACCGTGTTGGAAATCATGTAGTTTACTTTTGCAGAAAAATGAAACATGATTATGGATAACTGACTCGAAAATTTTACTAAAAGTATTCAATAAAGATATTGGTCGAAAGTTCATTACTTCCTTACTTTTCCCTTTCTTGTGAACTGGCCTGATAGCACAGTTTTTCCACAGGGATGGAAAAGTTTCTGTTTTAATTGATAAATTAAAAATATATGTCAGGACTGGTGATAATATGGGAGCACATCCCTTCACAATGAAGCTTGGAATTTGATCTGGCCCACTAGTCTTGGATGCTTTGAGTTTTCTTATCGATGACAGGACATCCAGGTTTGAAATAGACGGGACATATAAACAATCTGAAGTGTAAGTTTGGAGTTGAGGTACAGGCTCTGTTAAAATCGGTTTATTCATAGACTCAAAATGCTCTGCAAAAATATTCACTAGAGTCGTAGGCTGAGTGATGATGGAATTGTTTACTTTTACTTGAAGGGAGGGGTCACTTTTATTTCTTAATTTTGAGACATACCCCCAAAATTTAGTTGGGTTTGTCTTTAACTCATTGTCAATTGACTTGTACCATTGTTGTCTATCAGAGTTAATAGTAATTTTAACTAATCTACGATAGTTCGAAAAAATTTGATAGTAATGATCAGAAGAGTGCTTTTTGTAAAGTCGATAAAAATGTTTCTTTTTCCTTATATATAGTTTAAGCTCCCTCGAAAACCAGGCAGGATATTTTGATTTGAAAACAGCGGTTTCAGGAATTGATTTTTTAATAGCATCCTTGACTAAATATGTTAAATTTTCCACCGCAGTGTCAGGTGATGTCTGATTATAGACTATCGACCAGTCTGATTGATCTAAGGTGTTATATAGTTTAAGATAATCTCCTTGATGGTAGCATAAAGTTTTTACTGAAGTTTGTGTGTCTGTGTTTACTTTTCGTTTTATATTTATGATGATGGGGGGATGAGGGATATCAATATTTACCAGGGCATAATCAGCTATTGATACCGTGGTTTCATCCATGTTGGTAAAAACTAAATCTAATAGGTTGTTACTACACACAGTGTCATTAATTTGGTACAGATTTAAGAAGGAACAAGCGTGGTGTACTGTTTCACCTTTAACTTTATGATAGTGGTATAAGTTAGTTGAGTCACCAGAATTCCATTTGAAACCTGGTATATTCAGATCGCCAAGCAATATGGTCTGGTAATTGTTGCAGTCTAGATTGTTTTCTAGAAAAAGGAAATATTGTTGGAATGCAGCAATACTGGTATTAGGTGAGAAATAGTGACAACCAATAAGAATTGGTTGGTCGTTTTTACATGAGATTTCAATCCAGACACATTCTTCAGTTTGTTCTAAATCTGGTCTTCGTTTATGTCTGACACTGTTGCTAATAGCGATTAGGGAGCCACCCCCGCGAATAATAATAATAATAATAATAATAATAATAATAATAATAATAATATTGAATTATTTCCTGTTTATGGTGTTCCAAGCTAGAATATAAAGTATAAAAGGGTATATAACGTATGTGTTAAGCTACAATACTTTACATCGATATTTGATAAAATTTAACAAAACGTCAAAATTCGATAGTCTTCTCTCAAAACGTTTTTCTGCTCTTCTGTACTAGAGGTAGACATTTCTAATAAATAATGGGCATGTTGTACACAATGAATGTTGTTTATAACTATTATGTGAAGGATCTAGGGGAGAAACAAGTTGAGTCCAAAATTTTGAATTTTTTTGTCATTAGTGCCATTTGGTAGTGACAAAGGAGTTGTCAAACTTGCATTTTCTCAAGAAGTAATTTTTCGGACAGATTTTCACGAACTCCCTTAATAATTATTATCACGTTATTAAACCCAGTCTTACTAGGTTTTAAGACGTTGTCATTATTATTGCAGAAAGATTTAGTGACGTATAATGATTCTGAAAGTAATTTTTAGAAAATCGGGTTTCCCACGCTTTTCATCTGATATGTATATTATTCTGGAAGCTTAAGGATCTGTTTTCCATCTTTCTTGCAAAGTGCAGCTTTATTTAAGTCTGTTTAAGAATATTCCTTAAATTTGTAAGTCATTTTTAGTTATCAGTGCTTAAGGGGACGGGCCAAAAAGAGAACAAAACTCCTTTTTTGCATATTAACTAGCACAAATTCTTGGATGATCAAAGAATGCAACATATTTTAGGTTAGGTGCACATGGATGTTCGCAATGTGACCTTTAAGGGCTCTGTGCAGGTGTTGATAATCTCTATGTCGCAACATCATTTTTCTCAGTAATTATTTAAAATTATTCTTACTTAGTCAATGGCAATAGACAATTGCTAAGCGAGCTAAAGGAATATTATCTATTTTATGGAACCCGGAGGCTCATTGCAGCGCTTACCTGAGCCCGTCATTCAACCCTATTCTGTGCTAATACCATCCAACCATCCCTCGCAAATCCTACTTCCCTTAAATGTATCCTAATACTGTCCTCTCACCTACGTCTAGGTCATTTTCCTCCGGGTCTCCAAATCAATATTTTTGGGGTATGTTTTTCCTACCCCATGCCTGCAACATGTCCAGCCCATCTCATCCTCCGTGATTTAATTACCCTTACTCGGTGACGAGTACAGGTTATGAAGTTCGTCGTTATGCAGTTTTCTCCAGTCCCCATTTTCATCTCTCTTAGGCCCAAAATTAAGACCCTGTTTTCGAACACTCTCTGATTATGTTCTTGCCGAAGTGTAAACGACCACGTCTCACATCCATGTAATACAATCGTCAGGATAATTGTCTTATATATTTATAATTTTAGATTTCTGGACAGAAGACGAGAAGATAAGAGTTTCTGAACTGAATAAAAGCAGGGATTTCCTGATTTGAGTCTATACTTAACTTAACAATTTACCGGCTATTCTAATATTTTGTAGCACATTATTTTGACGTTTCATGATTATATATTTAGTTTTTGCTGTATTAATTTCCAATCCAACATTCCTGCAGGCATCAAATAGTTTCACTAATTTTCAGAGTAATGCTGGAAGGCAATTCATATATTTTCCAGTCTATTATCCTAAGGAATACGTTTTTTAGGCATACAAATACATCAGGACAGTTTCAAAGGAAAAAATCTTGTCTCAATTTCAAAGTTGATTTTATCAACATTAAAACCCCTAGATATATCAGCAAATAATACTTATATGTATTTCCAACACAACATTTGTGGCCTTATAACAAATTGTTTAGGATTTAAACTTAACAAAATTAAGCAAATTAATGTTTAACTAATAATTTCTAAAAAAAAATAGTCAGTTCTCTTACAAATGGCTTGGAGAACCGTTTCTCAACCTATGGTCCGCGGACCACTGGTGGTCCGTGAAGATGGTGCAGATGGTCCGCATACATAATTGAAAAATATCATAAAGCAAGTGGAAAGTAAAGAAGTAAACATTTTTCACACAAAATGGACACTAGATGTCAAAGTTTTTAAAATCTTCGAAAATACAGGTCCTATTGCAAGTTTCCTTACTTTTGCAGTTACGAACCACAGTTTGAACCCCTGATGCACGGCCGTCTATGGTTCCCTCTTTCATTCAAAACCCTGAAAAATAAGACTTTGTTGGAATTTTTTATTACAGGCGCTCTCTTAACAAGGGTTTTATGTATTTAGATATATTTTATGTATTTGACCTATAATTAATACCCCAAATATTAAGAATACAAGCCTACATATAGTGTAAAATTGGGGGTCCGTAAAATTTTTTAGACATTTTAGAGGTTCTCATAGTGTGTCTAGACTTGAAATCTGCAATTCGGTTCCGAAAATTTGAAAACTGATAAGCAAGGACTTTTTTCTTTGTAACCCATTAAAATATCACAAAATAATATTTTCTCAAGGTCTAATAAATTTACTCTTCTAAAAATTTGAGGGTTTACTGTGGTAGAATTTATAAATTTCACAGTAGGCCTACGGTTCGCTTAAGGCTTATTGAAAATAAAAAATAACATGAAGCTGTGAGGAGCACTTTCTTTGTTTACACTCGAACAGTATAGACCTATTATTTTATTAAAGCACTTTTAATATTATCTATATGGGAAAGCCAGCTTGCTCCTGTTATATGGAATTGGTTATTCATAGTAAGATAAGATTCTTAAAGTATAATGTCCTATTACATTTCTTCTTTAATTAAGGCGGTAACCATGCAGAAAGAGCCGTTATATTCTTACTTAGTTTACCAATATAATATCAACTTTCTGAGTAAACATATTCAAAATGGATCTTTCTTTAATATATCATGACTTACAAGGCACTATCCGCATTTGTTTTAAAGAGACACGACGTCGCGGGTTGTGGGATGATTGGAAAAATACTAAATATTACAAAGTTGGACAGTGCGGTATCTTAAAGCGCTTTAGATTGATACGGAACACATATTGTATGAACACATATTATATTTAATATTTTAATCTATTTAACCTATTTTTTGGCCTATATACCGTCACTATTATTATTATTTTAAGATTGCAAAATCGCAGTTACTTTACACTTTTTATCAACATACCATAACTTCTACCTAATAAGTAATATACCGTAACATAAATATAACGTGGTAGTGCAAATACATGTTATGTAAGGGAACCGGTAATAAAATATCTTTGAGCGTATAAGGCGAAAACAAGTGCTTATACATTCACTAGGAGCAATGTTACCATGGAAGGACTTCAGTAGGGAGTAGAGACAGTAATATGAGCTAGTGAAGGCCTCGGAACTGACCGTCCGAGAGAGGAGTTGCATTCGTGTGATTCGTTCTGCTTGATACGCAGCGGGCCCGGATTCGATTTCTGGTCGGGACAAGTTTCCTAGGTGGTTTTTTTCCTGGGATTTTACTCACCTGTGAGACGAATGTCCGGTAACTTTAGGCCCTTTAAGTCCCCTGGCATTTCTGGCCGTCATTATCACCTTCATCCCATTCGCGTCTTGTTCGGAGTAAGTGTGTGTGACTGACTGATGTGTTTCGTCCTATGTGTTCCTGTTGTCTTGAGCTGACCTCCCATCCGGGAAGGCCCTCCATGTCCTTGTCTGTTCAAAAAATGATGTATGTTATCCATAGGTGATCCCTCTCCCGACAGGTAGCAATTCTAAAAGGCCCGAACGGCGTGGGCCACAAACTTTCCTACGACGGGAGGGGTTAAACTAAGAAAAAGAGAGAGGTTTTTATACACTAGAACTTTATAATCGTATCCTAGGTATGATGTGGATACAAGTGTACATATATTAGCCACTATGTGAGCAGTATTTCCTTTAGAGCACTCGAGTCAAACACATTGATTTGGATACACTTAGTTTTTTTATTACTACTCTTATTTTATCTTGTGGCTTGAATATTGGAAACAATGTCCACTTCTAAATTTATCTATCAGTGTACTGAAAATATAATGTAATTGTAATATAACGCGCTTTGTAAATATGACGCAATGAGAAAGTGCTTGCGTCCGCACATGGTACGCGTTTCCATGGGAACGGGATTCCCTGGAGTGTATCTGGACCACACAATGTAGGCCTACCTCCCACCCTCTGTTATCAAATAAAATTAAACTGGTATGTTCCATATCAGCAGTAAATTTGCTGATACAAATAAACCATATGCATCGCTCGTTATAGGTATCAATTTTCCAGCGCGCAACCAAAATTTTATTAATTCCATTCTTCATCCATGCAATTATTGGAGAACATTTTCTATTTGCATGGATTTAAACAGCCTTGTAACTCATTCCGTTGAATACCACAGAGTCCAGCCCGGATTCTCCTGTCTTCAATAAAAATAACTAATATTCATAAACACATCTCTTGATGTGTACAACATCCTTGTTAATTAAGGTAATTCGAAGATTTAGAAAATATTTCATTAAATTTGTTGATATAATTATTACCCACCGAAACCTTTGTAACTAGTGGATTAAGTAAAAGAATTACAAAATTAATAAACTTCATTTCCATTAAGGTTTTCATGAAGATACAGGAGTAAATAACTGTATTGGTAGGTGCAATTTCAACAAGACTGTGTAGTGCATATTATCAATCATAAAAAATAATGAAGGCCTACATTAATGTGGTTTTCAAAAGCTTGTAATTTACAATAGTGTAACCACCTTTTGCAAAGAAACCTCAAATGTAACAAAGAAATAAAATAAAATCCATTTTAAAAACCCTCATAAACGACAAAATATAACTGGAACCTTTAAAGACTAGGCCTATAGGTCAATACATGTTGAACTATTTTAGACTTATAACTTGATATATATTTTCGATTATTTGTAAATACTAATATTGTTAAGCTGTGTAAGAATACAGCCAACGTACATTATCATAAAGTACAACATTAATTTTGAAGGAAAGTCATTGCGTATAAACGAACGAAACCATTTAAAACAAAAAACTGTACGGCGTGTCCAGCACATGCACTGTATCCGTCGCAAGGAAAGGAATGCGTACTGTATTATAATCCCTTAAAATATACATACATGTTTTAAAATACTATGAAAAAATCATGTTATAGCTGGTAATTGTTGATAAAGTTATACTTGAAATGCTTCCCAATAACCGAAACTCTAATTTGAAATGAATTTTGAATTTAAATCAAAACAGAACTTGATCATTACCTTAAATTTCCAAGGGAATCTTCTCAATCCCACGAAAAAACTCGGTCGTTTTTAAGTATTTTACTGGCAACATTTTAAAACTGTATCCTATGTAGTAAACTTAATGTCTTATTTATAATAATTATTGTTGTCAGATTGTATTTAAAGTATGTATGATAAATCAACAAAAGTTATGGGCCTCTTAAACCATTCCCCCAGTATTGCTACGGTTATTCATGCTTTGATAAGTATGTGGAAACTTTATACTGCGAAGACTAACACTTCAGATCCAATAAACAACAATAAACCACAGACTGAAAGATAATTTATTACAGGTAGGCCTAATTCCACGAAATCACCGAATTTGTCTAGGAGAGTTCCAAGTGTCGAAGTGCATTTATAATGACTATTTAACGACGAATAATATGTAATAAATAATTAATAAAATGTATTTACATAATTAATTTAATGGCATTTTAGTTTGATACAGAACAATTAAAAGGGGGTACGCCGTAGCGTAATGGTTGAGGCGCTGCGCTACAAACCGGAAGGTCGCGGGTTCGATCCCCGATGAGGTCGGAGTTTATCAACTGGCCTAATCCTTCTGGTGGCACTGTGGCCCTGAGGTCGACTCACCCTCTAACAGAAATGAGTACCAGGGGGTAAAGGCGGCCGGTGCGTAAGGCTGACTTTCTTACCTCCTTCACGTGCCGAATGTCTAAAATCTGGGAGCCTCAATCTCTTGGAACCCTCTGGGCCTCCATGACCTGTATAGGGAACACTTTACACTTTACTTTACTTTTACTATTAAAAGGCATTCATGACATAATATGATTATATTATAATCATTGAGGCTGTTGTGTGTTAACCAAACACTATCAGTTAATAAACATCCATTTATTCAATTAGTGTTTGCTTAGATTTTATATTGAAGGTGTCTTGCGTAAAACGTAATTATATTATTGTTATAGTTCCAAGCGATGCATACTGGTAAATACTCTTTTTGAAATTAACATATTGTGCATTTGTTAACAGATGTAGAAACTGAGCTGCCTTGCGTCTGGACGAGTCTGTCTGTATTGAAAGGGGGGGGGGGTTGAAAGCTTGTATTTTTCCAGTGTAAATCCATGCTGTTGAGGTTATGCGTTTATAATTTTACAGGAGGCGATTACAATTATTAAATGCCAACGTTGTTGAACTATTGAATACATTTCCCGCAAAATGTTATAATGCTGATACCTCAACAACTATAAGTGTAATATTTATCCGACCTGATTAGAATAAAAAAAGAAAGAGAACGTATCTTTATCACTTTTGTAAAAGGTGATAAAGCAAATTCGATAAATATTGAGTAAATCAGGGCTGTGATTGACTGATTTCAGATTCATTCTTACATGTTATTGGTCCAAATCTAAAGAAAGACATATAAGATAAATTGTCATGTTAAGTATTGTCAACGGTTTTTCATTATGAACGCTTTTGTTTTGTTTTCACCGTAAAGAAAAAAGTGTATGTCAACGTAAAAACGATAATTGGACGATGACAAACGTGATATTATTCCCCATTGGTCTGTAAATATAACACTGTGCAAGCGTCCTACTTTGATTTTGAAGTTCGAACTTGTCTGTGCTTTCCTTGTTCGTTATTATTTCTGTGGAAGTATAATATTCTTATCTTTCAGTGGCGGAAGTTTAATGCCAAGGAAATGAGTGCTTTGCTTAAAGACAAGATAAGAATTCATATAATTATGAGAGTTAATATTTTGAGTCATTATTTTTGTCGTAATTTTCTTCTTATGTTGCTTCTGCTCGTTCGTAATGGCGATGGCGCCACTTGAAGTTTTCATAACTGTAATAAAACGTTTTATTAAATGTTTCTCTCCCCTTCTCTCTCGTAGAACAGACTTGGTTGCATCAAGTGTTGCAAAACCCCGCGTTATGGTCTTCTGAAAAGAATTTAGTCGAGAAAACTTCCTTAAGCACATTTCTTTATCCCTATTGTTATGATAATACACCAACCTCTTATTCATGTGTACCAACAAAAGAGAGGGAATTAAGGGGTATGATATTTCTAGAGTGCAATAATAATAGTGTTCTCAGTACCGTTCCGCGATCATAATTTCATTTCAACTGTTTAGGAAAAATCCCTGAATGCATTTGCGGTTGTTGTAATGTGCACTAAACATATCTTAGAAAGAAATAATCATCCTGCTAATTTTTTTATTCGCTTTCTTCATTAATAAAACCTTCTCTTCTCCGGATGAAATTAGTAGTTTTTGGTAAAAAGTGACACTATGACTGGGCTTCGAAATTCATTTTTTAATTATTATAATTGTTTATTTTTATAATATCGATATTCATAAATCCATTAATGGTAATGGCCAGGATTAGGACTTTTAGGTGCAGTTTTCATAATATGGAAAAAGGAAGGGAAAATATGCTAAAAATAGGGCATAATAGGGGACAAAAAGTTGCTAATAAACTCGTTATGTAACAGACTTAACTTCTTTAACAGCAGGATACTGATTAATTCCAGTGAAATTTTAAAAAATGTAATATTTAGTCAATATTTTTCATTGTTACATGTGTGCCTTGAGTCCCGCGTTTCTTGAAAGCATACAGGTTCGCCAGTTCTCACGTTCAATGCAAACTAGTGAAAAGTTCATTGAAAATCACTTAAGATCTTAGATACTGGAACGAAACCAAGCTAACTACTTACTACATATTAAAAGGCAATGAAACTCAAAAGTCATACGATATAAACGACGAAATGCGCTTCAGAAGATTGTTATAAGGCTGCAGTAACATACAAAAAAGGGACAAGAGGAGACACAGGAGACACAGGAATAAAGGAAAGGGGGGAAAAGGTGCTAGAGAATTGCCTCCATTCTCAACTAGAGACAACGCTTCACAGTGTGGTTTCTTTCCCAGGAACTCTAAATTGCCGTATGAAAAAAGGTACATTACCTAAAAATTCTAACACTGGTAGTAACTTACTAATAACTCTACAAAATGTCAATGTAATTGAGATATTAGTTTCTGTTGTACGACATTCTTTCCAATATTCCAAGAAATCAAAATGTTGCATGCATATTATGTTAGGTATAGAGCAGTAATAATTATTCTGAAGGACATATTGATTCACTTGGAATAACTTTGTTCTTCGCTGTACGTAAACTTTTTTCGGTTTATTTACAGTGCAATAAGTTTAGAATTGTGGACAAAGGGAATTGATTTGTTAAGTATATTGATTACATATATATATATATATATATAAAACAAAAGAAGTTGTGTTGTTTTAGTTTTATAATCATTCAGGGATTTCATTGCCGGCTTGTGTCAATATCATCAAGCAGTGTACGAATTAACGGTGGGAAAGGGGGAATTCCCCTGCTGGTAAAACACTTTCCCTGTTACTGATCTCAACCAGGGAAACACATTTTCCTCTCTCATGCCATAACCGTATTTAATATATTATTATTAGTTTTTCTTAGGATCTGTAAGTCGCATCAATATAATCGGCTAATCACTGATACAATCAGGATGACTCTACTTTCCTCTGTATTTATGTAACGAGGAAACATTATTTACTTCTGAAATGTCAGTATGCGAAGGATGATAATGATTCAGGAAAAATTTAGCTAAATGTTCATCCTCTCGTGAAGAAACAAGATTCACACCGTGCCATCAAGGTTGTATGTATCATTGACTTATAAAATGACTTTCTTGAATAAATGTATTGTATATATATTTTCATCAAGATAATGGCTATTTAGGCGGTCAATTAAAAATGATTCCTTGGTGATAAGTTTTATAAATGTAATTTTTCTCATCTATAAGATGTTTTAAGCAAAATTATAACAAAACGGTTTCATATATTGGATATTCATAAACATGTATGTTAATCTTCATTAAAATTGTTAAAATCTTCATTCGCATGGAACGTTTGAAGCTTTTTTTCAGAAAATTTTTAAAGTCACGATACTCGTATAAAGCAGTGTTTTTACCCCGTTTACAAATAGGCAGGCAGATTCAATGAAGGAGGTTTACTTGCTGTGTAGCGACTATTACATTCTTTGATAAAGTAATAAAACATTTTTTTCAAAAATTTTCACCGAAACTTTCAGTCCCTCTTTGTAGATCTCTATGTTATAGCATTTTTGAAGTACCTTAATTTATATATTTGAATCGTAATGGACAAATTTTCTGTCACATTTCATTTTAATTTATTTAGAATCCATTGCAATCTGGAATAATTTTAGCCTTTGAATCTTTTAATTATGTTAGTAGTTTAGTAGTGATACTCAATTATTGTGTCTACAAATCTGGGAGCCTCTACCTCCTGGGCCTCCACGGCCTTTAATAGGGAACACTTTACTTTACTTTTTGTATAGTTTATTTTTGAATAGTGTATACAATATTTGAATATTTGTATAGTTTATTTTTGTATAGTATATTTGTATAGTTTATTATTGTATAGTAATAGGAATAGGCCTAGGCATTCAGCACATGCTCAGGATCAGGCACAACTTTGGGTAAGATATAATCAAAAAGTTCTAAGTAAAAATGTTCCTACGTCAATATCATTTTTATGGATTGCACATCTTTGATAATTTATTCCCATCATGATGCTAAACAAAATCTTTAAAAAATTATTAGGGAATCCCCTGTTAATACAACGAGTTGTCGAAACCTTGGAAAAAATGCCTCTTACCGCGTGCTAGCCGCAGAATTAATCATAAGTTAAATAGCATTCACCGGTAAGGTTTTCTTTCTTACGTTGTCTCATGTTTACTATAGTTCGCTACGACTTTATACATATTTAAGACTGGTCTCTGATTTTACATATACGATATTAAAAAATCCAACAAGTTTCCCTTTTCTTATTTACAGTATTATTATTATTATTATTATTATTATTTACAAGCTCATTAGCCTACCTAGGTATATATCAGTTTACCTACATGAAAAGAGGACTTCTCAATAAGGAAGATGGAAAGGTTACATTTTACAATAATTGTTTCTTAAATTCTATAGGCTAATTATCATTTTGGAATATATTATTTTAATACTAAAATATACCACTCATTTATTTCCGTAAAATGTTGAAAAAATTAGCCCAACTTTAAATATTATAATCTAGTGAAAACCCAAAAGAAGCAAGCATAATAAGTCATTACTAAATTAGTAGTAAGAAAGTGGTACATCGACCATGAAAGACCACATTTTTTTGGCACCTGGCCATGTGGTGGCGCGGCGCATGTGTCATGTGTCAGTGACCTGAACTGGTTTGTTCAAGGTTATCGCATTGTTTGGTTGGAGTACGAGTTGGGATATCATTTAAGTTAATTTATATGAGCAGGTGTGCATGTTGACATTGATGGATGGAGTAATTGTTGCGATGTATGTTAATTTGGGCGTTGCCCGTTATGTCCGTATTAGGATGCTTATAAGAACAAGTTGGGATATCATTTAAGTTAATATATATATGTGCAGGTGTTCATGTTGTCATTGATGAATCGAGCTATTGTTTTGGGCGTTGTCCGTATGTGACCTAAGCGGAAAATTTATGATAGGCGTTGGCCGATGTATGTTAATTTGGGCGTTGCCCGTTATGTCCGTATTAGGATGCTTATAAGGACAAGTTGGGATATCATTTAAGTTAATTATATGTGCAGGTGTTCATGTCGGCACTGATGAATGGATCCATTGTATGAAGTAGTTAGCAAGCGGCCACGTATGTTAATTTTGGAAGGACAAGTTGGCATTGACCTAAGTGGACTTGTTCAAGGTTTCTGCATTGTGTGGTATAAGAAGAGACGTGCGCGCGCATGCACGAGCCGCGGTTGTTCCAATTGGTTGGATCCTATTCACGAGTTGCTATTGGTTTTCCCGATCCTTGGTGGGATTTGTACTTTTATTATTGGTCAAAATATTTCAAGTGGGGGATATGTGCAAATACGACCTAACAGTCAGGAGCGCTATATATACGGTAATGGAGAAATACAAAAATATCATTGGTAATACTAATCTTCAGTTCAGATGGACTTAAGGATAATTCCAAGAAGCGCTAGCGACGAGCCATCGTCGCCGTATTCGCCGACACTAATGTAAGTAATAATATTGTATATTAATGTATACATCCAAGCTAAATTATATAATAATTTCTCCACCATTTTAATTCCATTTCAACAGTTTATTATATTTTATTATATTTTATATTTATTAAGTATTAAAATATTTCAGATGATTCGATTTTAATACCATTTTTAGCAGTATAAAATGCTATAGGAATAGAAAGTTTCCTGAATAATGTCTCCACCATTTTAATTCCATTTTAACAGTCAGAACAATGTTTATCATACATTAAAAAATCATATCTAAATAGTAGAAATAACTCTAATTATAAAGTCTAGAACCAACACATATCAGTCGACTTACACATACATTTTTTTAAATTGAAATTCATATGTAACGAGTGCTATCTCAATTTATTATAGGGTATTATCACCACCGGCACCACCGCCGCAGAGGGCCCAGTCACCCCTTCCTGAGATACTAGAAGGGGAACATGCGCAGCCGCCGGAGTTATTCCCCGAGGCAAGGTCACCGGCGCCGGCATCGCCCGAGCCTCAATACCTCAACGAGGTACAACCACCGCCCGAACTCCACCCACCGCCGCCGCCATCACCACCTGAGGCTCGGGCGGCATACGAACATTTGCTACAACTTAATCCAATGGAGGTGGAATACCCTTGCGGCCATCTCATGGGGCAACATGGCGCCGAGCACCACCTCGTTGAGTGTAATGGCCGTCGCCATACCACCAGGTGCGACGGCCCACTGCGGGGGAGGGCCGATATTTGGACTCGGGGATGCAACGAGACATGTATGGAGTTCATACAAATATGTTTCACAGTAAGTAAAATATGCATATGTGATATTAACTCTATGTCCTATTATGTGTAAATAGTAGTTCTAAATTCCTCATCAATCTGTGTTTCAGATCGGGAGAGACATATTACGATCATTTGATGGAGCTCCTCGCTGAATACATCCGATGTAAAAAAAAGTTATATAATATGTACATATTAATAAATAAAAAAAAGTTACTTATATTGCCTTCTCATTTACGAGTCCATGTCAATATCCTTAACATATGAATAGGCTCATTGTAAGAAGTATTGGGAAATAGGAGTTCTAGAAAAATATAAACCTTTCCATTTATATCCTGAAATAAGACACAATTTTTTATTAAATAATGTATTTTATTCAAGCACATTCATTGTAACATTGCCATTCAATCAACTATGTCTTTTATATCTATCCAAGAATTTTGGTCGCTTGGAAAACCTAACCATTGTACATATACTTTATTCCCCTTTTTTTTCAAAATTTTTTCCACTAAATAAGTAGAAGGATATTTAGTTTTTTGTAGTTCTTCATTATAAAAAGCACCAGTAATTGCATTCCCTTGAAAATCCTTCAACAGATAAGTCACAGGTCGTGTTAGCTGCACCTTAGCAATCTTAAAGAGTTCAGTAGTCCATGATGGTAGGTAGCCTTTAGCAAAGAGTGCTTTATGTTTCGAAATACGTACAGAGTCACCAACTTTGAATTTAGGTTTACGTTTCATCGTATTCTTATAGCTGAATATTGTAGAAAGTAAATTGTTATTAGTAACATTAATAGGTTTCATTTTAATTGTAGAATGTTCTGTTCGGTTGTATTGATGTACAAAATGCTGCAATATATCAATCCATTTATAGGACCCCTGTGCAGAAAAATAAGTGAATAATTTACTTTTTAAAGTTCTTATAAAACGTTCTGCTATGCAAGCCTTCATCGTGCTATGTACGGAGTAGTGGTTTATTCCGTTCTTTTTCATTAGTGCTTGGAAGTCCTTGTTATAAAATTCTTTTCCTTTATCAGTTTGCAAATTTCTTGGCATCGTAGGAAGTTCTTGTAGAATACTCTTCATCTGACTCGTAACCTGTTGTGCCGACTTGTCCTTCAAAGGCCTTGCCCATGCATATTTTGAATATACATCGATTACCACCAAAACGTATTTGAATCCTCTATTCTGCTTAGCATACGATGTCATGTCCATTAAATCACTTTGAAATAAGTCATATAAACCTTTCGTAATAACATGTCTTCTATCAAATGTTCTTCTTGCAGACCTATGGAGTTCACCTGCAATTGCATGCTTGCTCATATTGATATATATCCTTTTAATTTTAATTCCCCCAGTATCTCTTTTATCTCGTTATCATGAGCGGTATTACCTGCTTGAGACGAAGCTATCAACAGTTTAAGTCTATCTACCAATAAGTTAGGATTGCTCCAGTACTTATAGTCGATCTTATGATTAATATGCACATCCTTCCATGGAGATATGAGACCGCCTTTTTTCGTCTTTGTCTTTTCTTCCTTATACATTGGAGCGATAATAGTTTTAAATTTGCGATGAAATGACACCATAACAGGTCCATCTTTCGCATGTCCTACTCTATGCACGTTCGAATCATCTAAAATAGCTTTATAGTTCCGCAAGTCATCATCAGTATAATGTTCGGGTTTTACTCTAAATATTAATTCAAGTAGCCCATGTGTTACATTGTATGTTTTATCATTTGCTAGTAGAATGTCCCCAGTTGGATTAAATACTAATTCCACGTTTCCAAGCTTCAATAAACCGTCTTCATATGTCGGTCCAAATACTCTATCAACTCCTTTCATATCATGCGATGGGCTTATATACGGATTCAAGTAATCGTCGACTAGCGCCTCACTTCTCACTTCATCCGCAGGTCTATTTTTTTCAGGTGTATATGTAGAGGTGGACAGTCCAGTTTTTTTTTCAGGCGTGTGTGCAGGCGTGACCAGCCCAGCATATGGTTCTTCTTCCCCATCATCCTGTTTCGTATTATCTGTGTCAGTATCCTGTGTGATAGATTCATTAGGCGGACCTCCTTTCTGTAAATTGATCAGCTCCTTCAGCGGAAGTATGACGGGCTGTAAGGACTTCGTGCTCATATTGAAATCATCCTGCTCCTGTGTCTGTAATGCAAGAAGCTTTTGTTTTATACTTTTGCTATGACGGATGATGTCGCGCAGAACTTTTTTTTGATGTTCGTTGAGCAACATCTCTATGAAGAGTAAATAATGCCGTCAAATATTACGATATATATTTGTTCGGATAATCGTATTTTCCAAGTTTTGTACGACTTATAATTGTTAGGAAGATCGGATGTATTTCTTTATGACGTTTGTCAGCTACGTGAAAAGATAGTTGATCCGTTGTAGTAAGCGAAATTGGAGAGTCATCTAAAATTAGGTCCTTACCGTTCAAGTGTATGTATACAATCTCAGAAGGAATGCTTGGGTGGGATATATATATATCCAACAGTTCGCAATTTATTGGGAAACTGAAATAATCATCTCCAGTGCTCAGGGTATAAGCACTCGTATCATTGTTCTGATGTTGGATGGACTGGATGTAGTTAAAGTTCACTTGATACATAGTATCAAACTTATTCATAATTACTTCCAGCTTTTGAGTTAGAATTTGCGTTTGTTGAACAAGACTTGAAATTTGTCCTTCTAGGGTCGTAAGAATATCACTAGTAACAAACGTATGACTTTGATTCTGAAGCTGTGCTAAAAGATATTGTTTTGTTACCACATCGTCTTGTAATTGTGGCGGTGCTACTTGTGTTAGCCGCACGTTGTTAAAAACTATGTTATTTTGATCATCCTTACTCAAGATATTATTATTACCATTGATATCGATATTCAGTTTCGATAATAGATTTTTCTGAACTTCCTCCAATTCTTTTAGCACATAACCTTTCGTCACAACGTCATATGCTTCCTCGGGATCAGCAACTCCAGTTATTCGCACGTTGTCAAATACAACATTTCCATGGATGTCCATGTGGAAGGATTCAGTAGGATACATATTTCTCCGTCTCGTAATAAACGGACGTGGATATAGCGATCTGTCTCTACAGATAAACTGTTGCCCCTCTCGTATGTAACTCATTTCGTGCGTGTATATGTGTATGTGTGTATCATTCAAACTTCCTTGTAGTTATGATTCGATGTCTTCAGAGTCAATGTTTATATTGTTGTCTATAGCTAAACAGTATTTACCTTTATTTTTTTCCTTTGTTCTATTGATGGTAATGAATCCGTGTTTACTAGCAGACCAACACTTTCTACATATTTCTTGGAAACGTGGAAATGACATATCACAGTTAACATAGTCATCATAGGCATGTTTTAGATTCATAAGGTCCATTTGAAAGAGAATGATAAAGTTACAATTATCTCTTATCAATTGTTTAGGTATCTTGGAATATGTCTGCATTAAGTAGAACACATCAATATGCTTATGCCTTCCCATACTAAAGTATTGCTGCATCATTTTTTGAGGATCGCAAGCAACATCGTCAAAGATGAATAGCGAATGAGACTTCGCTTCCGCAGGCGGTGGAACTGTATTATCGTTTGTGTGAAATTTGTAGTATCCAATGGCCGGCGTACGTGTTAAAACATCATCCAAATTCTTGTATGCGTTTTGATACAGCGTGGGTGAATATATATATATATTCTTGAATTTCAACCCATTTGGATGATAAATTAGGTTCAGTAACAAGTTCGTCTTCCCACATCCACTCGGGCCTGCAATGATACATCTTATTGTGTTTGGAAACAGCACGGAATGCTTAACTTCATGTGTTTGGGGGGTTGTGCATATATTTGCTATCGGTAGGGATATGCTCTGCTTTTCCGGTAGTGTACCGAAGTTCAGTTCTTTGGATTGACAATATTGTTCATGTCGTTTGAAGTTATCTCTCCGCTTTATAGCAGCCTTACAAATACCACATACGAACATTGCCGTAGAGTGATGTGTTAGAAACTGATGTGTAAAGGAAAGTGTACGTAATATTTAATATCTTTCATACGACCTAAAAAAATTGTCAGGTGCAGGATTTGAACCTACGACCCCTCCGGGGGGACCAGAACTTAAGTCTGGCGCCTTAGACCACTCGGCCAACCTGACTTGTGATTGCGGAGGAGGAGTATCAAGATGGGACGTGACATGAGGAGGAGGTGGAGGGGGAGGAGGAGGAGGAGGGGAGGAGGAGGAGGAGGAGGAGGAGGAGAAAGATTGTACTATGATGGGGAGAGGAACAAGTTGGAACTTGTACATTATGCTGTAATGTTGATAGAAAAAAATAGATAAGTATCCACATCACACGCAACAGGAGCTCATATCATGTCAGGACGTGTTCGGAGAAGGACCTCTGGAAAAGGAGTTTTAAACACTATCATAAACAAGCTTCCACTCGAGTTACACATACCAGGATATAACTTTTGTGGTCCGGGAACAAAACTAAAACGTCGCTTGGCACGAGGAGATACGGGCATAAATAAACTTGATGAGGCTTGCAAACATCACGATATTGCATACGGAAAGCATTCCGACAAATCATCGCGTCACATCGCCGATTTAGAACTTGCTAACAGGGCTTGGGAACGTGTAAAAGCGCCCGACGCTTCATTTAAAGAAAAGGCAGCAGCATTATTAGTGACAAATTTAATGAAAGGGAAAGTAAAAATGGGAGCTGGGGTAAAAAAAATGAGTAGCAAAAGAAAAACGTCAAAAGTACAAGCTCAGCAAATTAATCGAATGATGGTAGCTAAAAAAACAATTAAACGAAGTAAAAATCCTAAAAGAAGGACTCTAAAAATTCCTAAGAGAGGTGGTATTTTACCGCTACTTCCAATATTGGCCGGGATTTCGGCACTCGGTAGTTTAGCCGGTGGGAGTGCAGCTATTGCAAATGCTGTAAATACTGCAAAAAAAAATAAAAAATCGTTACAAGAATCCGAACGTCATAATCAGACAATGGAAGCCATCGCACTAGGTAAAAAAGGACGTGGGGTCATAGATCCGATTTTTAAAAAACTGTCAGCATATGATGCCGATCAACTAGGTAAAGTTTTGGATAGCAAATTCAAGGGAAAGGGCTTATATTTACGTCCATATCCAAAAGGTGCGGGTTTAAAAAATAGGTGTATAAAGCTAAAAAAAAAGCCCTAACCGATATCGACATTCTTAAGTATGTAAAAAAATTACGCATACCTAATTTTAGAGGCGTATTCATGCGCGATACGTTGCCCAGAAAACCTTGGCCTAAAGAGAATGTCATAGTAAATTTAGATAGCCACTTGAACACAGGAACACACTGGGTAGCAATTAAAAAGGATGGTCGATATGCGTATTATTTCGACTCGTTTGGCAATTTACCTCCTCCTAAAGAAATTGTTAAGTATTTACGACGGGTGAGCATAAAATATAATGCTAATTCATATCAAAATTTTGATACGGAAATCTGCGGTCATTTGTGTTTAGCATTTTTATTATAATCATTTCGCCCACAATTTGCTAGTTATAAAAGGCATGTTCCGAAATATTGTAAAACAGTCTCTTAAAGGTGCATCATGATATCAAACGTATTTACGCTCACGGGAGCATCGACAGTTTTATCACAGGATTATCATCCTACGATAGATCTGGATCCTTCATTGACATATGAAATAGCATTACTTAATTTAAACACCTATCACGCAATACCTAATATTACGGATAAGAATAACAGTTTTGCTATAAAACTCAAGGACGGAAACGATCTCCGTCCCGATACTGCCGTGAAAAAGTACACACTTCATATTCCTACGGGCACATATGAAATTGATGATATTGAGGCTGCAATGATTACCGAAATAGAAAAGCAAATGCATATGGTACAAAACAAGCCAACAGGCCTTAGAGGATTTTATTTAAAAACCAATGCTTCCACATTAAAGGTGGAATTAACATCGCCAGTGCCGATCACATTTCAAGTACCGAACTCTCTGGGATCGGTTCTAGGATTTAATACTACCTTGTCAGAGGATAATGAAAGAGAAAAATATTTACATAATAATATGGTCCAATCAACGTATCCTCCTAATATATTTGCAGTAAACGTTATAAGAGTCGAGTGCAATTTGGCGACGGGCTCATTCACGAATGGTAATCCGACTCATACATTACATGAATTCTTTCCGACAGTTGCACCTGGCTTTAAGATATCTTTAGCGCCATCGAATTTAATTTATATGCCCCTGAAACATACAACATCAATCAACAACATCACTGTCAAGTTACTGGACCAGGAAGGGAATATAATCGATAATAGCGGAGAAGAGCTATCGGTTCGTCTGCATATCAGAGCCCGTTAAATAATGGGGCTTGATTTTAGTGGACCCAAACATAGTATTAAAACAAAAGCTAAAACCAAATCCTTCAGTTCAACACGTAGTGTCAAACAGTTAACACTAGCTAACAAATCCTTCCTCCAACTGTTGGGATATCGAGTTAATAGAAATGGGTCCGTTAGACGTCGCTGAGGATACTGCCTTTTCGGAGTCAGTTACAGAGTATGAATATCACTATTTTAGTCCCACTAATATTACCGCTATTAATGAAAGTGATGAGATTCAAATACAAATTCATAGCCAGGAATCACAACTACTTCCATCCCGAAGCAATATTATATTAACCGGTGAAGTGACAAAAGCTGATGGTACTGCATTTACTGGTAAACTGGCTATGAATGGCCTAGTCAATCTTTTTGATGAAATTCGACTCGAGGTCAATGGAGAAATTATAGACAGAACACGCTATCCTGGGTTTGCAAGCCTTATGAAGGGATTGTGCTCTTATGATGGTCAGAAATGTAAGCAACTTGAAAATATGGGATGGTGTCGTAACTTAAAAGATGACCCTAAAATATTAGATAATGGGAAATTTAACGTCAGTATCCCATTAAGTCATGTATTGGGTTCGGCGGAAGATTTTCAAAAGATTGTGTTAAACGCTCGACTGAAGCTTGTATTGCAGAGAGCAAGAAATAGTATAAACGTGACAGTGGAAGAGAGTAAAGTTAAGCTGACGGAAGTGATATGGAACATGCCTATGCTTCGAGTATCAGATCAGCAGAGATTAAAATTATCAAAATATATGGAAAAGGATTCCGCTCTACCAATTGCCTTCAGAGAGTGGCAGATGTTCGTACATCCAAATGTTCCCCAGACAACGAAATTAACTTGGAATATTTCTACAGTCCCACAACTACAGAAGCCAAGATATGTCATCTTCGGAATACAAACCGACCGAGAAAAAGTAGGAGGGGATCCGTCAAAGTTCGATTTAAACAAAATAACAGATGTACAGTTATATCTACAGGACAAGAAGTATCCTTATCAATCCTTCGATATTGATGCTAATAATAATCGATATGCCATATTACATGATCGATTCTGTGCATTCGCAAACTCATATTATGGACACTCCTCTGGCCCGATGTTAAATAGAGAGGAATTCGTGTCAAAGGCTCCACTTTTCGTCATCGACTGTTCCAAGCAACAGGAGGAAATAAAAACAGGGGCCGTAAATATAAGAGCCGAAATCACTGCTTCAGAAAACTTACCTGCTAACACTAAGATCTACTGCCTCGCTATACATGACAGGAAACTGAAGTATAGACCACTCTCGGGCATTGTCACAAATATTATATAAAAAATGTCTGCTTGTGTGTTAGATGTCCAAGGATTCTATACAGCTAATAATAAATTCATCGCCAAGGAGGTTGCTGTGATGTGTGGTGAGAAAATGGCACATTTCGTGTTTCTTCCTCCCGATGACGTTGTTCCAAACGTCAAATCAAAATACTTTCTCGAACATGTGTTCCATGGGCTGAAGTGGGATGTTGGATTTGTACCTTATAACAAATTAAAGCCCATGCTTCAAGAGTGTGTGAAATATAATATGGATGTGTATGTGAAAGGATTGTCCAAAAAGATGTTTTTTGAAAGTGTTTTAAACAGATACATTTCGGACTTGGAATTACATGGCTGTCCTAGCCTGGAGTCATTGAAGAACAATCTAGATGTACAAAGAAATCAGTTAAAGTGTATGTTCCATTGTGTTAATACTACAAAGTGTGCTTTAACCAATGTTAGCGTTTTACAGTTTTGGTGGAATAAAAAAAATAATATGGCTTTGTATTAAAATACTTTTTATTATTACTTCCCATCATCTTACACTTTATCAAGCTGTCCTAGCCACTCCCCTAACATATTTAAATTGTTTACATTTGCCAGTTCTTCATATGTTAAAGTCAGATTATCTGTTTGCGTACACGCATCTCTTGAAGTCCTCTTCTCCATAGCAGTCCCTTTATCACACGTCTTCATGTTTTTAACACTTTTAAAAAATTTACATTGATTATCACAATACCTCCAATCACTACAAGGTCCCCATGATATGGCTTTATCACAATATATCCAATGACGAATTCCATCGCACGTCTCCGAATGAAACAGTGCATTCATTGTAGTTCTCACACCAGTGCTACTATCCCATGTGAAAAGTTTTTTTCTCTACCATATCATAATATATATATACACCTACATGATCCCCTCCCCTCTCCTCCTATAGGTGAACATCATGATAGGATTGCTAGGGTTAATAACAATTATACAATTACATTAAATTTTCTTTATTCTCACATCACAGCACATATGCACATCCACAATACACTCTGGTTTACATTTAACATATTTATATTGCTAATTTTTGGGCACATAACTTGGAATACTATTGTGTCATGTTAATTTACTTCAAAATGTTTGAGTATTATAAAATATATATATTTGATCTTTTGTTGCATATGTCGACAAATTTCTAGTCCATGCGTACCAATTCTACTTTAATGAAGCGGGCGTTCCCAACGTCTTGCATACCGCGACTTACAACAGCAAAACGTCCACTGTTTAATTTCAAAATGTTATCATCCGTGAACGATGAGAATCGTGCGGGTAAAAACACACTGGTATTATCTACCAAATCTAACACCACACGGCGTCCATACTTAGTATTCACGGCTCTGGCCTTCTTGATTGGGTATTCAGCATCGACAGTGAACTCTTCCAGTTTCCGCATAACGTCGTCATATGCGCCGCCCCGTCCAAGTTGGTTAAATTCCTGAAGCAGTCCGGCAGAAGCATCTTCATTCGCACCATGGTCAGGTACACTTTCTGCAGAGTTCTCTCTTGAATACTTATCAGTATCCATGCGTTCGATACTTTTTGCTTTGGTAACGGATCTTCTTCCACGTCTCGAGTCCACGACTTCAATTGGACCATGTCCTCCTCCGTTTCTGTCTTGAGTTGCCATAGTAAGACTGTTGTAATATTGTTTGAAGATGATGTAGTCACGGTAGCGTTCCTGTTAATACAGGCTCTACTGAGCTTTGCTCCTGCTTTATATCTCTCCTGTTGAAGGTGGTGGGGACGATTTATGAGGCCAGGTGTTTTCTTCAATGTCGACGAGTATAGAAATGGTGGGAGATAATTTATGGAAACAAGTTGGGGACCGGTTAACAAGTGTTTGGGCATTGGTCACATATTTGTAATGAATTATGGGACCAGGTGTTTTCTCCAATGTCGACAAAAGGTTAACGAGTCTGGAAATGGTGGGAACGAAATTTATGGAAACAGGTTGGAGACAGGTGTGGTTATTCTTCAAGGTTAACAAAGGTTAGCATGTATGGAAACGTCGGGGATAATTTATGGAAGCAGGTGTTGATATTCATCAAGGTAAACAGGTGTTAGGGAACAAGTATATTTTCCACGTACCTTTTAATGACGTTTGGAAACTATAAATTTTACTGTTGTTATCTTCTCCGTATCGACATGTTTATGAGCATATGGCGCATCTGTAAACCTTTGGCTGGATTTCCCCATCACTCCGAAGTGGGCTGGAGCACCATGCGCGTGCTGACCACCGAGTTTCTCCATCGCTCTGAAGTGGGCTGGTCCATCGAATTCAATACCGGTGCAAACGTCTTCATGTCCAAGTAAGTCGCGAACAGATATTCGCACAGGCTCCATTTTCCACGTAGTTAACTGCATAGTGCTCTCTCCATATAACGTCCTCAGAATGTCGGATTCGTCAGATTCTTCTGTAATGATTACCAAGTCCCCTTTATCACCGAGTGATCGTATCTCCTCTTTCTCTGCCGAGATGCGGAATTCTTCATATTCACAATCCAGCTTCGAAATTCTCAAATTGGCCAAATTTCTTTTCGGGTTATATATTTGTAGTGTGAATTTAATTTCATTGGGAACATAATCTAAACATTCGATGGTATATGTAAGCACATCCCCCTCCTTGACTATTCTTGCTACTCTTGGTGTTGATACAAATCGATACTTCCCCAATTTCTCATTCTTCTGCGGAATTATATCAATATATAGACCGTTTCCCACGTCCATTGTTTTATAGTTTTATTCCTCACCGTTGCACGCAGCAAACTGACCGGAAAAGAACCGGGACCGAGGTATTTATGAGCGGATGGTTATATAGACATGTCCAATCATGTAATATGCCTGTGACCATATGGTAATGTATTTATCCCATTTCGCAATATTTTACGTTTGTTATCAACAGCATCGAGAGTTTTTTTATTTACACATATTGAATGTACCTCATGTTTTTTTGATCTGATATATCTATTTTCCGAATATGTGACAGTGTTTTGTTTTAAACAATTAACATAGTCGGAAAAAGCTAATTCTTTCTGTACTGTGCTCTTTTTTACTCCTTTTGCTTTTTTTATTTCCCTACCACCGCATATTTGCATAGCATACATTTTAGCCCTCAGCGATACGAATTTATCAATTTTTTCCCCTGCTAATTCGTCCTTAAATTTCCCTAGTACTCCTTTATTATGTATAGAATACAATGGATGATTCTGTCTGTAATTGCTGGTGTCAAGATGTTCGAATATGTTTAACAAATCCCTATGTAAGTTATCAGTATGAATATTGTAAATAAAGGAATCCGTATCCATATAGCAAAGTTGCAGGTTTGTGCCATACAATGGCTGCATTACGTCGTAATGAAATCTGTACATGTGTGTTTTTGAAATATCTAAAATGGACATGCCAACATATACGGCTTTTGTAAAGATTAATTTAGTTTTTTCTAGCAGAACTCCGACCAATGCTTCATCATATATCGTACGGTCCACGAAATTACATTTATTTATCAATTTATTTAATTGTCTCATATTGGATGTTAACCTAAAATCAATGCGATTTCTAATATTCTCCATAGTTTTGCCAAACACCGCATTATTCATTAACTTAAAAAAATTCTTTTCAAAGTCATTTGCAGCCACAGTTCGTTTCATATTGTTCAGGTCAATGTATGGTTTTAACCATGCGGATTGGCTGAATTCGATAGCACTGTGTATTTTCACACACCTAAGACCATGTTGAATAGCCTGCTTTAATGATCTATAATGAGTAACATATTTGTTTTTATTATTTAACGTTGTTAATAATTTAGTTTGCTTATCACCTTGAACACACATACTTTCAGCGCAGAATGGTAGGTCTTGGTGTTTCACATGCAGATGATCTGGGTATTGAATATCTACTTCTAATATGTAACCTTTCGAAAAATCGTCCGGTATTGTTTCTATGTCTATCGCGGCGATTTCTTCATCCGTCAACCATCTAAAATCACCATATGGCAGGCACTGGCTCATTGCCCAGCCGTACAGATTGTTCGCATCCCAATACATTATTGAATTGCTCTGACTTGATTCTACATATCGGGTCACACTTTGACAAATCCCACCTCTAATCCCCCTTTCAACAGTTAAAATCATGTTTATATCCGACATTATAGATAGTTCGATTCCTGTATATTTTAGCATCGCAGCATATGCGAACCCCGGTATTGTATAATAATGAGCACTATCCAATCCATATACATCCAAACACATGTCTCGGAAATTTTCAAAGACGTCCGTTAGAATTAACACGTCAGTTTTTAGATAGATATCCGAATATTGACCCAAGTTTTTCAAATTAAACTTCTCCCAAACTTTCTTTGCATGCGAATAGTCATCGTCCGTGATATGATCCCCCACCAGCTTGTTGTAAAAGCATTCTTTAGGGGGCAGGCTCTCTTCTGAAAATACATGGTCCGATGTTATATAATCATATGGAAATACTCCTTTTCGTATCACTAAATCAGTGTTTTCTTTAAAATACTTTTGTGTCTCAATAAACTTGTTTTTGGGTAGGTTGTTGGCAAGAGATGATAAACTACTATTTAAAAACCTAAAGGAATCTATAAATCTCAATTTGAGATATGTATTCTTCACTTCGCGGGGTACATATTTTGTGAACGAAATATATTTTTCCTGGTTGGTAGGAATGACATCTATTCTACTCTCATCATAACCTAATGATTTTACTATGAAATGTGCATCATAACTTGAAAGATTATGTAAAATTACAGGAATAACTGTTTGTGTTCTGTATCTTAAATTACATTCATTATGTGCAGGTCCTCTATACTTCCCCGTGACATGACAATGATCCTTTACTTTACGGTTAATTTCCGTAAAGTTTCCTTTTTGACAAATGTGACATTTGGACGCATTATCAAATTGTATGCGTTCATCTTCTGTTAGAGGAAGCATAGCAATATTCTGCTGTAATACCTCTTTTTCGATTACTTTAATATCTTGTATAAGATTGCTAATGAAGTGTTTTTCTACATCTTTACCTCTGTATAATTTTAATGTGGAATATGTACCTTCGCTGTCTTTTATCATATAGCAGTAGCTATATGGTACATGTTTCTGATACTGCATCGTCCAACTGCTTTGAGGATCTCCTGTGCAGCCCGCAACGGGGACTAAACTACATTCGAAATCTGCATAAACTACGAATCTTACTTTACTACTGTGTCCGTGGTTTTCAAATCTAACTATGCGCTTTTCGGGTGTTGGTATTTCATATTTAATAGGTTTAAAATACATACAAAGTCTTTTGTGTTCTGCCAGTTTGACAATCGAAGATTTCGTATCGCCATCATTAAATTGCGAGAAGCACCGCCTGCATATTCTATAGTTTTTACAATTCCTCGAAAGTGTGATTTGCGATCGAACTAATGTTTCCAAGTTTGTTATGGCACAGAAATGAGCACGGTCCCCATCGGTAATGTAAAGTATATCATGATGGTCATCGGCTTCGGTATCACAGACACTATAGGGATAAATTTCATGGTCCATGAATGGATATGTATTAGTGACCACATCTTCAATTGCGTATATATTTATAGAAATGTTGTTTCTTTTTGCAAATTTAGATATTTGTTTTGGTTGTATGGGAAATGTAACATCGGTCCAATCATATTTACTTTCCAGGTCAGGACGTTGTGTATATGAGCTTATACAATCTTTGTTCTGATTGATATATTTAGATAGGATGCAGTATTTAAAACACATGTCATCACAATTCCTCACATTGACAATTGACTGTGAATATTTATATTTCATAGGCAGGTCTATGTATGAACTAGCTTTGGCGAGGGGGATATGCTTATTTATCCGCAGTTCTATTTTATGTACTTTTTTAAAATGCCAGCCCGAGCCCTTCATGGAACAATCTTCTAGTTCAGCACATATTTTAGCAAACTTATTTCTTATGATCTGATCCACATCACTACTCGTAGCCAATGCAGTATTTCTTGTTTTGAAATTTTTCATGCAAGTTTCGCTTTGAATATTTTCGAATTCGCATTCAACGAATAAGTTACACTTGACATTTTTAAACAATTTTATATCCTCTTTTAGTTTCTTTATCATGTCATTGAAATAGTATTCCAAATTAGTTTGAATGTCCCCAACTGGAATGTTATATGCAACATATGTTTTTAATCTAGATTGGAATGCAGTTTGCATCAATACCATTTTACCCCCATTATCACTCCGTCTGACCTGTGTATGATCCTGATGACTCGGTCCAGGCTGTGGGCTTGATGTGGAGCCTTGGTGAATAATTGGCTGGTGGTTAGGGCTTGCTCCATGCTGTGGGATTGTAGTATGTCCATGGTGATGGCTCGGTCCGGGTTGAGGGCTTGAAGGTCTGCATTGTCTGGGCACGATATCATGATCCTGATGATTAGTATCAGGACGAGAAGAATCACGCTGGCAGGACTCTGGCTGAGCGTTGACCTCTCGTCCCGCTGTCTGGAAATCAGAAATAAAAAATTAAGTTTTCAATAATCTATTATTTTCCCTAATATAAATTACATCCACAGTAAAATTAGCTTCTTACCTGATTATTTCCACAGTGCTCTCTCTGAACATGATCACTCAGTCCCCATCTAGATATATATATCGTATTACACAGATCACAGTGATAGGTACGACGATCATGGACGTCGATAATATGTTTTCGTAAACTCCTATGTGTGGTGTAAGTACGATTACATATGTTACATGTAAATGTTATGTTGGTATGCTTTTCTCTTTCGTGTCTTCTTAGAGACGTGCTATTTTTATATGATGCAGTACAATGCTCGCAGCTAAATCTTTCCATTATGATAGTGTTGTATGGACTGGCCTATGTACAGACTTAGCACACGCTTATAATATGTAGAAATTATTTAATCTTAACCATTGTGTATTGTGCATGTGCATATGTGTGTGTGTGTGTGTGTGTTTGTGCTTATAATGTGAGAATGCAGAAGCCATGGAATGCTCCTATTATATATATGCCTCACACACCTGCCGACAGTTAAAACTTGAAAACTCCATTCCTAAGCGTCCCGACCACACCCTTATTTATTACACATCGCTAGGAGACATGACATGGTCATCTGTCAAGTCCACACAACGCCTATCATTAATTAAACCCAACTCGTTCCACCATTATTATTATTCTCCTACCACACAATGCAGAAACCTTGAACAAGTCCACTTAGGTCAATGCCAACTTGTCCTTATAAGCCTCCTAATACGGAAATAACGGGCAACGCCCAAATTAACATATACTCAGCCACCTGCTATTCCTTATAAATCTTGATCATCCGCTGCGGCCAACGCCTATCATAAATTTTCCGCTTAGGTCACATACGGACAACGCCCAAAACAATAGCTCGATTCATCAATGACAACATGAACACCTGCACATATATATTAACTTAAATGATATCCCAACTTGTTCTTATAAGCATCCTAATACGGACATAACGGGCAACGCCCAAATTAACATACATCGCAACAACTTCATACAATGGATCCATTCATCAGTGCCGACATGAACACCTGCACATATAATTAACTTAAATGATATCCCAACTTGTCCTTATAAGCATCCTAATACGGACATAACGGGCAACGCCCAAATTAACATACATCGGCCAACGCCTATCATAAATTTTCCGCTTAGGTCACATACGGACAACGCCCAAAACAATAGCTCGATTCATCAATGACAACATGAACACCTGCACATATATATATTAACTTAAATGATATCCCAACTTGTTCTTATAAGCATCCTAATACGGACATAACGGGCAACGCCCAAATTAACATACATCGCAACAATTACTCCATCCATCAATGTCAACATGCACACCTGCTCATATAAATTAACTTAAATGATATCCCAACTCGTACTCCAACCAAACAATGCGATAACCTTGAACAAACCAGTTCAGGTCACTGACACATGACACATGCGCCGCGTCACCACATGGCCAGGTGCCAAAAAAATGTGGTCTTTCATGGTCGATGTACCACTTTCTTACTACTTAAATTTATCTACCTTAATAGCTCCATGGAAATATTTATTGCCAGAGCACATAATTTAATTTTAAAATAAATGCAATTCAATATGCCAAGGGTTACTGATAAGCACTACATTCTCTACAATCCTCTTGGTGACCGTTATCATTATGTGGATGGCTAAATTCTGGAGAATGGCACTTCAGAGAATTGAACCTCTGACCCCGCACTTATGGTGCCACATCCACTCCTGCATCCAGTTTCGAATTATCCCTCTCATTGCATTTAGAGCTATATATTGCTACAACGGAACATTTCAACCCTCTCCAGCTTCCACAGTTTGTGCTTATTTCAAATTATTCTTAAGTGTAACCTATAACGTTACTTATGCTGTACTCTATAATTCTATCGTTCCAACTAAAACCCTAACTGTTTAAAAAAATAAAATTTAATTGCATCCTTAAAATCATGAGTTCTTTCTTCAAAGCAAATAAACTTCTCGTAACAAACAAACACCTTAGACTTAATTATACCATGCATATGGATCAACAGCGTGTATGTTTATGTTTAGAAAAAAAATACGTATTTGGAAATTAGGTTTTTTATTTGAAACTATCTGATTATACAAAATTGTTAGGTCGGCAAAGGGGTTCGATTTTTTAACTGGAAAGAGCAAATTGAATATACCACACCGAAATAGTTCAAATTCTCATGCAATCGGATCTAGATAAATCTTGACGCAATTAATAGAAGATAATAAATAGTGCACTTCGCATATTTTCAACCAATACTGACAAATCGAATGACGTGGCACAATCTTGATTCCGTATTAAAACTTTATTAAACTTAACATTTATGCTGGTATGATATGTAAAAAAGTTGTAAAAATGCTTAAACTACATAATTTTAATGCCAAATTTTTAAAAATTTCCAGACCCCCCGGCAGACCTTGCCACCCAGTAATTACGCCACTGATTTTGAATGAAGTTATACTTCAGAAATGCAAGTTCAGTTTTTATAAACATTTGCTTGGATGGTAGCACTGCAGAAAATAAAAATAATTGATAAACACACCTCAATAACAGATAGGAAGTGTGCCTTATGCCTATATGGAACTGTTATGAAGTAGAATGAATGTGCAGTCTCTTATAACTAAGCAGAGGTTTAAGGCACAAGTACAAATAGTTCATAGAGTATTTAAGATATATGAGGAGAAGGCATAAATGTTAAAAACTCAACATTAAAGATTTGTGCCTTACGTCCTTAAACACGAAATAAATACAGCTTAAACGCGAATTTCAGAACATACAGATCAATTAAAATATTAACGACATTTTGTTGGCTATAGTAACATGAAAACTATAATCTACTTATTGCTGTTAAATGCAGTCAGTTTAGCTCAGTCGTAATTAACACACCAAAACCAATTACAGCGACGTGGTATAGGCTAATAGGGAAGAGGTCCTGGGTTCAAATCAAATTTCGTGGCCACCCAAATTTACCGTAGGCTCTTGTAATAACGCATTCATGAAGCATTTTGCTTCTATTGTTCGGCTACATCTCAAAGCATCCTGCATTTTTGCCTTCGAGATTGAGGAAAGCATGCAAACCCCAAGTTATTAAGTGCCAGTATGGTACTTTATGAGATTGTATGGGGAAGGGGAAATGTTTGTCCGTGTGTCTTTACGCGCGATAACTCAAATACGCTTTATTGGATTTTCATGAAACTTGGTATACGCATTTATAACGTCCATGGCAACAACCCTATTGATATTGGACAAATTCGGTTGACCGGTACCGGAGTAAAGCCCAACTTAGTGCCTATTTTATGGTAAAATATTAGAAAGCATTTTTCAAATGCAAATTAGTTATCATGACAACATATTGTTTTACAGTATTCATATAATACGGCTTTGGAAATTGCAATACAGTTAGCTTTGACAAAAAACATTATTCCTTCACATACGCTTATGAAAGTAGACCATTAAATTGAGCGAGGTAGTTGAGATGGTAACGTCTTGGACTCACATTTTGGTTGTTCCTGGTTCAATTCCCATAGCCGGCCAATTTGACATATCTTTTTCGTATTTTTATGTGAGTGTGCGATTGTCAAGATATCACAAATCTGTATAGTTCTGCTGATGCTGGACGATTTAAAGCTGATTAAAAAACTAGACCTTTGTTCTCCCTGAAGCTCTACTTAATGAATGAATGAATGAATCTGGAGCTTACCTCGGAAATCAGTAAAAAATAAATCTTATTTTCTGCATATCATAATTTGCAAATATAACTGATTAAACAAAAGCATACTGGCACTTTGTTACATCAGTTTACCTGATTTTATTATTATTATTATTGTATTATTATTATTAACAATGTTATTATAATTATCATTATTATTATTATTTCACGGTAAAAGGATTGAATATAAGGATCGACCCTGATGCTTTCTTTTGTAGATACTGTACTTGTTAGTTTTATGAAAATAAAATAAATAACATTTAATTGTCTCTATAACTTACTTTCTTCTGTGCTAGCCTTTTAACACGTATATACGAGAAAGTTTGTGCAACATTTTTTCCACCGTTTATTAATTTTGTTGTGATAATCGCAATTAGTAACTTGTCATAGGCACGGAAACTGTTTATGGGATTCTATTACTTCGAGAACAAAGTCTCGACCCGACATGGCGCTGAAATTATAAAACACGTCTGCACTGGAGGACACCTGAAGACAGAATGAGGCTACTTGGATGTGGGTTTGGCCACTGACTAGCAGATTTGCGGGATGGCTTGGAGTCACTCCACGTCGTTTTCCCCATTCATTGTACGACGGCTTGATGGACGGATGGAGTGAACGGATGGATTTTTGCTCGACTGGATATCCAACAGACCCATCGCTCCATGCCAAACGGACGACAGCCTTCCAATTCATTATGAGATTTTGGACTGACATCACTCCATTTGGACGTGTTTAAAAAATTGAATACCAAGCGATTTAGCACTTACGAAAATTGAAAATCCTATGGAAAACATTTGCACGTAGGGATAAACAATAAAATAGGAAGTTCAAGGGTTCTATCTAAGGAAGTAGCAGCCAGAATTAAGAATGAATGCATGAAATTAACGAGAAAAGGACTGTGTATCTAAATATGTCGTTTAAAAAATCAATTTAGTGGGGTTTATTGGGTGTATACATACTGTACCTTAAAATAAGATTCTGAGTTTTAGTACAGCAAAATACTGACTTACTGGGAGAGGAAAACACCTAGGCAACATTTTAAAGTACGGTAACTGTTAATGGTGTAGCCTATGCCTTGAGGCTACTAAAAGCTGTCTGATGGATCGTTAATTTTTTCCACCTTTAAATAAATAATGACAAGCCTGTTGACAGCAGCGAAAACACTACCGAGTAAATAGAAGGCATGCAAAGCTTCTGTGATGAGATAGAAAAGTGTTTTCTTTGGTGTTCCATTGTTTGACACTTTGAAAGTGTTACATTTTAACTTGTGGCGTCGTGATGCTCCTAATGTTGTCACCCGTAATCATAACTAGTTTTCATTCTTCATGATACTCCCACGAAAGTTAGTTTCATAGGAAACCAGTGTGACAAAATCATAATGGGCTAGAATATATAATTTCCTGTACTGAGTGTCTAGATGTGAAGAAACTTACTACAAACAGCGCAATCCATCCACACTGAATGCAGGATTGAATCCATGAGAAAAGCGTGCCTATAATTACTCCATTAGGTGGCGTTTTATCTGGAATTTTTCCTCACCTGTGTGAGTCAATGGTGTGTCTCGTCCTATGTGTTCGTGTTGTCTCGGAGGTGGCCCCGGCATTGGGCTGATCACTCATCCGGGGAGGCACTCCATTCCCTTGTCTGGTCAAAAAAGTATATATGTGATCCAAAAATAATCCCTCTCCCGACAGGTCGCGGCCCTGTAAGGCCCGGGCGGCTTGAGTCGCTTAAATCCTAAAAGGGAGAGGTAAAACTAAGATAAAGAAAGAAAAAAATAATTACTCCAAGCCAAATAATATATTGCAAAGTCCACATGTGTCAAATGACTAATGTTTGGCACCGGTGCGGTGATGCCACCCATCTCACATTATCAAAACATGGAAAGTATAGAACTTATACCACCGTATTTATTTCGAAACAGATTTATCCTGCTTGCTCCATTTGGTGACTGTAAGAGATAAAGCGCCTTAATCAAATTCCTAGGTATATTGAAGTGAAGCTCACAGAATTATTTATGTTTATAAATATACGTTAGTTTAAAAATTACTTATAAAGGGAAGAATAAGTTGTCATTTTTTTTAGAATCTTTTGAAGTTGTTGTTAATTCATTATCTTGAACAAATTTAGCATCAAAGTTAAACTATCTACAGCAATTCAAAATTATTTTTGATAGTTTCTGTTACCTCAATCATTAATTCCTGCATTTAGGCTACTATAGGATTGACTTTGGGTGGTATTTCTGAGTAAACATGGGAAATAATGGGTACAAGTCTATCGCGTTTTTACCGTTGTGATAATTTGTTTTCGCGATGATGCCTCATTTCAAATAATAAATTATAGTTGAAGCATAGTATGGTATTTCTGTCAAGTCAACCTTACGGCTTTGTTCAAGTTTGCAATAAGAAGAATATCTGTAGGCCTATTCGAAACTCTCGTAACATTCTTTGGCATTTCGATTTAGTTAATTTCTACAAAATTTATTGCCGGCCTAATTTTTCGCTCTTTTTCCATTCTTTACAATAATCATTAGCAATTTTCCTAAAATACCATTTTGTGCATAATATTAGCAACACAATGTGAGAGTTGTTTATTGTTTTGTACCAAGTAGATTACAGTCAAACCTCTGTATAACGAAGGTCGATATAAACCCGCTTATAGCAATATTTTTGTTTGGTCCCGGCGAATTTCCTATCTTAATAATGTTAAATGTAACTCACTATAACGATGAAGCTATTTTAGAAAAACACTTTTAAAACTATAATCGGAGGTTGAATTGTTACTGCAAACCTTATGGATGGTACCTGGTATCAGATCAGTATCCTTCCCAGTCACCAATATTGTTTTCTTAGAAATTCCAGGAAAGAAACGTTCATGAGGGGTGGAAAGTAGAATCACTGAGTCTAAAATCACCACCTATGTGTGCATAAACATACTGCGAATTAGCTTATTTCTTCAACACTAAAATTAATTAATTAAAACACTAAAAGGAGCAACTGCTTCAGTTTTGCCTTAGCTATGTGATGAAATTGCTTGCCTTTTTCTTCCCTCTTCCTACCATCTACGAGTTGAAATTTCTGACGTATGGCTAGGCACAAAGCGAGCCCTGATCCAAGATGTTAAACCAGTCTGAATAGTATTTTTTTGGTGCGGGTGTAATGTAGCTATGGTTATAATTCAACGGAAGTCAGTAAGTTGAGTAACAATTTTTTTTGTGATTCATTATTTTATATTTTTTCTCATGTCCGTTCCATGAATTATCCTGTAGATTACACAGTCTTCTTCATGGATGTTTGTAATGTGTGGTAAATCACAACCCATCAATACAACAATAACCCTAACATATCAGTGCAATATGCTAGAGCCCACAAATATCGTTATACGGTGGTTTCCTTATATAAGCAATCTTTTAAATCAAATTTCTCTTATAAATTTAATACCGTTCAAAATTAGGGGTTGAAAACTTAAATCTAGATTACAGCACAATTACGGAATGACAATTACGAGTTTCAAAACATAAAATAAACATTTTGGAGAAAAATTAAGAAAAAAATACATTGAAGTAAAGTGTTCCCTATATAGGCCATGGAGGCACCGAGGGTTCCAGGAGGTTGAAGCTCCCAAACTTTTTGACATTCGATACTTGGAGGTGGTAAGGTTGTCGGCCTTATGCACCGGCCGCCTTTATTTCTGTTGGAGGCTGAGTCGACCCCAGGGCCATAGTGATACCAGATACATATATATATATAAAATTAAGTAACTGTTCAACCCTGAGGAGAAATGGAAGGCAGGAATAGGCTCACAGAGACGAAACAGTAAAGAAAAATTAAATAGTAATGAATCAAGTGTTCACCGAACAGACTGTGGAGGCCCCTAATATTTCGGGAGTCTAGGGCTCCCAGATGTTTAGATATTTAGACATTCGGGGATTTAAAGAAACCAGCATTATGCACTGGCCACCTTCACCTAGTTTTGCTCATTGTATTCATTACTGTTACTGGCTGAGTGGACCCCAAAGCCTAGTGCTCCCAGAAGGATCAGGTCACTTAAAAATTGATGCGCAGTCCCTCAGTCACGTGCACGACAGTGTATCCCACAGGTAATAAAAAAAATCAGTAAAATGGTTGAATGCATTGTTATTGAAATAACAAGTTAGTGGAAGTATGATAATATTAGAGAATAAGGACTCCTGCTCTGCCCTGAAGATTTGAAGTACACAGTATTAATATTCATATTGAACTTGTGTACGTCAATTTTGTTTAATTGTAAGTTATTATAGCCAAAATAATATGATATGCAAAGCTGACATAGGACAGAAATAATTTGCTTATAATGAATCACTGACATTTTTCATACACATTTGAAATATTTTGTTTCAATTTAGAGTAAAAAGCAATTTTCCTCTACGTGCAGAACATGTAGGCCTACAGTTAATTTGATATTCTTTCAAACCAAAATTTTCCTGATAAGTAAATTAACCAATAAATGTAAATGGTCCTGGCTGAATAAACCTATCTCTATAGCAGATATGGAACAAACTTTAAAATCAGTTATATAGAACACACCCATGAAACTATGTGATGAGCAATCACTGTTCAGTGTTCATTATGATGAGACTGCTCGTATCATTTGGTTATGCAGGGGTCATGTTTTAAGCCAGGTGCATCCCCTATCACATGCCGTCAATCATATTAACTGTGTACTATGGGGTTAATATTGCAACGTCCCATTCACAGTTCGATACAGTCTGTACATTGTACACAATAGCTATTAGCTCTTTGTTTATCCTGTTTCTGAATAAAGTTTCCAATATATACCTAACGGCCCTTTCTGTACTATAGTAACAACCGTACTTGTTATGCAAATAAGATGTTAATAAAAACGCAGCTAAATCCTTGCCTTTTTGTTCAAGAAAACAGTAAATATAAATGCATCAATATCTCAACAAAAGGAGCATTAAATTATCTCCGTCCTATGTCAACCTTGCGTATCATATTCTTTTGGTTATAATAACTTACAATTAAACAAAATTGACGCACACAAGTTCATTATTAATATTAACACCGTGTACTTCATGTACGGTACCAATAACATAATTCAGAGTGAATCAGAACCCCTGCGGCAAATTTTCACAAGTTGTTCAGGGATGTTTTCTTAGTGTTTTGATATAAGCAACCCTTGGTATTCGGTGGCTCATTGCCGAGTAATTTCGTTGTTTTTTTTAACCTAACTACCTTTGTATCTGTTTACTTGGAATGTGATTTTTTCCTAAAAAACTACGACCTTTCACTGCTGTTATAGAGCGTGTTTACATTACGGTCCATGCAGATAATGCAGACATCGGTAGCCGAACATTTCGATAGGATGCACACTATTATATCAACAGCAGCTGCGTTTAATTATTCAACGGCTGGATTTTTTAAAATATTTTATTCATATTATTTTATTTGCACTGACATCGTTATAATGAAATGAATCAATGGAGGCGGGCTAACAATATCGACAATTTGATGCGTTATGTTTAGGATAGAGTGGGCCATGCAATATTACTGTAGCACCATATGTTATGCCCATTATAGCAAGTATTAATTAATGTTTATATGATGTCAAGCTGAAAAAAAAATAAAGTCTACATAAAGTACCAGTTTGGATAGAACTTCTGAAAGTCTGCCCTTTAGTAAGCAATTTCATCTGGGATTTCAACTGACAGATACTAATACATCTGACCTTGTCTTGTTTACCTTAGTTAGGGATATTAATGTTTGTAGAGGCTCGGTCGTTTGCTGGCTGTCCTCGAGAGCCAATCAAAATGCTTCTGGTCGTCGGACATCGAACTTTATGTAGTAGATGATAAACCAATGAAAGGTAAGTTTTAATTTGTAATTATTTTATCTCTCTTTCTTAAAAAATTAATACAATGTTATCTATCAATTACGTGTGAGAAAGACCGTCATTTGTTCATAAAATAAAGGGATTCGCTTCCACTATCTCACGCAAGTCACGGTTAAGGTTAAGTTATAAACCCAGTACATTCTTTGTGATTTCACCATAATCTAAAGAGGCTTATCTGCACACTCTAGTACACTACCTGGCTATTTTGATTCGAACAGCCGGTAATCCCGTTCCGTGTTATTTCCTCTGCCGTTTGAAACTGCTCACCGCCAGATGTTACATTGTTATACGGCACAACATAACTTTTATAAGCGTCTTTTATTGCATGAGAAGTTGTTATAGCGTAAGGTTTCATTCTCGAGATCAAATCTTTCCTGGGCAGCTATACCTTACAAGCATTAAATTCATTTTTCTGTTAGCTCGCTTACTTTTAGAGGTAATACTTTCTTGTTTCCATATTACACTGGCTGGACACGGAAAGAAAATACGATTCTGACATGTTGCTGCTAATGTTCCTGTCTTGGTATACATTCCCGCTATAGTATCTTAGAATTGTTTCTGTTCTATGCCATGAGAATTAAATATTGCAGCCTTCAATATTAAACTCAAAACCAGGGATGTACGGATTCAGGAAAAATGCAATGAGCGGATGGGAGGGCAGTGAGCACATTGCATTGGTATAGGGTGTGACGTCACGGACTCACAGTCCATTGTGCAGTGGTCCCTTGAAAGCGAAACTGGTTGTTGTTGCCAGTCCTAAGGACAGCGTTATAGCATAATTATTATATAGTCCAGTTATTCATTATATGGCCAGGCGGCTTCCTTTTGTTAGGAGGAAAAGTTTGCCGACAGCTCAACTCATGCTCTTTATTTTTACCGCACCAATCAGCTAGTTACCTCAGCCAATCAAAATCTAAGAATGTACTGTAACGGCTGTGACAGCTACTGTCAATTCCGCATGGAGTGGAACGTGGTGTTGTATGATCTAATTAGAGTAAACAATAGCACGTGTGAATTGATTAAAGCCAGGGAAGAACTGAGGTCAGTGACAACAAAGAGAGAATATTGCAACGTTACTTGTGTTTTGGAAAGCGAAAACCAAGACCGAATTGGTCAGATCAATTAACATAAAGAAACACCGACTTAATGGTTTGTTCCTTTGAAGCCCCCTGGGTATGTAATGAAAAGCTCTGGTGACGACTCGTGGGCTCTTCTTCCGAGAGGATAACTGTTCTAAACCATATTAATGGATTATATAATTAAATTATTTCCTATCTGGAGTTTTCTTTAAGTACGGTACGTGTTACAGGTGATTTAGTGACCAGAGACGGATTTGTTGTTCATGTCTTTCTTGGAATCCTGATTTTCAAGTTCAATTCCATCTCCACCATTCACTCTGTTATCCTGTTGTTTTTCATCATCTCTTTCATTTCTTGAAAGAAAATTAAAATCACAAAGCATTACAGCATATAGCCCTTCCGAATAAGGTACTGAGCCGTTCAGAACGAATTGGGCTAGAAGGGGCGGACCATTCTAGAAAATACCAACCATTGGATAGCTGGTTTTGTCATATCCACAATACTTTCCGCGATGGAAAGAACGCAGCAGAAAAGAGCTACACGCATGCTCGTCGAATCATCCCTGTGTCCGGTTTTTTCTTTGCCAATCGCACTGCTTATATAATTTTTCAGTTTAACATTGGCGTTATTAATTATTTAGTTTACAGACGGGCGTTCTTAATTACAGTGACGGCTATTCAGGGGAAGTAGGTGAAGTAGCACTTCACTTCACCAGTATTTTCCCTTTACAATACGTATTTTTAAAGTTTATTTTCCATATCGCGAATGTTGGTTTTTACTATAAATGAATCTGTATTTTTGAATTGCCCGCCACGCCACCACCTGGTGTCAAAGCTAGGAGACACTGAGATCCTGCAAGTGCTTCAAGTCGGCCGTGGTGAAACGGAACTGGTTTATCATTCCCTCGGTTGTATGAGTAGTCTGATCCACTAAAATGAGGATGGCAAGCAGCAGTTTTCTCGCTTATTCCACGTCCCCATACCGAACAGACTTCCCACGAAGCCGTCCCTCTTGTTCAGGCATTTTCTTCGCCAGTACCTCACACTGTCAGCTCGGAGAAACAAGTGGGCACGTTTGAACTTGAATACAGGGTTCATAAAGCACATAAGTTATATTATTCATCACAGCCTTGATGTTAATACGTTGAACACTACAAATATAATTACACTGTAATTGTTCTTCTAATATCAATCCATTTGCCAGTTTATACTCCGAAGAGAACGTGGATCATGACGTTTCAATCCTACAATGCATATTTTTTCATAGGTAATCATACGACATGGAACATATTAATCACTGCATATTAATGCCTTGAAGTATCCAGTAACGAGAGCTGAAGTTCATCAGGTAAAATTGCATCTTTCCGACCCTCGCAAGCATATTAACTTATAAGATAAACAACAGTCATTGGTCGATTGCTAAAGATTATTAGTCAATACCAAGTCCGCATCGCATGAATGGAATATTCTGAATAATCTGATTAGGATAATAATAATTACGATAAACATCGATTGATTCGCGGCGGAAAAGCAGGACCGAATTTATCTCATGAAACTCATAATCCCGAGTGGGATTTAGGCATTAAGAGTATTCCATGAATAAAATGTATCAGATTTTATAAATAATAACTACATTCTTACCCGCATTGTTTTAAATCAAATCATCATTGTGCCAGCTGTCAGATCACGACGTAGGCCTACTAAATGAAGAATAAAAAATGTTGCCAGATACTAACTAACCTGACAAGTATCTTGTTTAGCTAATATTTCAATTCAGAAAGAACTTCTAGTGCAGCTAGAAGAAAAGCAGCCATTCTATGATGATATCACCGACAAGTTTGCAGCCTTAAAGGGCTACCGAAGGATTGTTTTGGTTTACAAGACATAGGTGAATTCCGTTATTAACATAAGTATGTGGCATTTTTTCTCTTCACCTAATTGTCCGGCCACGAGCAGCCACTGATTAATGATTGAATATACAGACCGTCGTTTTACTTGGAACAGTCAATTATTCACCGGCTCTTTGTTCCGAAGTCAAGCGCGTCGATCTCGGGCCAGGTCAATGGCATTTATGTGAGCATAATAATGTGAAAGTCCTTCGTCTGTAGATTTACAATAATGTGAATTCTAGTTAGACGGAATTTCTGCGGGAAAAAAATTATGTAAACGATTATGGTTACATCCCCAAGTAGCAGTAGGCCTACACAACCGTTATTAAATAACCATAACAAACAGTTTTCTCATTGTAGTAGTTAATGTAATAAATTGAAAATTTAACGTACCTACGTTAAATAGTTCGAGATAGGATACAACTTTATATATGGTGTCGTTTTATATTAATACTAGCTTAAAAGACCCGGCGCCGCCCGGGTTTTTTACTTTGTAATTGGAAATTAACTTATGAAGGATTTTCGATTTTTAAATTCTAGGTCCTTATATAGGTATTTATAATTTTAAATAGGAAGAACGACTTATTACATATTGCAGTTCAGATACTTCGGTAAAAAGAAATAAACAAGATAACCAAATTAAGTATAATAAATGACAGATTAATTGCCCAAATTTATTCAAACTAAAATCATAAAATCTCATAGCCCGTGTTTGGTCTTAAAATGACCGTGAAGAGACGGAACATTCATTATAAATATTATTAACTAGAAAGAAGGCAAAGGTAAAAAGTTTAACAACATCATTTTAAATAACTATTAAAATGAGATTGCAGTGAATAGACGGAGAAGCTGGGAATTTCCCTAGCAGACCTAGCGGGTGCGAGATAAGGCAATGCAGTACTCAGGTACAATGTATCGGGAATCTCCCGAGATCTTATCACAAAGGGTACTGATCCACTTAAGTAATTCTAAGAAGTCGGCTATTGTGTTTAAGCCTTGCTTCTGATGTTGCTACTGATACAACACGCTGTCCGAACCTTCTTAGAAATCCGAGACGCTAAGTTGTGGGTTTTGAGAATAAGGGAAAATCCAATTGATTTCCGTGGGAAACTAACATATTATTATTGGTCGGGAGATTTGCCAATAAGAACTGGTCTATAGTACCACGTGCCGGGATTCACGAATAATAATTAAGAAGAGTAGGGATAAATGTTTGTCCAAGAAAGTTTTCCTTAGGCCTACCGGGGCACTGTAAAATCACTCTACTTCAAGGCCCCGCGCCTATAACAGTCATATTCAACTCTACTTCAAGGCCCCGTGCCTAGAGCAGTCAACAGGACTCTACTTCAAGGCCCCGTGCCTAGAACAGTCAAAATCACTCTACGTCGAGGCCGCGTGCCTACATCAATCACTCTACTTATCTTTGAGGCCGCGTGCCCACAGAATTAATTGGACTTATAAAATTTTAGCTGTGGAATTAATCGACTTAGAAGGATTCTTACTTTCAATCGCGATTAGTCAAAATCATATACGGCAGCAATTGTATCACTAGTAACGATCTACCGAGAACTTGCAACAATACTAATTATTCACAAACAAATTTTGTAATTATTGTCAATGACTGGACTTGTATTTCCAACGTTTTGAATAAACAGAATATTCCTTCAGTGTTCAAAGAAACTGCATTATTATTCAAGCAATAATATTAAGGTGTTCTTCGCTTCCTACCCTGAAGCTAGAGGGAAGTGCTCAACGATCGACTGGCAGACCGGAGGCGGGTTCAACAAATCAGAAATATTCAGTATATGCATTATACTGTGGCGCCCAGGTAACCATCATTTCCACCGAACCGCTGTACATGGCGCCCAACGTGGGGCACGAGTGAAGCTGGACATCAAGGATCACCAACTTCAAAAATCATCCCAAAACGGAAGGAAGACACCGCAGAATTTCTAGAACGTCACCCGTAAAGGCACCGCTGGAATTCAAGATCGTGGTACATCAGTTCCGGAGACCGCCGCAGAAAACATCAAAAATCACCAACAGATAAGAACTTAAATATACATAGAGTTTCAGTAAAGTAAACAATTTTATTATCAATAATTTAAGAAACAGTAAATATTAATTAAATAAATTAGTAAGCCTGACATCAAATAATATTTTTTTGAAAAGTTTGCAATTTAAGATCAAAGTAAAATTAAACTGAAACTCACTAAGTAAATTAAAGAATAAATTCAAGTAAAATAAAATCTTTTTCAAATTAAAAGAACTCAGGCATATCGAATATTTATTGTGCAAGGGTATAATTATACATGTTATGCATTATATGTTGAACTTCTTAACCAAAGGTAAGGTAGATCGTAAGAGTGTATCAGTACCCTTAGAATTTATGTATGTGGCTTAGAAACGGAAAAAAAATTACTAGGAATAAAATTAATATGGAAGGTGGAGAGGGGCACGACTTGCTTAATGGTGAGGAAATAAATAATTGTAGAATGGAAATTAACAATGAAAACAGTGTCGCGACAGGTGACGGGGTTTTGGAGCAGGGAGTTGATAATGGGCAGGAAAATAATGCAACAAATATTCAGCTAACTGAGAGTGAGAGTGTAACTGAACATAGGCCTAGGGAATTGAATCAAACTATAGACCCGAATTCTATTGCATATTTGATAGCTATGATGAGGGAATCTAAGGAAGCTATGATGAAGGGACTAGAAAAATCAAGTAACGATACTAGGGAAAGTATTAAGGGGTTAGAAAAATCTAGTAAGGAAACTAGGGAAAGTATCAATGAAACTAGGGAAAGTATCAATGAAACTAGGGAAAGTATCAATGAAACTAGGGAAAGTATAAAGGAACTAGAGAAAAATTCTAAGGAAAATATGAAGGAACTAGAGAAAAATACCGGGGAAAAGATAGAGAAACTGGGAGATAGGATAGACCAATCGGACCAAGAACATAGGCAGAATATAGATAGGCTTGAGAGGGAGCTTAATAATATAAAAGAGGTCCAATCTAACATATGCAACGAAATCAGGGGAGAACTCTGTAGGGAACTTAAAGAAAGTGAAAAAGCAATGAGGCAAGAAATTAGTGAAAGTCAAGGGGAAATTAGGTCTGAATTAGAGGCTAATATGGCATCGGTAGATAGAAAAATAGAAATGCAGGGCAAGAAATATGAAGAAAAATTATTCAATGAAAGGAAAATTTTGGAGAAGGAAATACAGAAATCGGAGTCTAGCTTGAAAAAGAATATGGAGACTCAGGTGGGAAAAGTAAAAGTAGGGTTAGGAGACAAAATCTCGGAAGTAAATGACAAGGTAGTGCATTTAGAAAATATATTAGCGGTTAAAATAGGGGAAATCTCTAAAGAAGTAAGCACGGTAGCTAAAGAGGTCGAAAATCGTAGGCCTGTAGCAAATAACTATGCTGTAAATTGTAGTGAGAGTATATGTAATGGAATAGGAAATACATATAGGCCTCCTAGTGTTGCAAATGAGTCCTGTAATACAGTACACGAGACGGTAGCCACCAGCGTGCCGGTAGTTAGCGATAATAGGATTAATATATGTAATTTAATAGGAAATGAGGTATCACTTCCCAGCTTCAATGAGAGCAACACGAGCCCTCAGAGCTTCTTGAAATCTGTTGAAGAATATTTTACTTTACGGTCTATTCCATCTCAGTACAAAATGTTGATCCTCGGTAGAGCCTTAAAAGGAAAAACAAAAGAGTGGTTTGAACTTACAGTACACCCGGAGTGCAACTATGAGGATTTTAAGCAGTTATTCTTAGCAAGATATTGGGGTGAGGCGAAGAGAGCTTTAGCTAGAAATGAGGTCTATAATGGGAGATATTCTCCTAGGGGCAACGTCTCTCTATCGGACCATTTCCTAAGAGTTATAGGCCTAATCAAGTTACTAGACCCCGGAATGCCAGAACGCGAGGCCATTCAGCTTGTGACGAGACATTTTCAGCCGGAAATATGTAACCTGCTTATAGTATCATGTCCCCAAACTTATAGCAAGGCTTTGGAGTTATTATCTAGTTTCGAAGTAGGAACTAACAGAGAAGAGCGTAGCGATAATAGGAGACAAAATGGACCGGATAATATGCAAATGAATCAAGATACGAGAGGAGGTCCAAATAATGACAGAGGTAGATGGAACCAAGGACATGCCAACAGAAATGCGGAATCGAACAGAGGACCCCCTAATAATAACTCATATAGAAATAATGGGAACCAAAACTGGAGGGGAAATAATCAAGAGAATAGGCCTCAAGACAGACAAGTAAATAATGTTCGATTTCATGGCAGGATGCAGAACGAAGTAGGAGAACGAATTCCAGAAAACCAGGGGGACATTAACATAGAAGGTGAAAGGAATCAGGCGCATAGCACGGGAAATCACAATGATATTCAGGGAGACATTCGTCACAGAAATGACGAAAGGCATGTAGCGCAAGACAGGCCTTTAAACTACTAGGAGACGCATTTGGAGGTCGAAATGACGTCACACAGACCGAGGGATTAAAAGGATTAAAAAGACCTGATAATGAAAATAAAACACGAGAGAAGGGGTGCGTAGTAGGATGTGCAAATAGAGAGGGTATAACACCCACATATCCGCCATTAATAAGGGTAAAAATAGACCAATTTGAAGTCGATATGTTGGTGGACACTGGCTGTACTTTTTCTCTAATAAACGAAAAATTCTATGAAACGCTGAAAGCAGCAAGAGTGCGCGTTCAGGAATTGAAAGTACATGGCCTATACGCACAAACTGCAATTGGTGCCAAATCCCATAAAATTGAGCATCAGTGTATGTTGCCGTTGGAAATTGAGGGAAAGAAGTTAGAAGTCTACTTTTTGACAATAAAACATTTAGCACATAAATTAATTCTGGGTTGTGATTCTATGACAGATCAACTAATGAGAATAAATTTTGAAGAAAATTGGGTAGAAATGGAATTAGATGAGAAAGAAAAGTTACGTGTACCGTTTTTATCTAATGAGAATATAATTACTAAGGAGTTGGAGTGCCAAAATGAAGATGTATTATTACGCGAGCCTTTCGTGGTGGAATCAGTTGTAGTACAAGAGGGAAATAGTATCGACGAATATAGGCCTATGGGAATTAAACCGGCCGTATTTATATATGAAGGTGATAATGAGGCTGATTGTGACGAAAGTGTCGCAGAGTTACAGGGAATGGAATCTGATATTGTTGGAGAGGACGAAGAATATGATCATTTGTGCATTAAGGGTTCTAATAATTGTGTAGATGAAAATGAATGTGAAACGGTACACGCGAATTTTACTAACATTAGTCAGAATGGAAGAAATGAAGAGGAAAATGTTGATATCGAATTAATTCTCAGGGAGAAAGTAGAAGAAATTGATGTGCTGTCAGATGGTCAAAAGTCGACTTTATATAACATGCTATATAAGAACAAATCAGTGTTCAGTTCAACTCCAGGCCTATTTCGGGGTTACCAACACAAATTTAAATTAAAACAAGAAATTCCTGAGCGTCGCTATAAGAGTAGGCCTGTACCAATTTCAATGATGGAAGAAGCCGGTAAGCAAATAAATCCGATTTGTGGTGTAGTGAAAGCACATGGAAAACTACGCTTAACCTTTGACTCTAGTTATCTTAAATTATTCATAGAAGCAGAAAATTTTTGGGCAGAACCAATAAAGGATATAAATCCGTAAAATGTATTCAGATGATCAGTGATTTTGTGTGACGTCATTTATCGACAATGTATTGTAAATATGAACAAATTAGAGGAAAGCAAGGAATAACCGAAAGGCATTGTACTGAGCTGGAATAATGTAGGCCTATAACCTGTAATGTATATTTTACGCGGTAAAATAGCTACTGGCATGATAGGTTATCAGTTCCACATAGGTTTAGGATTAGAGGAATGGGTATGAATGAGAGTAAAATATGCGTGTGTATTTTGCATTGCAATATATTGTATTGAAATTGCGGTGAGGGCTGAATGAGCGCCCTTGTCATAAAAAAAAGTGTTTTTATACATTCTTTATAACGTAGTGTAATAGTAGTGAGAACTGATTGATCGACCTTGTCATAGCCTCATGAAAAAGTGTTTTTATGCCTTCTTTATAATATAGTGTAGGTGTAGTGAGAACTGCTTGATCGACCTTGTCAAAGTCTCAATAATAAAAAAAAAAAAAAAGTGTTTTTGTTTTTCTTTATGCATTCAATATATTTTATAAAATTTCAGTGAGAACTGCTTGAGCTTAATTTTCATGGTCTCACGAGGGTATATCGGTAAATTTATGGTGTTTACGTAAAATTTTGTTGTAATGTCTTGGTCGTGCAATAAACCAAGTAATACGTACAAGCAACGTAACACTACAGGAAACCGCAAGATGTATGAATGCATGAATGTGATAGGTTCAGAAAACTTGTACATGTGGGACAGGATTTAAGGTGAAGTCTCGTGTCAGGATAGGAATTAAATTAGTTATGTATTTGTGTAAGATAGTTGCAACACTGGAGGAAAATAAGGTATAATATTTTGTGGAGAGATGCAGTATATTCAGCCAGTAAGTCAATCATAGGCTATGATGATTCCTGTCTTAATAGACTGGGGCATATATTGCAGTTCAGATACTTCGGTAAAAAGAAATAAACAAGATAACCAAATTAAGTATAATAAATGACAGATTAATTGCCCAAATTTATTCAAACTAAAATCATAAAATCTCATAGCCCGTGTTTGGTCTTAAAATGACCGTGAAGAGACGGAACATTCATTATAAATATTATTAACTAGAAAGAAGGCAAAGGTAAAAAGTTTAACAACATCATTTTAAATAACTATTAAAATGAGATTGCAGTGAATAGACGGAGAAGCTGGGAATTTCCCTAGCAGACCTAGCGGGTGCGAGATAAGGCAATGCAGTACTCAGGTACAATGTATCGGGAATCTCCCGAGATCTTATCACAAAGGGTACTGATCCACTTAAGTAATTCTAAGAAGTCGGCTATTGTGTTTAAGCCTTGCTTCTGATGTTGCTACTGATACAACACGCTGTCCGAACCTTCTTAGAAATCCGAGACGCTAAGTTGTGGGTTTTGAGAATAAGGGAAAATCCAATTGATTTCCGTGGGAAACTAACATATTATTATTGGTCGGGAGATTTGCCAATAAGAACTGGTCTATAGTACCACGTGCCGGGATTCACGAATAATAATTAAGAAGAGTAGGGATAAATGTTTGTCCAAGAAAGTTTTCCTTAGGCCTACCGGGGCACTGTAAAATCACTCTACTTCAAGGCCCCGCGCCTATAACAGTCATATTCAACTCTACTTCAAGGCCCCGTGCCTAGAGCAGTCAACAGGACTCTACTTCAAGGCCCCGTGCCTAGAACAGTCAAAATCACTCTACGTCGAGGCCGCGTGCCTACATCAATCACTCTACTTATCTTTGAGGCCGCGTGCCCACAGAATTAATTGGACTTATAAAATTTTAGCTGTGGAATTAATCGACTTAGAAGGATTCTTACTTTCAATCGCGATTAGTCAAAATCATATACGGCAGCAATTGTATCACTAGTAACGATCTACCGAGAACTTGCAACAATACTAATTATTCACAAACAAATTTTGTAATTATTGTCAATGACTGGACTTGTATTTCCAACGTTTTGAATAAACAGAATATTCCTTCAGTGTTCAAAGAAACTGCATTATTATTCAAGCAATAATATTAAGGTGTTCTTCGCTTCCTACCCTGAAGCTAGAGGGAAGTGCTCAACGATCGACTGGCAGACCGGAGGCGGGTTCAACAAATCAGAAATATTCAGTATATGCATTATACTGTGGCGCCCAGGTAACCATCATTTCCACCGAACCGCTGTATACACTGAAACTATTCCCTCAGAAAACGCTGGATATAGTTTTTTATGGCTCATAGAAGATGTAGAATTTTGCATCCCATCGCTTGTACAGTGCACAGCAAGCCTGGTAGAAAAATTCCTGTAAGATAAAATTGTAATATCGAGGCGGAAAATTTTATTTCCCACTCTCATGTTACCATAAAACTGTTTTGGGGATGAAATTAAACAGAAAGCATTATCACTTTCATACTTCTCTCTCCAAAAGCCTGCGATATAATAATATACACATTACCATACCTCGTTTTGTTTTCTCTATGTCCAGGTCAGAGAAAGTTATGTAACTGCATTATTTTCGTGGATTTCATTCTGTAATATGTATTTATAACATGAATTATATTGATAACTTCTCTTAATTGTCAAACTTTCATTTCATTTTTTTTTTCCAAACCCATCTGATACCATTGGCAACAATATGTTCTGTGATTTGGATTTCATAATTCTGTGTAAAAAAGAATTGAGTATTCTCAAAAACATTTAATTTTTGGCATTTAAAATCAACATTTTGCAAAATCCTTTCTTAGTGAGCACCTACATTATGAAACGAAGGTACTGTCAAAATTCCAAGTCTCTACCTGTTATAGTTTAGGCTCTACGTTGATTCCTGTCAGTCAGTCAGTCAGGACAAAGCCTTTTATATAGGCTATAGAGATATGTTAGTTTTATAATAGTTGAAATGGCTATTTTATCCAATACCTTAGAGTTTGTAGTATTCTCCTGGCTGAGCGGAAGTGTAGCTCCGTTCTCTTGTTAGGACATCTTTTGGGCAGAGCTACATAATACAGGGTGTCCGGGAAAGACCTGAAACTATTGCATTTATTGACGTGATGTTTTCACGGTTACAAAGAGAAACACGTTGAGTTTTAATAAGCCTCTATGTGAGCACCATATATGGCCCGGGCTATGTCCAGACGATACTCAATTTCGTGCCACACATGCGAAAGCATCTCCGGTGTGACTAGTCCTATTGCATTGTAGATTCGGCCACGTAAATCTTTAATATCGGTCACAGGCATGCGATACACTTTGTCTTTCACAAAATTCCACAGAAAGAAATCCAGTGAGGTCATGTCCGGCGACCTTGGTGGCCATGGTTTGGATTTTGGCATTTGCAGTTGTCTTGCCGCCTAACGAATGGATTTCCTCGGGCTTCTTACAAAAGCAGCCCGTACCCTTTCAATGTAATTGTCGTTTATGCGCGATTTCTTTGCCTTTTTCTGCTGTGACTGAACATTACCTGTCTCCAGAAATTGCTTGTACCAATGAAGGATGCTGTTTCGGGCGGGAGGATTTCGGCCTTTGTCTGTTTGGAAACGACATTGTAGCCTACACGCTTGACTGACTTCAATTCAGCAAGCCAAAAAACTCATTCTGCTTTCTCTACTATGGTAAACATTGTTCGGCTGTAGCCTGTATACCTCACGCACAACTTGCTTTTTCTCGTTTCTCCTCGTGTAACAACAATGTGCATGCTCATGTGCATTATGGGATGCTACAAAACAAAACTGTTTGAGTTTGTCTTTCTAACTGTGAAAATACTGAAGTAGTAACTGTAATAGTTTCAGATATATAATTATTTCTTTTTCGTCAGGTCTTTCCCAGACACGGTGTACATATTACTATGAGATAACAAGAGAAAGGGATTACATAAATCCCAGGGTATCAAACCCACAACCTCTTGATCAGTAGCAGAAAATCACTAGACAGTTGAAGTTCAATTGTTCTACATTCGGAAGCATTTCTTATATAGAGAAATTTCCTAGAAATTTTACTATTTGTACTAGCATAGTAGCTATTTCATGCTATAAAAACGTATTTTCGATTATTATTGTATTCTAAAATTATAAATGTGCTATAATTAGGGCACAGAAGTATGTGGAGACAGGATGCAGATTCCTCAACAACTTCATATTACTCCTGAAGTTCACTTGGATAATGACCGCATACATGGTATTAAAGTCTCTCAGGTAAGCATAAATAATTAATTATATAAGTTATATATAATATATGTATAACATAAATAATATATAACATATAATTATATACTATATATTATATTATATAATATATATAATAAATAATATAAAGAAACTATGCTTAGATAATTGTATGTTCTTGCCGATGCTAATTACTTCAGTCTGTAAGTGTATTTTGCTTTATAATATAGAATTGTTCATGTGGTTGTAAATAGGACACGTTCATTCTTTAGATGTTTTAATGAACATTACACATCCACTGCCGGAAGCTACCTGCTGTTTGCAATTCCAAAGGAGTAAAGCAGAAGGAAGCCAACAAAAATCGAAGGCACTATAAGACTTAATCTCAAACAACAGTAAAAAAACTAGTGGCATATGGAGAGAAAAAGATAAGTCATCATGTTTACAGCCAAACCATTTTAATCTCCTTGCACTAAAATCCTGATGTTAAAGATGTTACAACAACCAAGAATTTATACTATCGATTGCAAACAAAATATGCTCTACCTGTGTCTGTTGAAACTGAACGTTCTTTTTTTACATAATATGTGATCGTACCAGGGAGACCGGACCATAAGTCGAAAAATGCCTTTCCGCGAAACACTAGAAAATAGTTATCAGGGTGTAAAATGTCAATTTTAGATTTTGATGCCATCTATTGGTGTCATTCTTGTACTACATTCTCTGATCACAATAAACATAAAGACAGCATCGCCAGCATAATTAATATTTTCAGTTTGAAAAGAGGTCTGCACTTTTAGAAACCCATCCATCGATATGATACACAGGTTGCCTCATTAGTTTTGGCTTACTGTTGGAATCCAAATTGATGTCGGGTTTCTTTGCATTGATGGCTTCAGAACTTCGCGGTTGTAATATTTTTTTTCGATACTTCTGTAATGTCAGTGCATGATTACTCTGGCTGCCGTAGGGGTCGATAATGCCAAGGTATTTTCTCGACAATGTTTAGGCACCCACCTTATTTATTTATAACTTAAAAATCAGTATCTTTAAAAATAGCATGATGGTTGTCGAGTATTTTTAAAATTAAAATTCTATGTTTTGTAGTCCTCATTAGTCACACATTTGAAACTCAAACTCGTTATAATTCTGTAGATGTGTGGTAAATTAGAGCTGTTAATTGTTGTTTACTAGCAGGTGCCCGCGGCTTCGCCCACGATAATCAATTGAAAAAATAAAAATTAAGAGTATAATAATTATTAACACATTATATTTATTAACGCTTGCACGTGAATCATTCGTAAATTAAACCATTAATAATAATTAATGAAACAGCTAAAATTGCGGCTTTAGAGTACATTCCACGATTAGAAAGCGCCGCCTGGGAAAACGATCTCAGATTCGATTATGCAATTCCAAAGCTAACTGTGAACATTGGTAATACCACTGCCTTCTAGACTGTATTACCTGAGTGTAATTCTCGAGACGGCGGTGTGCTTTTATGTATCGTTTCTCAACTGTTTGTTGACAGATGGATATGATGTGAATTTTATTTGGTAAATTCAGTGTAATTTTCAGAAATTGTATAATTTTTCGAGGGAAAGAGTGGTTTGTTTGGATTTTTATTGTCCGCGATACTCCCAGGGTTAAACTATCAATATAATATTATAGATGGTGCCCGCGGCTTGTCCAATGTTTAACCCACACTTTTCTGTACACTATATTTCTGTACTTTTCTAGTATGTCTTTCAAATATTCTTTGAATCTGAACTGAAGAACACGATTTGTTATACCCTTTGTTATGTATAGCGCCATATTATTAATGATATCAAAATCGAAGTACTGCATTAATTTGGATATCTACTTTACATAAGTTCTGAATTATAATGTAGGCCTACTTATGAAGTCAGTTAGCTTTTTTAAAGAACCACCACCCCGAGGTTTAACGACGGGAGCTGCATGAAATGTAATGCAAAGTTTCAGAACAAATTTTACAGGAGCAAAAAAGGTGCAAACACGAAATAATCGCCTTAACTGCCCACTGGATGTTGGCGCTGTGATTTTTTAGGGTATTACAGTCTTTTCCATAGAGAAGTAGAGAAAAAGGGTTTCGTTCGTGACAGGAAGTTATGAATGTGGGTAATTGGACAACGTGAAGAGGACCTTAGAATAAAAGCAGATATGAAAATGGTGGTTCCCCCTGAGCGCCATTAATTAGCCTCTGTGTAGCTGCGTCACACATACCTTTTATTTCGCCGCTTTTTCTTTCCTTTATGCTCATTGTAGCGCTTATACCAACAGAACGACGAAAACCTCTTGTGGTGACTCTCCAAACAGAAGCATCGTATTCTCTGGTAGAAGTCCTATTTCTCCTGTAATCTACTTGAAGGTTTCAAACTGATTCTGCTGCCTGTGAGTCTCATTGAAGTATATTTTATAAGTTAGTTGCATCGGAGACTTTGACATTACGTTTGTGTGTAAAGACAACTTCCGTGGTTGCGCCATAGCGAAAAGAACAGCAAATCAGAAGTTAATAGGTTCGATATCACTTGAAACAGAATTTTTAAAGAAAGGACCCAAAAGGATAAAAAAGAGCAAAAATATTTGTAACTAAAAGAACTATGAGTTTTAGAAAGGAATGAATTTCCAACGTAATTTTTACATTAATGCGTGAGGAAAGGGCTGTATTTCACTACATTCTAAACTCCTAGATTATTTAAACGTAAGATTATGTATTTAACACTGTAAAATTCCTATATATTTGAATATGGCCGCTCTAAGTCGATTATTTTACAACGGTTTCACAATTTTAATAATTTATCAAATTGATTTTTATATTGTTCTCTGCTAATCAGCACTACTCAGTGACGCCAACTTCGAATGTTCGGAATGGGGCTAATGCCTAACCAAAAATATAGAATTACTTAACTTAATCATAATTAAAAGTTTTAAAATGTGAAAATATGATAAGAAATTACATAAAAACTTAGAGAAGGATGTATAATGTTTTTTGTTCGACCATACGCTTATTACGTGTGAAGTGGCGATATCATAAATGATACTCATTTCGAAACTGATATTCATTATGACATCGGTGTGGAATTGATTATTATTGAACACGGAACTTTCTTGTTACCTCAGAGTGACTGCGTAATAAATAACCTGTATAAAATCAATTCTGTTGTGTAAATTTTAATATCATACTAAAATGAATTCATTTTGTGTTACCAAAATCCGTTGGTTTCAAGCAAATTATTAAAAGGAAACTCCGATTTGACCGACGACATGAGTTGCCATCTCTCGTAGTAAAAAATAACTACGACTACCATATGATACGAAGGTCACGGCGGGCTCCTTGCCGTTTGTTTGAGTGAATCTAAAATCTCAACATTTAAACATTCAGACTAATTGGGGTCGAGCAAAATAAGTAGTATGCAACTTGCCTATAATGATAATTAAGACACTCGTATGAAAATTACATATCGTAACTTAATAAATGCAGTTGTAGGCTATGTGCCTTTCATCGAGTTTCTGCTTCATAACGCGTTGTGTTGTAAGTTAGTAATAATTGGGATTAGTGTATAAGTCATTTTATTTCAGCTTTACTTAAATCTTTCTTCATTCGGGGATTATTACTGAGTCATGTTCTTTACTTTGGTCTAATCTTTGAGGCAGTGGAATGGATAGATACTGTGCGCTCCAGAACCGACCCTAAAGTGAACAAGTATGTCTTTGTCACTCTTAAAACATTACTCGCATCTACGTAAGAGTGAGACAGACTTATTGTTTAACTTAGAGCCGGTTCTAGAGCGCAATAAAGACCTATTGTTTAATTTAGAGCCGGTTCTAGTGCGCAATAACTACCCATTCCACTGTCTCAAAAGATTCTGACCAAAGTAAATGTCGAATGCTTGTCCCTGTGTCGTTAGAAGCACATTGGTCACTATCTTTGGTGTTTATCCGTTTTACATCCTACTCCTGATATTGCATATCAAGTTCGTATAGGTGATTGTTTGCAATAACATATGAAGGTGAAACATCTGATTATTCAATCTCTGCAATGCGGCCTCTTCTTGTACAGTCTATTAAAATGTACAGCAAGAACACTGTACTGTTCAAGCTGGGGATAAAGGAAGTTATGCGATTGTATCAGATCATACTGCCAAAGGAAATGTGGCCCAACTGTTAAATGTGGTTAACTGTTAGTTAATCTGAAGATTACTCAGTTCCAAGTTTAGTTCAAAAGGTACATTGTTGGTATCTACCTGCTTTAATGATTTCAGAGACTTAACTGATCAGTGCCATAAATGATCCCATCTACCGGCTTACCGATGGAAAATTAATAATACGTCTAGAGTGTAGTAAGAGGATTAAACCAATCTCTAGAATTCATGTTAGCTCACTATGTTGTTCTGGGTGTTTTATGCATATAGGTCTATGTTGCAGTCTTCTCTGAACCAAAAGGAAAGAAGTCTTTTGTACCATGTTTCCTGGGCTGACGTGGAACACTGTAGCGTTTACTCTATAACTCATTTTCCAAATAGTTTATCCATCCTGTTAAAGATTTCAAGATAAAATACTTTTTTATCGAACTTCTGCTTCAGTATTCTGTTATCACATCTCATTATTTGATTATTTTGTATTAATGCATATGCTCGTGGGCTGCATAACAATAATAAGAGGAAAGAGGCATGACTTTCTACCTCTCTTTAGAAAATTGTTTTATGTAGTTATAGTACAAGTACAATACGGTACTGCATTTTGGTAAGTCCCGGTTCTTACTCCATGGCCAGTCAATTTGACTTTGGTTTTAGAGACCAGTTCTGATATCTGTAGCTATTCTGGTGAAGCATAAGCTTAGAGGGAGGAGGGGACAACTCTGAGATGGTGAATACTACTGGCGCTGAACCTGTATGCCGTGCCTCCCTCTCCCCCGCGACATATAGCAGATATCCTTCAGAAATGGCGACAGCAGTTAGAAATTAATTGTTGCAATTAAAGTTTCAATAGGAAATGCCGGATATTTACTTAGTTGCACATTTACTTAGCAAAATTTTTCATAATTATTTTATCTCTTAAAGTTTCACCTAATGTGGTAATATTAAACTATATTTAATTGTCAGACAAAACGATATAACTAAACGACAAGAGTAACAAATGAGCATCTATTGTTAGACGGCCTACTTCCTTCAGTTATTAAATTTATTCATAAGTATAGGCTATTTTACATCTGTTAAAATTTATTTCTTGTTAAAGAAATTTTTTCATATAATACGCTTATTAGATGTGACGTAACAGTATCATAATTATAAAAACCCAAAACTGAGACATTTAATTATGAACGAAAAACACAAGTTGTAGGTCTATGCAACTTGACTAGGCTATAACAGCTATGTATGTATCAAGTACGCAAAATAAGGTTTTAGCGGACGAATCTAGTACTGGATGAGTCCGCTAATGTTTTGCGTACGCGGTGCATACAATAGTTCCTTAAAAATAAACTTTTAAAGACATCGTTTAGATAATAATGTTGAATGATTAACTAAATACGATTACATCAGTTGAAATTACGTGTCACTTTTATAATTTTTTCTGCAACGAAAATTATTATGCCTTTTTGGAAGAAGCAATCTTACAAGAGGCTCATCTGAAGTCGTATCTTTCAAGTCGCAAGCGTGGTCTAGGGGACTAAGCTATATCTTCTTAATGCAAAGTTCGAGCGTTTGCGTCCCGGCCCCCCGCAGTCGTATAAAATATAAAAAATTATTATTATCGAATTTATTTCTTAAATTCAAGATTTCTAAATGACAGGTTTTACTATGCCTGTTAATAGGCAATGAACATTAAAGCCATTAACATGTAAAATTGAACTTAGATTGGGATACACTGTAGAGACATCTAGGAGCCACAGTTGGAACTACGTCCACTAGTGGTTACCATGGTAACTTTACCGGCCTAGTACGGTAAAATTACTTTGCCGTACTAGTGTTAGCCGTTCGAGAAACAGCCGCTTTGTGGGGAGTGTACTAAAAATGTATTTTTTTAAATATATTTTTCGTACTCGTGTCTTGACAAATGCATTTATAGGGGCGTTGGATAATGTACTATTATGCATTATTTTATGGCGAAAGTATAAATACCGGATCCTATAGGCCTACAGGTTTAAGATTTAAAATAAGTTTGATCTCTTATGCATTCTTCACATGATCTGAACTGACAATTGTTACACTACCGTTAACGATCCGAACTCAATACTGTAACAGTGCACAATAAAGTGAATTGTGTTTCTAAGAATCTTTTTGGTTCTTAATGCTAGCCATTAGAAAATCAACACCAGACGAAGTCGAAGTATCGTACAAAGGACTTCGTTTGTTGGCATGTTTGTTTTGTTGTAACGCATTTACCTAATACATACTGAATTATGCCAATCTCTCCACAGAATAAACAGTACGATCTTTCAATAAATTGGTATATCCAAAGATCCGAAGTACGCAGATATCCCCTGCATGCAGTAGAAGCTGGTATTTGTTTATAAAGCTAAACAAGAAGACATGGTAAATTTGGAAATTATCTTGAAAGATTTAGGATATGTGAACACAACCACAGTACCACATCTAACCTACTACTTGAGTGTCCCGCCTTTGAAATTCGAAGATTTGAACTCATTATGTACTTGGACAAATGCAATAAGACATTTGATCCACCCTTCACCAGTATACCTAGTACTATCGCAAAGTGCTGCTACAGGAAACTCAATGAATTTTTTTAACCATATTCATGAAAAATTATAAACAATAAGTATTTTCTCTATCTAATGTAAGCACACTTCGAAAACTGACCTATTTATCCATCTTTGTTCATGGCTACATCGTATTAATATCTAATTCTAGCATAAGAAATGAGTATATAAGAAAGATGTAATTGAAAATGTAACTATAACCCTAACATACCGAAAGGTGAAATAGGGTTTTATAAAAAAAAATAGGAGATACAACAATAATAAATATAATAATAATAATAATAATAATAATAATAATAATAATAATAATAAAAAATCAGAAGAGAGCATTGAAAAAGTTACCAAAATAAATGGAATGCACAAGTGACATCTTCGAACGATTATGACCATAAGCCAGAAAGTATTATTAGTACATTACTGTTTTCTCGAATTAAGGAGGAAAATGTAGCCTATACTACAAATAAATAATAAATATTGTCTTATACTTCAGTTACAATACTAAGAAAAAGTTTGTGCACTGTTTTCTAAAATTTATGTTAAGGAAACTTGAATTTTATTATAATTGCTCAGAATGATGTGGGTCAATTCGGGTTAATATTAAACAGACAATGTTAAGTAAAGTTCTAGTTTGTTAAATTTTATAGGGATTAGAAGGTAGATTTTCCCTATCAGATTTTATCGCAACGGAAATAAACAAACGATTAATATTGTCTTTCATAAATAGTGATGAGGGATAAAGAGGCTATTAGCCTATCAAATTCTTTTTTTTTGTCATGCTTTCATTATATTTGATAAATATAATTATGTAATTTGGCATATCCGTGGTTGGAAGGAATGAGCCTTGCACGAGCAACATTTTTCACAGCTGTTCTCTCCATCCATTACGCTCGTGTTTTTGCCACAAAGTCTCGCTGTGCTTAGTGTAAGCGCGGGAACGTGCTTCGCCTACATAATCTGTAACATGAATGAATTAATCTTCCAACAATTTATCCCTCGCTTGTTTGACGTAGTGAATTGAAACTAAATCCTAAGATCTCTTTAAGACTGTTTGAGGAAATTAGACATGATGCCTGCTCTGCTTCCCATCTTGCTGTACACTCATGTCCAAAATCTTGTACACTTCGCAGAAGAATTGGTTCCCAGAAATTAGATCAGAGCACTTTTCTAAAGCCCATATATATTCCTTTCATTTAGAAATCATACAGGATGCATATTATTTGATGATCTTGACCCATGAAGTTGACCTCTAATAGGCGCAGATTTTGTGACGCAGCAAGGTGCGTGGGGTTTGCAGGTGTAACCTAGGTTTTGAATATCATAAAATCAATTCTATTTTACATCCAGTATATCCATACGTTACTTTTACATCTAAAAATACCTTCAAAGTTGAAGTAAATTTAAAATGACTAACTGCGTCATTACTGCATCATTTCATTATGATCAAGATCTAAAAAATGAGAGGGGGAGAGAGAAAAAGAGGGAGGCAGAGAGAGAGAGAGAGATAAAATAGGGCAATAAGTCTAGGGCAACGCACAAACCTAGTATACGTATACAAGTACAAGCCATTACCGCACGTGGGCTATTGCCCGGTGGCAATAGCGTGTCACATATTCACTATAATACAATTTATACATTACAATTACATTTAAATTTGCCAAGAATATCACTATTACAATGTGAATATGAATAATACACACTACGCGGTCAGATTAATACAATATACAAAAATACCTAACATGGTAGTTTAATAATAGTCCTCGTGTCCTTCGATGTTTAGTTTTCAGCATAAATACACGTTTTGAGGTTCCCTAATTCCAAAAATGTTGCGGAAATATATATGTGTCTGTGTGTCTGTGTTCAGCACTGCTCAACTATGAAATATCGTGTAAAAACAAACATTTATATGGATTAGTTATTTCGGGATGTGATATGAAGGTCGACGACAGCGGTTACCTATATAAGTGATTGAATGAAATCAATCGGTGAGAAATCAATCCTTCACTATGAAATTGTAAGAATTTAGTGTCTTCACAATACATCTTGTTTCTATTCAACATTGAGCTGCACCACTTCCAGCAATGTTACTTGGGTTCCTTCTGTATTGTACCGTATCATTGACCGGTAACTTTACCTGCGGTAACTGTGGCATACGGCCTTGGAGCCGTGGTGAAGGACTTTGCTGGTTCCAGCCCCGTCTCAGGTGGGAATAGAAAAAGGAAAACAGAAAAATCAGTAAACGGAAAAACAAAAACACAAAAATATTTCAGAAAATTTTCCATAGAACGGCTAAAATTGAAAGAAAAAGTTCCATAATGTAGAGAAGGAGCTGATCACCCATTATTGAGGCCTTACTAACCCATCGTACGGAATTTTTTTTGAGGGTATCAACCTGCGAAACAAGTTCTCTGACAATCCACAGTCAAATCCATGTGTGAGTCTATGCATGTGTGAGCAATCTATAAAACCATATTCCCAGTGCAGTAACATTTCTGTGGAATTTCAGTGTTTCAAGATAAATTAGAAGATATTGTGCGTTATTAAGTGCCAGAATGGTACTTTATGAGATTGTGTGGGGGACGGAAAATGTCTGTCCGTCTGTCTGTCTGTCTGTCCGTGTGTCTGTACTCGCCATAACTCAAATAAGTTTTATGGTATTTTTATGAAACTTGATATACGCATTTATAACGTCCATAGGAAGAACCCTATTGATATTGGACCAAATCGGTTGACCGGTATCGGAGTAAGGCCCAATTTAGTGCCAATTTTAATGGAAATATATCTGAAAGGTGCGATAACTCAAATACGCTTTATCGGAGTTACATGAAACTAGGTATATGAATTTATGACTTACATGGAAAGAAGCCTACTGGATTTGGACCAAATCGATTGACCGGTACCGAAATAACGAGTAATTAACAGTCACATCTATTATAATGTAATCTTCATTCTCCGACAGTTCGAAGCATTTAAATTGGCTTGAGGCCAACCAATCAGCGAAACGTTCACGAATAGTACAAAACACCGCCGTCTCGAGAATGCAGTCTAGAAGGCAGTGGTACAAAATTAAGAAAACAGTTTAATATTGACACAATGCTCAGAAACTGCGAGAAATTGCCTGATGTCTGGAAAGATCGCGGCCCCCTATTGGACGGACGGGAAGCGAGTGCTGGTAGGCGTGGTTTAGTGAGACGCGGTGCAGCGAGTGGGTCGCGCTCCGTGTGGGAAGGCCTGTAGGGAGGAGCTGCGCGCTAAGGGGTGTGACCGGGCGCTGCTCCATGATTCCATATTCTACGCGGACAGAACTTTCGCGGCGCCATCTCCAAAACATTCAAGGCTATACAGGGTGTTAATGAATAACACCGAAATATTTTTCCTGTATATAGAGGGGATATAGACAAGCAACTTTTCTTAGGAGACTTTTGCTCTATGGATTCAATTCTTCCTGTTATAACATAAAATCTCCCAAGGATATGCACGCCACTGACTTCTAATACTTGAAATATTAGAAGGAACAAAGGGAAACAAAGGAACAGTGAATATTCTGTAGTGGTCGGGAAAATTGTAAAAAATGACGATCGATATCTTGCAACACTGAGGGGGAAAAAAGACAAACGAAACATTTTTGTTAGGTCTGGAATTAGGAATAAAAACATAATGCAGTGGCGGGCAATCATGTGATTAGTCAGTAATTTTGCAGATTATGAAAATTCTAAATTATGGTATAGCTGTTGAAGAATTATTAAGAATCAGGTTTTTATCGATCGCTAAGGAGGCATGAAGTAAATTTAATGAAAATTTTAACCCTATTTCGCTCAATTATTGACTTATGAGCACCAAATTTTAAGGACTTTAATGCCCTGTAGCATACACATTTTACGTCATAGAGTAAAAATCTCCTAATAAAAGTTGCTTGTCTATGTCCCCTCTATACACAGGTAAAATATTTCGGTGTCATTCATTAATACCCTGTATAAGGGGCGCGAGCAAGCCGACACAGTCAGTCAGTCAGTCAGTCAGTCAGTAGCAGCCAGTAACCGTAACCGTGAGAGAGAGTCAGAGTCAGAGTGTGAACTGGACGGAGTGAACCGATGAGCGCGACCTCAAGTAAGTGTGGCTCGAGGAGCTGAGGACCTGGACGGAGTGAACCGATCATCGCGGCCTCAAGTAACTGTGACTTGAGGAGCTGAGGAGCCAGTGACCGGAGGGACTAGTCAACGGAGGAACTAGTGAACGGGAGACCTAGTCAACAAGGAACTAGTGACCGGAGGGACTAGTGAACGGATGAACTAGTGAACGGAGGAACTAGTGAACGGAAGAGCTCGTGAACTGAACTGGACTGGACTGGGACAGTGTCGTTCCAGGGAACTATGCGCGACGGGTGGATCGTGCAGCGGCAGCGAGGACTGCGGAATTGACCGACGCGGCGTGGAACTACCTCGACTTGGGAGTCCGCACAGTGTGTGCGAACGGAAACAGTGCTTCAACTAGGAGTAAGCACAGTGGGAGTGAGCACTGAACAGAAGAGTGAACTGGAGAACATTTAGGAGTTTTCTGGCTGTATAGGTCACTGTTATCGGAAATAAAGGAACCTCCATCCTGCAATTAGAAAC